>CM067360.1:112216044-112586044 GCA_034401795.1 Chaetoderma sp. LZ-2023a | reverse complement strand
CTCGTTTAGGCCTACTAATCAATGCTTACTGAAAAAATATTTATTCGTTGATTTGTGTTGTCCTATAAGGCTAACCTGTATTACTTAGTATTCCTAGCTTGTTTGAACAAATACACATTATAAATAAGTAATATTACACACATATAATACCCAACATCGTTGTAATACCGCGCATAGCAACGACTAGGTGTGTATGCGCGTTGTTGAGGTAGGGGCATTGGAATTTAAGTGCGTTCGTACGGCGAACAGTTCGTTACCGACAATTTGTAACATTCTTGTCCTGATTACCTCCGGATATTTTCGAATTCAGTATTTCGTAGAGATTATGCGAACGAAAAAACCCGAATGCCATTATTATTCTCAGGTACCTTGTTAACCATTGTACTGTGTAATTGATCACATGTGGGGAGGGTGTTATTATATATGCGCGCGATGCAGAACGTGCCTCGGTGAACTTTGTAAAATATAAATGAATTCACGCGACGCGAACAACTTGTTGGTTTGCCAAATTCGAACCCGCCCGATAAACCGGTTAGGGCTTAATTGTGATTGATATATCGACGGCGTCATAATTATTATATGATCGTAAAGAAAGGAACCATTGACATATATTATTTCGGCATTAATATTTGGAAACAATTATGTAGAAATAAACGCGCTGATTTTTTCCAGATTAATTTGAGTGAAACTCATTGCTACAATTATCGGATTCAGTTAAGCAATTTTACTATTCCCATTCTTACCTCTCATGATTAAAGCTAGGACGTGTTGGTGTTTGGCGTGACAAGCGTTAATTAACCCTTTATTGACCAAATTTCTTCAAAAGATCAAAATATTTACCTAGTGACGGTCACATAGCAGGCCAAGCGAAGACTATTTTTTTTAATTTACCATTGGAATGACTTGCTCGGTTATCTAGCCAGTCATTCCAGTGGTAAAATTTTGTAAAAATAGTGTTCGCGTGGCCTGCAAATGGACAGTCCCCAAGACCACTACAGAGGCCGGTTTTTGGATGGCTTCGTCGTGAAAAGGGTAATTCGTGTAGGAGCGTGTTTGATCGGTTATTCAATAGAATGTATCAGCTCCCAATTATTGACAACTCTATGCCACTTCAAAATCAATATCGGCAATTATCTACAGGGTGTAGACGGGTAAAATCCATTCATTCTATTTCGAATGGATTGGTTTATTGCATAAATTGGACGAATTCAGCAACCAAAATGATAGAAATGTTCAATACTGACTGACTGGGTGAAAAGTAAACAGCGATTAAATTACTGCAGTGAGCGGCCAGACCGACCGATAGACG
This sequence comes from Chaetoderma sp. LZ-2023a, assembly GCA_034401795.1. Classification (NCBI taxonomy): domain Eukaryota; kingdom Metazoa; phylum Mollusca; class Caudofoveata; order Chaetodermatida; family Chaetodermatidae; genus Chaetoderma; species Chaetoderma sp. LZ-2023a. Next base: position 112,584,735 of record CM067360.1, on the reverse strand, counting down.
CAGTGACGGATGGACCGACTGGCCGACTGATCCACCGACTGCCCTGACCAACTTACCGACCGACCAACCGAACGAGCGAATGAAAGAACAAATAAGCGAACAAACGAACGAAGAGCAAACAAACGAGTGATAAAGGGTAGGGTGGTGTGATGGGTGCTCGGCCCACTCGTGTCAAATTGACCTTTCAGCACTGAATATAGAAATACTAAAATTTATGAGATTACACAAGTAAGTTGTTGAACATTTTGAAACTAATTTAGCTAAATCATATTGTGACATACACACGCTCCGGATCAAATAATTTCATAGTATAGCAAAAATATTTGTTTATTAACACTTTCACAACGAAGGCGGCAAAGATCGGCTTCTGTAGTGACGAATGCCCATGTACAGGCCAAGAGAAGACAGTTTTTTGAAAATTTACCACTGGAACGACTGACTCGATATTTTAAATTGTAACATATTCCACTTATATTTACCCTTTTACACTCAGATTTGTATATACATATTTCGATTCTGTTATGGAGAGCGTCTGCGGGCCGGGAGAGGATTATCTTCGGGAATTGCCACTGTAATGACTGGTTATGTTATCTAGCACGTCATTTCACGGTTAATCGTCCGTGACTGGCCTTTTCTTGATCTGCAAACTGACATGTCTCCTGACCGAGATAGAAGCTCTTGCTTCTTGATGGTTTAATTGTTAAAGTGTTAACATTTATTAATTATTCTACACAACCCGCCACCTTGATGCATTTATTGTATTAAACGTTTATATATATGGGAGACACGGTTACAAGACGTATATCTTATTGTACTTCGATTAGAACAAAAAATCAATTCTGTTTAAAGCAAATATTATAATTTTACTTCTAGCAAATTTAGTCATTAAAAGTTTATATTACCTATTTGTGCCATTTATCGATAATATATAAATAAATAATTGCTCCTTTTCTGTCACTCTGGTGTAAATTGCTAAGAATAGCAACCATTAAGCTGAGACCCGTGCACGGTAGTACTGCCTACCGCCAGACTGATCTCACCATCAATAGGACGTCACTTACCTTCGTCTTGAACATCGATATGTCCGTTCATTGTATGAACAGATTGCCTCTAGTGACTCTGAAATTCAGGTTCTGAGGGGAATTCAAGGTGTCAAGGTTTTAAATTGATCTCACATATTATTACCGTTTATTTCATGAACTATTCTATTGTACATTGTATTTCGTATGCTTCAAAAGAAGTTAATCGAAAATAAACTAAACTAAAGCTACTGAAGTTGATTCCGCTCCTGCCCGCTCCTACCTACCTGTTGCCGCCGCCGCCGCCGCCGCCGCGACCGCTGCCGCTCCTACCTACCTGTTGCCGCCGCCGCGACCGCTGAGGTTGCTATGGTTGCTACTGCTACTGTTGGTGTATTTAAATAATTTGTTAGCTGCTTGAGTCATTTCACACAAGTGACAGACTACCCGGATCCGCCTAATTAAAGCGGAGTAATTGCCACTAGAGGTCGCTATCCGTAACCCGTCGTCAAGGGTTGCAAGGAAAAACCATTAATAATGCAAACCACTGTAACATAGGCCTACACACACGCACGCACGCACACACACACACACACACACACACACACACACATACACACGCACGCACGCACGCACGCACGCACGCACGCACGCACGCACGCACGCACACGAACATAGATTACACAAGCACGCGCGCACGCTCACACACACACACACACACACACACACACACACACATACGCACGCACGCACGCACGCACGCACGCACGCACGCACGCACGCACGCACGCACGCACGCACGCACGCACGCACGCACGCACGCACGCACGCACGCACGCACGCACGCACGCACGCACGCACGCACGCACGCACGCACGCACGCACGCACGCACGCACGCACGCACGCACGCACGCACGCACGCACGCACGCATACACACACACACACGCACACGCACATAGATTACACAAGCACGCGCGCACGCACACACACACACACACACACACGCACATAGATCACACAAGCACGCACGCACACACACGCACGCACGCACGCACGCACGCACGCACGCACGCACGCACGCACGCACGCACAGACAAACGCACAAACGCACGCGTACAATCATAAATACTCGCGCACACGCCTATGGGTCATGCAAACACGCATACACGCACAAATACTCATACACGCACACACGCATGGACGCATGCACACACGCACGCACGCATGTACGCACGTACGCACTCACGCACGCGTGCACCAAAGTACGACCGCACCCACAAAAGGACGCCCTAAATCACACACACGCTCAAAAGCACACGCGCACCAAATCACGCATGCATGCACCACAGCACAAATACCCCCACGCGCACACACGCGCACAAAGGCACGCGCAAATGGACGCACACATGCACACACAAACGCACAAAAGCAAGTGGAGTAGATTACCTAATTGTAGTGGCTCGAATTATATATTTACTTTCTCTCAGGTGAAGAACAGAATGTAACTCTTGAAGATCAAATGTCCAAATGAGAATGTTGGTTTACAAGATAATACATATTCTGCCCAGCCACACTATGTACATGCACGTCTAGAAAATGTAACCTGCTTTATGTGTGAGGAGGGCTGTAGAAATGTATCATCATTTAGCTATTTAAAGTATAACTAATCTCATCTCATGATATCTATACAGATGATCTAATAGGCCACTCATAAACTATGCTTGGGATTTTAAGCTCTCTATCACTTATCAAAGATATATATTCAGGTTTTAGTAGCTAAATGTTGGTAGATTTCTACAGCTTATGCTGGCGGTCATGATTTACTTTTCAACCAATCAGAAAAAGCTTAGCGTGTCTGTCTTGGGATATACGCTCAGTCATAGAGGTGCCAGCTATAGTTTGACAAATGTGGTATAAAAGCAATCCTGCAGATAAGCCGTTGCACATTTTGAAACGAATTTTACTAGAAGTTGTTGCTGCCATAGGAAGCATCAGCTTCCAGTCAAATTAGTTTGAAAATATTCAGCGACATGAGTGTTACATAATAAAGAATCAAATGCATTGGCACTTACATGACATCACACATTATCGCTTGACTATCTTTTCTTAGAGGCACGATAAAAATCTGAAAATACATGCATAGTTTATGAGTGGCCTATTAGATCATCTGTATAGATATCATGAGCTGAGGTTAGTTATCCTTTACTATATCCATAGATCCACTGAGGTGTAAGAATATTGTATTGAGTATATTGGGACTAAGACTGAATGGGGGTTATTGTTGCCTAAGGCAGCATCAACATCCGGTCAGACTGGTTCGAATGTATGCGACAGCTTATCTGATCACGATTTTGGAACACAAATGCAAAGATGCCAGTGTTCTAAGGACAAATGTATATTCCATGTAAACGATTTTAAAAATCTTACTCCACCGCCACTATATGATGTAAATAGATTTATCTCCATGTTCTATTGTATAGCCTGTGAGAAATAAAGAGAACTTGTTGGTGAACGAATATATAGGCACTCCTGCGATTAATTATTACATATTTACAAACAATAAATGTGGTAGTAAATGTCTTGTCCGTTTTCTTTTGCCACTGTAACCTTGACCTTTGACCTCGGTAACTAAATAAAATTACTATTGAGTATATTAAACAAAATGTATTTTAAAGTTAATGTTATTTTATTCAATAAAATATTATTTTATTACATTTAGATTTATTGTCTCAAAGTTATTACCGTCGTCGTTGTTATTTTAACATGACCGCAATGCCCTATTTAGATCGCCGATAGAAGAAGCTTGAGTTATTGGTTCTTAGGCCGTGTTCTCATTAGAGGGTTAATCGGGAATAACGTTATTGCGGATTAAGCCTCTAATGAGAACACGGCCTTAGATTCACATTAGGAATAGTGGTTAATAATAATGTTAATGAGCGTGACTATCAGATTATTTATCACTTCACTGCAAAATTTACTTTAGCGTTTCTATAACTGGTTCAGGCTTTAAGACAGCGCATGGAATGCAACATATACAACGACAATCGATTATGAATTTTCATAATCGATCATCGATGTGATCGACCAATCATCGATCATCGGTAATCAATAAATAGACAACGCCGTAGTTGTAGTGGAAGGACGAGGCAAGCAGTTTTCGATCATCTTAAGTAAGTGACCCAAGTGCTGCGCTAGGGAGATAATTGATTGCTTATGCAATGGCCACATTATAGTGAGACGCCGTCGCGTCATGAAGCGCTGGCCGTTCCCCAATGTGGTATAAAATTATATTGGCCTGTGATGTACGCGCGTAGTCTCAGCTACCTTTCCAGTTTATCGATCTATCATATGACGTCATATGACGCCATAATCAACTACGTGACGTGTAGGATAACGTCATAATCATTACGTCGTGAATAGCTCGATTTAGTCCGTCTTAAACGCTAAAAGGTCGGACAGGTTGTACGAATTGAATTTCATTATTTCAATAAACATTATGTCGAATATTTTGAAACTAATTTGACTGGGCCTATGGCAGCAACAGCACCCAGTCAAATTATTTTCAAAATATTCAACAACTTATACATGTATAGTTTTATGGAAATTGATATTCAGGGAGTTCAGAGATTGATCGATCCCAACACGAGTGCGGTGTAGGTGAGCTTAGTTAGAGATAGGCGGGGCATAGCTAAAACTGGGAAGGTCATTTGGGCAGGGGGGGGGGGGGTTCTCTTAGTGTAACGGAGATATGGCCATGATCTGCTGATGTAATCGCTGGTGTACCGTAGTATAGGACCCCATTTAGCGGACGAAGCGGCCAACCGCCGATGGACGCGGGCTTGGCAAGGATGGATGTTGGGAGGATGGTCAGCGTGTCCGAGGGGAATTCTTCCAGGTGATGAGGCTAGTGGACGACGTCCAAACGCGTAGTCAATCCTCTGTATAGGCGAACTTGTATAATCGTGTAATACCGCGGTGTCATATTCTTTTCTCAACTAGAATGGCATAAGAATCCTAATTCATGAATCCATTTCCCCAGTCAATCATATGACGTCATAATCATCTAATTAAGCGACCTGTAGGTTGACGTCATAATCATTACGTCATATGAATGACTCGATTTAATTCTTCCTCTTCTTCTTCTTTTCGATCGCTGGTACCACACTTGGAGAGCCGTTCTCAAGATGAAATCTGTGGTTTTCTGCAGTTCTTCCGCAAGCCCATACAGCTTTTCAAGAAAATCCTTCTTAAACGCGTAATACTCCGTCAGGTTGTATGGATGTCTTTACCATTTAATAAACATGCTATTGAATATTTTGAAACTAATTTGACTGGGGGTTGTTGCTGTCATTGGCAGCAACCACACCAAGTCAAATTAGTCTAAAAATATTCAACAGGTTGCCTGTATAGTTTTCTGGAAATTGATAGTCAGGGAACTCAGGGATTTATCGATCCAAACATGGGCGAAGCGGGGTGGGGTGTGAATCTTGATGTTTGTTGTTCAACAGTATTGCGTATTTGGGAGAGACTATTCCTTTCATTAAATCTTCTAACTTAATAAAATTATTATTATTATTCATCTGTTACCCACCCTTACAGAATGTGGACACTACTTGATGTTAATAAGACGAATGGAGGAATCGAGTTTGTCCATCAATCATATGACACCATAATCAACTACGTGACGTGTATGCTGACGTCATAATCGATTTCGTCATGAATGACGTAACAAAGTTAGTCACGAACGCTTAATTGATGACGGACTGGCGTTGTTGTACGAATTGTATCCAGTGTCTTTACTATTGTAATCAAACAGCATCCGGATCGAATTTTGAGGTTGTGTCAACTTACATTTCATTCGAACCAATTTAAATTCGAACCAGTTTAAACCAATTTTCATTATTCGATTGCGTGCTCCTTACGCATGAGGGATATCCCTTTTCAGTTTGTCTAACGGTCATTTTTGTGAAATTACATTATTTGTTGTTCGACGGACTTACTATAAATGGAGTTTATTTTGAATACTTATCAGATGCACGTATTTAGCTGCATAGACTTTATATTGGAATGTGTTCACTTGAGGAATAGTTATCAAAGACTATTCATAGGCGACGAACGTGAATTTTAGACGGCGTGGCTTTTGTTAGGTTCCAGATTATAGCTAGCCGGACACGTTAACCACTTGCTTCTAATAGCCTGTTTTTAGATGATGCTGCTAGAGGTTGTTGCAGATGCACAGTGCAACAGTATCCGGTAGTTATTCAATGAGTTTCTCTCAGATTCTCACAGACCGATGCTTTCTGGCGGGTGTGTCGAAACAGAATTTAGAGTGGAATGGTTACAATTTGGAGTATCGCTCTGACTAGATAGTGGGGTTTACGTTAGCATGATTTCAAATCCTAATATGAGCTGCTACTTTGGCAATTGCAGATGGTCTGACTCTGAAGTTTGAAAAATATTAGCGTTCTCTCTCCCCGGCTGTTGTGCAGTATGGTAGTGTGTTGCTTTCTGTGTTTTATTTACCTAAAATATTAGTGGGCTCAGATTATGTATGGCCAGCTGATTAACTTGTAAATGTGGCTGTATTTTGTACAGCAGTAAGTTGCTGTATTGCCACTTAATTTGAAAGCGCTTTTGCTGGCTGAAACCGAATGCCAAATGTGCGTACAAGACCTATTTTCTGGTCACAGATTTGATTTCTAACATATTTGTGATAGTTGTAGTTTGCATACTGCGCAGTCGGAGAAAGGGAACGCTCAACGTCATGGGCCAAGGTGGAGGGTTTCAATGCTGTACTAGCAGGTAACATTAATTTCTGACATTTCTGCTGTCTTATACTAAGTCGTCATCAGGTCTTAAACCTGTATTTTTAAGCAGATTTTTCTAAACCATTATTTGATTCCATATTCGTACATGCTCGCATAATTAGTTCTTGTGACTACGGGCTAGGTTCATGGAACCAGGTACGTGTTGTTTTCTGCGCTCAGCCCCGTTGTCACATGATTCGCTCAATTTCAAATGTAACTAAGGTTATACGGCCAACCGTCATCTTAGTTATTTAATCAGTGTTGCATAAAATCCAGTAATATAATAACTTTCAGACTGTATTGGATAGCCATGCATTTCGCCAGTAACATTTGCTTAGGAGATGCATTATGTTAAACTCGTTCAGTAGTAAATGAATTGAAATGCATTGTATTAAAATCAGCATTTGGAGCCAAAAATACAAGTAACGCTTCCAGATTTAGAAATTAGAGAGAAACCGAAACTTCTTGTTTTGGATATTCCACCACTTCGAGTTGCAACCAATTATTTCCAGTTTACGAAGTTTGCATTCATGTAGGCACACGTACGGAACAGAGAAATGTTATTACCTAATATACGATACTATATGATTTTAATTAAAAGGAAGACATTATTTATTGAATGTTTCAAATCTGTTAGTCAAAGTTAAGAGGTCAAGGTCATCTGACCGAATCTTTCTAATTTTGATACTCGTACCTTGAGAGAAGGGTCAAGGTCACTGTGTGCTAAGCTTCATTTTCCTCGTTCCAGCAGTCAGAGAGGTCATGCTGCCCTTTATCTGAAATGTAGAAAGAGATCTTCATTTCCTGATTATCAGGTTATAAGGAGATCTATCTATTAGTTTCACTAAATGATTTCAGCAACAAGCCTCTCTAGAATTTAAGTCTTTTTGGCGTCCTTATCCTCATTCTTATTACGTTTGAATAGCTTTGCAGGCAAGGTAATCTTGTTCTACTGATTCACCTCATGGTTTATCAGTGGCTCACGATTGCTCCCCTTGCCAGGTTGTTCTAGTAAATTTGTAGAGTTTTACTTTTCACTTGTTAGATCTCAGGACAGTACGTTGTTGTCAGTGCTTTCCAATTGATACTTATTGACGATTGCGTTCATATTTGGTACGCGTGTACCAGACACCATCGCTGAACCCAGTACTTTCATTTTTGGTGCTTGAACATTGTCAGAGTGCTTTCTATTTGGTACATGTTGCCAGATTGTACTCGCGGTACTTTGTTGCCAGATAGTGCCATCACTGTTACCCAGCTAGTATTTGTAGCTATATCTAAGCCAGACTCCTCAAGATGCCCAACAGAGTAATCTGACCCTATTTAAAATATGAACATTTCATCTTAATGCACTCAGTGGATCTTTCAAGCGAGTCAATTGTTTGAGAGGTTAATGGACTGCAGGGAGATGGAAACTTCTGTGTATAAAGAAGGGTTTTAACTAGGTCAACGATGCAGAGATGAAGCAGCTATCAGGCGACACCAGTGAACTTTAGATTCAGACCATTACCAGGGGGAGGGGAGGGGGCGGAAAGGACTTTGAGGAAATTCTTACCAATAAACCCCATGTAACCCATAATTAGCCACCCTTTTCCTGTCCTATTCGTGATGTTAGTAGCGTCCGTTTTGGCCTTTTAAATCTCTATTTTATTACATGGGCGTCCGATCAGGGACCTCAAGGGAGTGGTGTTAGCTATTGGTGAGTAGTAGCAGGGCCGTGTGGGAGGTAATTAGTTGTAGTCAATTATAGAAGTTAATTATAATAGCTAGGAATAAGTTAGAATGGAGAGTAGCAGTAGTATAATAGCAGTCCAGTATGGAAGCATTAGTACTTAGTCAGTAGTAGTACTAAGTCTGTAGTAGTATTTATTTAACAGTAGCTAGCCGCAGCTGTAGTGTGTATTTATGCATTGGCTCAGAAGCGGTATTGGAGTAGTTGGTAGTATACTAATCATGATTTAATTAACTTACCTTACCGACAACCCAAGATTCAAGATTCTTTATTTCCATATCAGTAAATAATTCAACAATTCAATACAGGCATCCACCAAAGGGAAGGCCTATGATACGGTGGACCCTTGACATATAACATAAATTTATAATATTATGTTTATACATATAACATTTATATACATTTACATGGAAATTTTATATTACGAAGGACATAGAGTACGATACAATGCATTTAAACAAATTACGTGTAGAGACATGACTTATGACATAACTTTTACATGAAGGGGGGGGGGTGGCTGGGGGAGAGGGGCGGTGGAGGGAGTGGAGTGACCATCTTGTGGAGTATTATTACTATTCAGTAAAATTACGATTATTATTAACAACAATAACAACAAAAATATTATTAACACCATTACTATTATTTACATGTATTATTGTTATTATTATTATCATCATCATCATCTTCATCATCATCATCAGTTTTATCATTATAATGATTTTTATTATCATGTGTAATTATTGCTGTCACCACCATTATTATTAGTATTATTATTATTATTATTATTATTATTATTATTATTATTATTATTATTATTATTATTATTATTATTATTAGTATTATTAGTATTAGTATTATTAGTATTATTAGTATTAGTATTATTAGTATTATTATTATTATTAGTATTAGTATTAGTATTATTAGTATTATTATTATTATTATTGTCGCATTACTATTATCATTATATACACCTGTGCAAAAGTTAAGCACCAGCAAAAACAATAGAACGTAGAAACATGATGGTACAACACTAGGCTGCCATACTTTTTGTCCCCGCGTTAGCTGACATAATTCCAAGTACGAAATGCACATGCATGCATGACTTCACGCCGCTTGATGTCTGTGCGTGGCGGGAAACAGCACACGTGTTCAGTTATGTAAAAGTCCAGTTTGAGGTGTAGAACATTACATACAGATTTAGGCGACAAGATTAGGAATTTTGTGTTCATGACCGTGGTTTATTTGTACAGAGAGAATTAGCTCTTGATTGTGAACCGCTATGGCAAGACGAAGGTTAAGTGATCGTGTAAAATGGCAAATCATAGGCATGCATACCACTGGTATGTCATGCAGAGAGATTGGCAGACAGCTGAACATTAACCATACTGTAATCAGTCGTTTGATTGCAAAACATGGGCAAACTAACGAGGTGAAGGACAGGCCTAGATCTGGAAGACCGAAGAAGACTACTGCCCGTGATGATCGAGCCCTAGTACGCCTTATTAGGAGATCTCCATTCACCAACAGCAGAGTGCTCAGCCAGCAATGGGAAACGCGCAATAGAGTGTCAATGTCTACCGTCAAAAGGAGACTGTATGCTGCTGGCATGAAAGCTAGGAGACCTGTCAGACGTCCTCTCCTCACTACACACCACAAAGAGGAGCGTCTGAGGTGGTGCAACGAAAGAAGACACTGGAACATGAGATCCTGGAGACGGGTACACTGGCCCGATGAAAGTCGGTTCCTGCTTCATGCCACAGATGGTCGAACTCGTGTATGGAGGTCCAGACGCACGGCGTACGACCAACGTAACATCATGGAAGAAGTTCCATTTGGTGGAGGTTCCGTTATGATATGGGGGTGCATCTCATTTGATTGTAAGCTGGATCTGTTGACTGTACCTGGAACACTAAATGGACAAAGATATCAAGATTCCATACTGGATAGAGTTGTGGTCCCTCATTTTGTAAATCATGCACCTGGAACCCACCCTATATTCATGGATGACAACGCCCGACCACATCGTGCTAGAGCTGTGCATGAATACCTCCGCCAGAATGCCATCGAAACCCTACCATGGCCAGCAAGGAGCCCTGACATGAAGCCTATTGAGCATATCTGGGACATTCTGGGAAACATGGTGAGAAGGAGGGATCCTCCTGTGCAGAACCTACAGGAATTAACAGACGCACTCCATCTTGAATGGCAACGAATACCACAATGGCGTATCAGTCGGTTGGTGACCAGCATGAGACGTCGTGTCCAGGCCGTCATCCAGGCACAAGGTGGATATACCCGGTATTAATAATGACAGTCTCAAACTCGTGCACCGATGTTAAACTTCGTTTTCAGACACCATTAATGACAATCTAGCCACGTGTGTCAACTGTAGGGCAATAGTTGCCAGTTGTGTCAATGTAACCATATTCAGGCCTCGTTTTCAAGTTCAAACAAAAACATACAGTGTTTCCCCACCATCATAATCAGCATTCCTCTAGTTGCATTATTACCTCTTGCACTAAGATGGATGGGTACATAAATGTTTATGCTATTGCTTTCTTCATAGCACATGAATATACCCTCGCATGTGCGTAAAAATAGGGTGGTGCTTAACTTTTGCACAGGTGTATATTTAATAATAACAGTAACAACGACATTACTATTACTATTATTTACATGTATTATTATTATTATTTTTAATATTATTATCATTATCATTATTACTTTCATGTATTATTACTTGTACATGTACATATTTCTACATATGTCTTGTCCTGGTGGCCGGGTGCGCTACAGTGGAAGAACCTGTCTACAGAGACCACATGTATACAACATAAAATAATTGAGAATTGAATTAAAAACTTAAAGTCCAGCGCAGCGTTTCGTGTCTTCGTCATCACCTTCATTCAGTTCCTTTTCAGCTTGTCATGTTACCGATTGCTTTTAAATCTATATTTTATTATGCAACAGCTTACCTCTATATTTTTCTGGAAATTGAGATTCAGAGAGCGCAGGGATCGATTGATCCCGACATGGACAAAGCGTGGGTGGATCTTAGCTAGAGATGGGCGCGTCACAGAAGTCTATGGTTGAGTCAGAACAGACTAGTATGCAGCACAAAACCGGTATATTACATCAAAAATACAATGTATTTCCAAATTTATGCAGCCTATGAGATTTGCCGAGTCTTTAAAGATCAAAATTTGAAGCGCAAGGGAGATAACTCCGTTTATATAAAGGAGAGATTAATGAATTCTTGTAATAAGTTTACTTTAGTTCGTCCGAACAATATTGAGATCTTAGCAGGGCTATACAAATATCCAGGTGCAATTGTTTCGATTAAATGTTTAATTGGGAATATTAACACCAAAAACATTATTTTGAAAAGTAAACGTATGACGAACCATTTCGAGTAAGACATCTCAGAGTAAGGCACACTGGAAGTTATTTTGTAATTAGAACTTAAATTTATACAGAATTAGTTTTTGAATCCGTAATAGACATTGCGGAACGTATATATGGGGAAATGTATAAACTATAATGACAATGGTTGGGTTGGCAAATGTGGTATATGGAAATGTACAGTTTAATGATTTATTATTTGTTATTTTTAATGTGCTCCATACGAAGAAAAGAAAGAAAAATAAATAAATAAAAATAAAGAAATTATGACGATATATGCAGCCAGTGTATTTTATCCAGGGTGTGCCAATGAGGACCCCTGGCTTGTGTAGGACTGCCACGACAGTTTGCGTGGGATGGTGATGTACGTCCTGGATTGCTAGACACACTTATACTAAATTAACAGGAATTAGCTTAAGTTGGAATTTGTGGTGTATTATAGGACCTGCATTTATAGGGGTCAAGTTAATTTTGTGGTTGTTATTCTTGCGGTGGTGTGTTTGAGGTGTGTATGCGTGTGTAGCAGATATAGCGTGGTTGTGATAGTGTGTTTGGCGTATGTATGTGTACGCGGTGTGTGGGACAATATACGTGCGCGCGTGTATGTCTGCGTGCGTGTATATGGGGGTGTAGGTGGGATGTCTGTGCACTGTCAGCTGTGTGACTGGGTAGCTTATGTTGTATGTTTGAATGGATCGTATAAGATTAATGGTGCGAGGTTTTTAATTACTTTTTCGATAACTTTTGCTAAAGTGTATAGGGAGATTGGGTGTATTGGGGAATCAAATGAATAACTCAACAAATAATTTCTCTTATTGCATACGCAGATGGTCGTAAGACCTGGCGTCTACGATAATGGTTTTAAAGGTGTATGATGCAATAGGGAAACAGGTCGTGTAGTCAGGCATTAGGTGTGAAACCTTATAGAGACAAAGTAAAATCTATACATGGCCACTGTGACTGACAGCCAGTTACAGGGCGGAGAAAGCTCTCAAGTAGGCTTGCCAGATTATGCGATTAAATCTAAAATCGATTATTTTTTAAATCGTGAATTTATATGATTCAAAATTAAATAATCGAATAATTATGCCCAATTTCTACTGCAAATATTATCTCAATTACAATCTTTTAATTACTTTTTAATGATATCCGTCACGAAAATTGACATTTTCCTCAAGTGAATGTATGCCCATTTACAGGCCAAGAGAAGACTATTTTTGGAAATGTATCACTGGGATGACTGGCTCGAGAACCTATTGTAAATTGTTCTGGTTCTTTGGTTCTTCGGCCGAATATCATTATTTTAGTTTTATCTATGTTTAGTTTTAAATTCCACAATGTGCAGTATTTATAATATTCGTTTAGCACTAATTGGAGGTCCGTCTTCTGCTCAGCCAAAATCACCGTATCATCACCATATAATAGTGCTAAGATTTTCATATATACCGTTAAATCTTCTGTAATATTAGCTCCATTGCACTGTTGGGTTTCAAGGTACTCCGTTAGATCGTTAAGGTATCGGCTAAAAGGATTGGAGATACATTGTCACCCTGACGTACTCCCCATGTACACATAAGGTTGGAGAGATTTCTCCATTTAGCATTATTTTGGATTTTATATTTTCATACATGTTTTTCACGACTGCTAGTACTTTCCCATTAATATTGTGTTGTATTCGCTTATCCCATAATGCATCTCTCCAAAATTATGTTAAGCGCCTTTTCTAAATCAATAAAGGCGTGAAATGGCTTTCTATTATTTTTATTAAATATTTGTATTAGTGAGTGTAGGAAGAAAGTGTGATCCAATGTGCTGTAGCCATGTCGAAAACCTGCTTGTGCTTAATCTAGGATGCTTTCGGATTCTAACTAAGTATTGATGCGTGTGCGTGGGATAGACGTAAACAGTTTTATCAGTCGGCAGCGAAGTAACGATTGATGGCCGTGGCTATAATTGTCAATGACCAATTAAAATACTATTTAACGCGTTTCGACTTATGAAATACGAAAAATATTAGTTTTCCGCACTTTTTTTCGCAGTCTTTCAAGATATTATGCTGAGAATTGCTACATAGCTTTCTTATGAGAATTTACAGACGAAGTTCGAGTTTCAGGCGTATGAGTAAATCTTTGATGGAGTTATGCCCCCTTTCGACTTAGGAAATATGAAAAATATCAGCTTTCCGCACTTTTTTTCGCAATCCTTCAAGATATTTAAGCGAAAATTAGTGCATCGCTTTAGTATAAGGAGGTACAGAGCAAGTTCGAGTTTCAGACATTTTCGTAAAATTTTCATGGAGTTATGCCCCCTTTCGACTTATGCAATACGGAAAATATTAGTTTTCCGCGCTTTTTTTCACAGTCTTTCAAGATATTATACTGAGAAATGCTACATTGCTTTGTTCTGAGAAGTTACAGGCCATGTTCGAGTTTCAGGCCTATGCGTAAATTATTTATGGAGTTATGCCCTCTTTCGTCCTATGAAATACGAAAAACATTAGTTTTCCGCCCTTTTTCTCGCCGTCTTTCAAGATATTCAAATGAGAATTGGTACATTACTTTATTATGCGAAATTACAGACCAAGTTCCGGTTTAAGGCGTTTGCGTCTTTTTTTGATAGAGTTATGTCCCCTTTCTACTTATGAAATACAAACATATCAGCTTTCAAGACTTTTTCCTTCTCCTTCACCGTATATAACTTAAACTTGGTTTATTGCTATGTTATGAGAAGTTACAGATCTAGTTCGAGTTTCAGCTGCTTTTGACAATTTTTAATGAAGTTTTTGACTGTCAATCTCTAAAGATTTATATCACCAGGTAGGGGGCATGTATTGCAAAGCAATACTTACAGAATGCTTGTTGTATTTACAAATGTCTATTAGTTTTCTGCCGAATGCGCTTGGTCTATTTACGATAGATGATTTGCGTTAATCAACATTTCATTGCTCCTTTTTCTAAACGAGATTCCATTAAATTGGAGCGATTTTGGCAAATATTTAGCAAATCATAGTCAACTTCTCGTTTATCATCCATGACGCCCATTGTGATTTCATTATCAAGTCCGGTAATAACTTTAGAAATTGTAATCCACAGGATATATGCACTTGGCGATTTTATTTCATGAACAAATTTACATATATCCGTCCTAATTAAGACAGCTATCCAGCCAGATATTTTCGTGGCATTTTTCCTCTTTTTTTAAAAATTATGTGGTAGTTTGAGTACGTAATTACGTCATACTCGCTCAATTTGGTTTCGGCTAGACCAGTTATATCAGAGTTCATTATAAGATCATCCATTTCTGGATATTGTAGTTTGCGACTCAATCCGCAAAACATTTATGAACGAGAGTTTGAGCTTTCCTTTCAGATTTGACACAGAATACATCGGCATGTCGTCGTTGTCCTCTTCCCCGGCATTGTCATCATCGCCATCGTCGTCGTTATTGTTGTGGTTAGTGCCGCTGCCATTGCCGCCGCTAGTAGTAGTATTAGCAGCAGCAGCAGCAGCAGCAGCAGCGGCAGTAGCAGTAGCATCAGCATCAGCTGCAGCAGCAGCAGCAGCAGCAGCAGCAGCAGCAGTAGCAGCAGCAGCAGCAGCAACAACAGCAGCAGCAGCAGCAGCAGTAGTAGTAGTAGTAGTAGTAGTAGTAGTAGTAGTAGTAGTAGTAGTAGTAGTAGTAGTAGTAGCTAGTAGTAGTAGTAGTAGTAGTAGTAGTAGTAGTAGTAGTAGTAGTAGTAGTAGTAGTAGTAGTAGTAGTAGTAGTAGTAGTAGTAGTAGTAGTAGTAGTAGTAGTAGTAGTAGTAGTAGTAGTAGTAGTAGTAGTAGTAGTAGTAGTAGTAGTAGTAGTAGTAGTAGTAGTAGTAGTAGTAGTAGTAGTAGTAGTAGTATGGTGATGCTGGCGATACTGGTGGTGATTATGATGATGAAGATGTGACTGTGACTGTGGATGAACAAGGGCACCAGCTATAATCATATTACTCTGCCTGTCAAATATTGGACTATGAGCTTTTGATCAGTTTCAGTACAAACCGTCTTATCATTACAATTTTCCTCATTCATATAATTATGTACAATTGTGATGTTTGATTGTGCGATATGAGTATATGAACTAATGAAACGCATGTATAATGTAATATGCCGCCAGTTGTCGCAGATCTATATTACCTTCATCCATAGACTCGGATAAGATAGTTATCAGTGGACATGGCGGTCTTCGCATATGACTATAATAATCGTAAATAATAATGATAATGTACAATTGTTACTATGTCTACTATAAGATGTAATATCTGTTTTCCCCCTTTGTCATGTATGTATGACCTGAGTGTAATAAAAAATTCAGTTCAGATACTGGCAGCAATATCGCCAGCAGCGTCGATATTAATTGCTAAAATGGCATTTGCAGTTCACTTATCTCGTTGCGTTGCGTTTATCATTCTATTGCGGTAATCTATGTGTTTGTAGTTAACGGTTTGACCACACACGTTCATAAGAGGCGTACTGTATTTGCTTTTGAGCGCGGTGGTCTTAATGAGGTTTGCATTCTTATGGTTGTTGTTATCGTCGTCCTCATCGTCGTTGTTGTCATTGTCGTCGTCGTCATTTTTGTTGTTGTTTTTAACTTGTTCTCTCTCATACCTATGGTGTTCTAAAATTGCCGTCGCGCGTCGTGGGCGATAAAAAACATGCGACGTTTTTTTAAAATAGGGCGACGTCTCCCCAGACGTCGTCCTAATATATTAGGTAATACGAGTCTTGCACGTAGATATTAAAGCGATGTGAGCATGCGCATTTCCACTGACATTTGTTTGGTACGGTGAATGAATGCGGCGTGATCTGTGAGTATTGATTACGTTATATACGCTTATTTTAGTATTATTTAACGTTTATGTTTAATAACATTAATTGTGGTAATCATGAACATGTTTCGAGCAGTTCATTTTATATTTTATACGGACTGTTAGAAGGTTGGAATGTGGAAGGAGGCACACAGGTATGTCATTGCGGATATTTCCGCGTTAGAACGACAGCGTTCTGTTCCCACACGCGTGTTTATGCGGGATATCCTATAACTAGTTAATAGTATGAAGCAGACAATTAAAAGACAGAAATACTAAATTAAGCATTACTACAATCGAACTGTAGCGCATGTTGTTATTATTAGCTCACCTGGCCAGACATTCCAAGTGAGCTTATCCCGTGGCGATCGTCCGTGGTTTTTGTTCAACGACCTTTTCCCATGAACCTCTAGACCGATTTGGATTATATTTGGCAGGAAGCATCTTTACGTCATAGAGATCCCAGTTTGTTCAAACGAAGCTGATCGGCCAATTTGTCCGGCGGTCATCTTGGATTTTAGCCGATTTTTATAAACGTCTTTAAAGTCTAAAACTCTTCTCCGAAACCTCTTCGGGATCGATTCAAAACTCATAAAACATCATCTCGGGAAAACGCTGAAGCAAATGCTTCAACGGCCATCTTGAATAACCTAATTTTCGTGAAAACGACTTCTCCCGAAACCGGTTTTGTTTACGTTTTGGGTATGGTGATTTCAAGTGTTCCACTTTGGTAGGCCTACATATATACCAGGTGGCAGGGGCGGTATGCAGAGGCTGGCAGATGGACCAACGCATACTTGGTCACATGCCACTTAATTAGTAGGTCTATATTTCAAATGCAACGGCTTCCAGTCAGATTACATTAAACAATTCAAAGGTTTGTGCGTAAATGGAAATGGTGTAATTTAAGGATCCAAATAATTTCTTATGCTTCATTTCCTTTAACACCATCATATTGTGTTGTTAATAGACTGTATGCTCTAGAAATAAGCATTATTCCGTATATAGCGGAGAGCAGCCCTCTTTACTGCTTGTTTTCCTGTCGCTATTTGTCATATTTATTTTGTCACTATATATATATATTTAAAGAGGCAATGTCATAATGACATTGATAAAATTGGATTTGGCTGGAAGATCATTGTTTCGGCATAGTCTTAAAGGGGCTGTACTATGAGCATATACTAATCTTTCTGCACTCTCTGCTAAAGCCATACAATCTATAACTCCTGAACCGCGTGGCTGATTTCAACGCAACCTTTCTTGAAAGGCTCGGAAGGATTCCAAACGTGTATACAGATATGGTTACAATAACAAAACGCGTTTAAACCCTTTTATATGCTTGGGAATGAGACAAAAAATGGGTTGGAGTTGTGGTGAGATTAGCAACCAGCCCAAATCGCGAGGCGTGCGTGAGAGGGCGGTCCGGGTGCCATCTCTCGAAACTTCTTCAAATCTGGTCGTTTTCTTTAGGGAAATATACACCTTCACTTGGTTTTATAATGTAGACACAAAATTGAGGGTATGGATGGTGTGTGGGAGAGGGCAACACAATATATATTTACCTCCACATAGCTCCAAAAGTGTCGGATGGGGTAAATCCCCCAGTGTTCCAACCCCTTTAGCTACGCCTAATCAATTAGGTATGACCATAATTGAGATTTACCCTATGTCCTCTTTAAAAAATACACTAATTAAAGGATTAATGACGCGATGCTAATTCACCTTTCCAGAGTACCCACCCATCATATGACGTCATAATGAACTGCGTGGCGTGTACAATGACATCATAATGAATGACGTCATGAATGACGTCGATAAGAACGTCCCGAACGCATACTTGATGACGGTCTATGGGCTGTTGTACAAATTGTTTGCTTTTACTATTTAATAAATATTCTGTTGAATATTTTGAAACTAATTTGACTGGGCGCTGTTGCTGCCTATAACGAAGATATATATTTCTAATTTGAGCACAGAGCTTACAATTATATTTTTGAAAACGTTACGGTCTGTAGATTCATTTTATACAAAGTAGTATAGAGGGTCTGGTGGTTCCCTTTAATACATTTTCTGTTGTATAGGCAGCAACAGCACCCAGTCTAATTAGTTACAAAATATTCAACAGCTTCCCTGTATAGTTTTCAGGAAATTGATAGCTAGGGCATTCGGGGATCGATCAATCCAAACACGGCGAGGTGTGGGTGGAGCTTAGCTAGTGATGGGCGTGGCATAGCTAAAAATGGAAAGGTCCATTATGGCATACCGGCAACAAGGAATATAAAGAACAAATCACGTATTTACGAATACCATATTTAAAACAGTTAAAATTATCAGAATTTCTTTTCGAAAGTTATTTCTCTGTTTGGGTTATTATTTGTTTCAGACTGCCAGGTATCATTTAAAGTATCTTTTGCAAATTCCCTCAGCAAACTATACTTCGTTAGCGCCTGGTGTCGATAGGAGACACAAATCGAGTATCCTTTGAAAAGAGTCTGTAGGGCCTAAGCTCTAAATTAATTATTTTTGAACGTTGGATCAATCTATTTCTGTATTAAAGAGTCCTGTGAGCCCTGGTAAGGAGACATGCAATGGCTAGTCTGCCATTACCAGGCCTATGTCCAGCATCCCCAACAATAGTGGCACAGTTTGCAATTCGCTGATATAAGGATATTGTCGCCGTGCGCGTGTGTCTTAGTTTTGAGATAGATAGAGCCGGATTTATTAGCCTATGGCCGCATTGTACACCTTTGGTTGTGTCCTTGTGGACAACGTTTTGTTATTCACCCACAAAAGCGGGTGGGTGGGGTATGTTTTCGCTTCCGGCCCTCCACCCGCGCTTGAGTCCGTACGTGCGGTTGTCACTCATATGTTTACGTTCGACAACTTTACTTTTACTTGGAGTATCGTGACTAAACTTAATGGGAACGTTGTCTATGACAGTATGGAAATGCTTGTTATTTTGTGGGTCAGTCAATCTGTCCACCCGTCTGCCCATCCATCTGTCTTTCTCACCGTGTGTCCGTACGTCTGTACTAATGTTGCGTTTTTGTTCGATAATTTTACTTTTGCTTGAAGTATCTTGATGAAAGTTCGTGGGAAGGTTAGGTATGAGTGTAGGAAATTGCAGGCTATTTGGGGGTGGGGTCGGGTGTGTGTATGGAGGGCGGGTCATTCCGTCCATCCGTTCTCTGGCTGTGTGTCATTCCATCAGTACATGTTTGAAAATTTGGGGTCCTTTGCTATAGGATTTCTTTTGCTTGGAGTAAATTTGACGAAACTTACTGGAACTTTATGGAACTGGAACTGGTTCTTTATTCGTTATAGTTTTTATTCATTATCCTCTTCTGCCCATGCGTCTATCCAAACCAGTGGAATTATGTCATCATTCTAAGATGGCCGCCATTGGGAGTTGAGTCATTTAATTTATATCATCTACTTATGTTTAATTAGAGATAATTAGTTTTGCCGGGCAATGAAAATATCAGCAGTTCTGGAATGCGGCGGAGTTGTTCATGCCAGTTGAAATATTGGAACGCTGGCGGCAATGGTCTGCGTTTTACTGAACTCACGCCACGGCAGTCGGGACAACTGGCTCGACAGTGAAGATATGCGGACGTCTTACCGTCTATATAATACGTCTATGAAAGATACCTATCGAAACGGACGTGAAAGAAGTTGACTGTGAATCTGTGTCTGTAAATAAGGAGCAGATTACGGCACTGGTATCACCGTCTCCGGCGATAGTTATACTGCTCAGTGTGTGCTCAGTTAACTGGTATGAAATATGCTTTCAAAACAACACTTTCCAAACATGTATGGCGTTTGTCCTATGCTCGCAAATATATTATAATAGCCATGTTGAAACTTGTTTGATTTGATTTTAACCCAAAATGCAATGTAAGTGGCAATCAGCAAACATCTGTTAACGCACTCTTTTAAAGACATCTTCCACTAAAAAAACTACGATGGCAGCCATCCCATTACAAATCAGTCAATATTCCGTGCAATAATCATGAAATGTGCTGTATAATCAGTCGTTCTATTTCGCATACATGTAACTAATTTACTATTGACATTCAGTTAAGTGTTTAAAATTTGGAAGTGTGTTTCAAAGGGTCAGATAATGTCACGATGCCAAAGTCAAACGCCTACAAAATGTTTAAATAATATTAAACGGTAAAAAATAAGTGAGGCAAACTAAATGTCATGTCGCTTTTATTCAAACGTTAATAAGGACACTAGTTCACTTTCTGGCACCCACTTCTGACCTAAAGGTTCAGGTCTCCTGTCAGAATAATCACGCTTTCTATGTCTCATACAGAAATGTTTTTATTTCTAGGCATAATTATCATCTTCCTCATGTCTCAGGTTTAAATACTGATGTTGTATGTGATCAATACAGACTGCTGATTTGCGATATTTCATATTTAAAAAACATGCCCGATTACTAAGAAATAACATGGCAATCGTAATTACGGTAGACAGATCCAAGTTTATTAAGATATTTGTAACCGTATAGTATATATGTTTTCGCGTTTATCAGAAATATAGATTGCAAAATAATCAGCAATATACATCGCAATATAGCAATTCATTAGGTCTTTCATTCTTGCACCTCAGATTGACAACAATTGAACAATTCTATACACATTTATGTTTTCATTTGATCTTTGTATCCTTAACTATATCCAGGAGATGAATTAATTACTGAATATTTCCATGGTGGATACACGCAACTAGAAATATGCGCCCTTCTTAATACGAAGGACAAAATTACGCTGAGGTAATTATTTGACTGATCGCAAACACCTAACTTCTGAACCATTGCTGCAGTCCATCCTCGCTTATCGACTTTGTTTTCGCAATATTCTTTCTGATAATTGTGTAATTAGTACCGAATTACCCGAATGCGAACATTCACACAAAAGAGCGCTCGAAAACAGAATCGTTACAACCGTATACCCGTACAGGCTCAGACCGCGCAACCCATTGCAATGAAACAAGACAAATTGTAATATGTGACGATTCCACCCCGCGCAAATCATTATAATGTTTTCAGTTGTGAAGAGGAGTTAGGGAATCCTTACACTCGCAATGAAATCATCACATATCCGGACCCACCCACCCCGCTGGTGCACACAATCCGAGCCTTCAAGCGCACATAACTTCAAAAAATCTATTCTCAAGCTTCATGGTGAAAATGTGGGCCCTTAAATAATGAAGTAAATAAATATTTCTCTTATAAACTTAGCCTATAATACATAGTCCTATCTACAACAGGCACTCCATTGGCCCCATCAAATTAATCGGTAAAGTCTGTTGGTAGGCTACTTATTCAATCTCGTCAGTTATAATATGTTGCTCTTGTGCTTGACGGTGGCTCCATATGATGTGGGTGTTACGACCACCAGCCCCACAGGACCAGCATCAGCGAGCCCCAAGAACGGATGTCCATTACAGTCAGGTTTGGCATCAAGTGTACACCTGTTTGGCTTGTATGCTTATGTGTTCTCGTGTTAACATCAACCCCACCTATATTAACTTTGCACCGAACCGCTTTGTATTCCGAATAGCGTCCTTGACATTTCTGAAGTTGAATGAGTTGTATATGTTATTTAGCTTTGGATCTCCATGTAAGAGTAGGTTCTCAGTCATGTTGGGCATGTGATTAATGAGTTTGTCGGATATCGGTCTGTGTCTTGATTCCTTGTAGCGAGTGCATCTGAATACGTAGTGGTTGTTGTCTTCTATTTTATTGCAATATGGACAATTTTGGTTTTTCCCATCCCAGTCAGTCAGTCAGTTATTCAGTCAGTCTGTCTGTCTGTCTGTCTGCCGACCATCCATCCATCGATCCATCCGTCCAGCCAGCCAGCGAGCCAGCCAGCTAGCCAGTCATCCAGGTAGTCATTCAGCCAATCAGTCACAAAAGGTCATTCCAGGCTGTAGTTTCAAGGGTTTTTGTATACGGTATTCACACCCCCAAAAAGTGTTGCACGCTATGTCTTGAAGACATGTGATAAATCTGAGGTCAAAAGGTCAAAGGTCAAGGCCACAGTGATCAGATCCAAAATGGTTATTTTGAAAACTATATGCCTGAAATTTATAATTTGGCATTCACTGTTTCTACTGGAGAGATCTTCGCCATACGTTGGTGGAACTTTCCGCGTGATGTCCCGAAGATTCGTGCTAAATTTGGCGTCAAACGGTTAAATATCAAGCCCACAGTGAAACAATTAAAAATTATTCCAAAACGACGCGAGTATCGCACAAATTTGTGCTTGTTTACATACGAAGAGCGGTCGCTGGTGGCGTAAAAATCGATTTTAGATGAGTTTGTATTTACAGTAATCATTTCAATATTTATTGTGGTTCTCTATCATTAATATTTCATTATTGTTTCCTTTTATAGTATTCGTCATTTGAATCGAATTCTTAAGCAACTCAATCTACAACGTTATGCTGAACCGAGAGGAGTTGTTGCCGCTATCCCGGTAAACCTTAAATATATTATTCGTAATTACATCCTATGTCGAGTTCGAACAATTATTAATGATGCGCGGTCCTACTCTCAGAGTTAGCAGAAGTTCTACAGGATCTTGCACAATCATGCTTCCGTCAAAAGGTATTAGGATTTATGGACCCCATATTTTGCGCATATATGTACGTACACGGTACATCCTATATGAACTGAGCTGGACAATGTCATTCATGAACTGTTCTAAAACAACTGTCTGGCCTCATTCATGAACAATTTTAAGCAGCTGTATGGCCTCATTCATGGACAGTTCTAAAACAGCCGTCTGATCTCATTCATGAACAGTTATAAAACAGCTTATGTACCCAAGTATGTAAAATCCTGGTTATACGGCATCAACTGTAGGAGTAAGCATCCACACGAAGAAACACGTTCACGAATTGGCGGGAGATACCAGAGAACAGAATAGTACTTGATTAAACTACTGCTAGATCTGAACTAACTTTATTTACATAGGCGGTATACAATCAATGCGGTAGATCCTGCCCCACAGATTTAATGACTCTGTTTTACTGTGATTGGCATCCTCTCGCAATGTACATGCGCTGGTGCGACACCAGCGCATGTACATTACGAGAGGATGCCAATCGCAGTAAAACAGAGTCATTAAATATGTGGCCGTCACTGCTATCTACACTATGATTTATATCATCCCCAACAGTTTCTTTCTCATTATTGAACATTTACAGGGGTTCCAAGATGTGTTCAAATGTACGCGGGTCCCGAGAATGTCACCATAGAGGACATACAAAAAGCATTTCGTTGGTACCACAGCGATGATGTGTGCGGGGATAAAAGCATGAGGAGAGGATCATCCCATTCTAAGCAGGTACAATTAAATCACGCATTTGCTTGCTTAGAATATCACATAGCAGTGTACCACCAAGTTTTACTCAAATTCGTGATTCACGTCCTTAGATATCGTACTTTGCAAACAGTCACGAGATGAATTTCCATCAAAATGTAACCAGCGAGAGAGAGAGAGAGAGAGAGAGAGAGAGAGAGAGAGAGAGAGAGAGAGAGAGAGAGGGGGTCTTGGGGGCGTATGGAAGGATTATTGAAGTCATAACCTGGCTGAGATAATTATTGCATATCTATGAGATATATGGAATATTTTTCATACTAAATCTTACAATTGTAAACAACACAAGATATAAACACCCACTCGACATTAGAGTGTCAATCTATGCTGGCCTACAGTTTGAAACCTTAGGTGCTATTGTGGTGGGTAGGTTGGTTTGATATATATATTGACTGCCGATACTGCTTTCTCAACGAAACGCATTACTATATCCAGAGGGAAAATATTCTGGTCATCAGAAGATACCTAGCTGGTTCTATAGACCAGCTAATACGTCTCCAGGGAACAACACACCAACATTTGTGACCCAATTGTTCTTGTCACACACAACAGCATTGTAGAAATCATATTGTTGACGCTGGACAATAGCTGTGGGGTCTCCATAGAACCCTGGTGGTGGACCTGAGAACAGGTGTTGTGACCCAGAGAACTACATACTTAACTCTAAATGAAAATAGTTGTTATTGCCTCAGAAAACAACATCGTTGATTTATTAATACCTCTGGAGACAATATCACTGGTTCACAAAAAACATCGTTAAATCTAGAGAACACTACAGATCCCTGGTTCAGATATCACAGCTACTATGGCCATCGACAGCAGCATCTGCTACTCCAGAGAGCAGTATTGCTGACTACATCGAATGGCATCGGTGGATCTGGAAAACAGCATTGGTCATAGAGAAAACAGCATTGGTGGTACCAGACAATCCAATCATTGAATCCAGAAAACAGCTGTAGCCGCATCAGAGGACAACTGTTATTCTAAGGAATATGGTTTGCGACTCCAATGACGACAATAGTGGCCATCAGTGGTTCTATAGGACAGCGTCTGTCCAAACTACTAGAGTGTGGCAGTAAGCAGTATTAATACTTCAACATGTCTTCTGTTTAATAATGAACGACTTATTGACACATGAGATAATGCATCAACAATTACATTTTCAGGTAGGTTGAGTTATGTATTTTCCAATTTTTTCAGAGGATTGAGCGGTGGTGGTCAACCTTAAGGATGAGCTGCACAGGGTTTTGGATAGACAAATTTAAGGACACGGTGCACACTGGCGATATCGACACATCAAATGCTCTATAAATGTATGTCTGCTTCAACAAGGATACCCGTATTAAGGATATTCTTGCCGATTAATGAATTATTCATATACCATAGACTCCTCCACTGATTTTTCTGCTTATTAGGTATTAGGAATTGGGCATTGGTTTCCTCATATAAGTGATAGTGTCAATGTTGATAACTTAAGCTTAGCATTACGATTATACTACACGTACCCATACCGCTGCAAATCCGATGGGAGGGAATGGGTGGATAGGCCAGGCAGTGCAAAAATACATTTTACCACGTCATTTTGCTGTAATAAACAGCCGTAAAATAATGAGCGGTTAAGCCTATTGCAACTAAACTTGGATACATAGTTACCTATAATGATAGGAAGCAGCATGATGATGTTGGCATTACAGGGTCAAAGGTCAAGGTCGCCGTGACCTTGATACAGAACTCTGCTTTTTCAACGTTAAGTTTTTGCGTTTAGCAAAGCTTTTCAGCTTATATAGCAGGATTGGTTAAGCCTATTGCAACTAAACTTGGATACATGGTTACGTAAATGATTGGAAGCGGCGTGCTCATGTTGGGGTCACAAGATCAAAGGTCAAGGCCACTGTGACCTTGATACAGAACTCTGTTATTTCAACATTAGGTTTTTGCGTTTAGCAAAACTTCTCAGCTTATATTTCAGGATTGGTTAAGCCTATTGCAACTAAACCGGGATACATGGTTACCTATAATGATAGGAAGCAACATGATGATGTTGTTGTCAGTTGTCACAGGGTCAAAGGTCAAGGTTACTGTGACCTTGATACAGAACTCTGTTATTTCATCATTAAGGTTTTGCGTTTAACAAAACTTCTCAGCTTATATTTCAGGATTGGTTAAGCCTATTGTACCTGAACTTGGATACATGGTTACCTATAATGTTAAGGAGCAGCATGGTGATGTCGGCATCACGAGGTCAAAGGTCAAGGTCACTGTGACTTTGATATAGAACTCTGCTTTTTCAACGTTAAATTTTTGCGTTTAGCTAAACCTTTCAGCTTATATTTCAGGTTTGGTTAAGCCTATTGCAACTAAACTTGGATACATGGTTACCTATAATGATAGGATGCAGCATGATAACATTGAGGGCAGAAGGTTAAAGGTAAAGGTATCTGTGACAAACAGGAGACAGACGAGACTTTTAATTCTGCGGAATTCTTGTCTATATAGTTTTCTTGAAATTGATAGTCAGGGAGTTCAGGAATCGATCGATCCCAACACGAGCGAGTTATGGGTGGAGCTTAGCTAGAGGTGGGCGGGGTATAGCAAAGAATGAAACGGTCCATTGACAATAACTCTGGACTTGCTGAATATTTTGAAAACAAGTTGACTGAAAGTTGTCAGTCAAATTATTTTCAAAATAGTCAACACGTCCAGAATTAAATCTCACGGGAAATGTAGTCTGCAAAAATTCAACATGACCATTGCAGACGATTAACAAGATTCGAGATTCAAGATTCTTTATTTCCATATAGGCAAATAATTTAACAATTCAGTACAGGCATCCGCTAAAGGCAAGGCCTATGATGCGGTGGACCCTTGACATATAACATTTATAATGTTATATGTTTATACATAATATTATTACAACTAAACAACTAAAATGTCTGAAGCGCAAGGGAGATAACTCCGTATATGATTAAAATACATTTTGATGCATTCGTTTGATAATTTTGCTTTATTTTGTCGGAAGATTTCTGAAACGTTAGCAGGAGTGAAAATATACTCCGTAAATTGGTGCTGAAATTAAATGTTTAAATGAGTATTTTACAAAGAAAAACGTCATTTTAAAAAGTATGAGAAACTGCAAATCATTTCGAGTAAAATATATTCCGAATAACATAATAATATATGAAATAATTTGCTAAACTTCTAAACTTTACAGAAATTAATTTTTTTAATCCGTAATAGACATTGCGGAAGAATTTAGAAGACTACAATTAGTCCAGGAGCTAAAGCTAGGTCAGAATGGTGACGTAGCACACCCAGTATTCGGAAGGTCTTGACACTTGCTGTGGCTTGGGGAACATGTCCCACACATTTTAAGCCCTGTTGTACAAACAAATTGTGGTAGCACTAATTAGTTATCCTGATTTCTTTGCATAGGGGGTCTAGGCTTTGGCTGTATCCACAGTGCACAGCGATATAAGCATGATCGTGTCATAACTCAAAGTAATATCGTATTATATTCACCATATATGATATTTAGACGGATATCGACCTAACACATCTGCTACTGCTGCTATGGCGCCATATTTCTACAGCATGGACAGAACCAATTATGCAAGATGGCTGCCAATATATATTGCTGACATGAAGATGCTTCCAAGTACACATCCCCATGTACATGAACAATTCTTGAATGGAAATCATTCCGTAAGTCGCTCAGACCATCCATTCAATCAAGTGTGGACAGAAATGGCCTTAGAGCAATCGATTAATTTGGATTCCAAAAAGCGAGGTGGTATTATTGGAATAACACAAAAGCCAGGAGCTCTGGAGAGGTGGTTTTTAACTAGCCACGAGAGGGCAGCCATAACAACGGCCACAAAGCAAATGTGTGGGTTACAAGATAGTCACATGTTTGGAGTACATAAGGAAATGGGGACTAATCGAATGAACAGGGATGAAACCGATGTGCAGAAGATACTTTCGATGTTCTCATCAGATATAATGACCAATCCCTTTAATATTGCGGAAAACGACGACAGCGAGTATCTTCCGCTTGTAAACATTGCAACTGGCGTGGTATTGCCTAGTGAAATCGCCAAGAGACTTGTTTCCGCCTGTGACATTGGTAAGGAGATTATGGGAAATGTTGTTCAGGAGCGTCTGGACACTAACACGAGAAGCTTTTGGGACACGTTGCCACACTTAAAACTTAAAACATTTGCCAGCCTAGCACCGAAGAAAAAACTCAAAACAAATGATGAAAAAATTCACAATGTGAGATCTGACCGCGAACTATTTGGTCGATTAATTATTGCCGCAAGGTCCAGAGATGTTGATTTAAAACTAGTGATGACGTGTTTTGTTAAGTGAACTAGAAAAGGAAGTAAATGTTGATGGACGGCTTCCACCTGTTGACAAGACAGGCGCAACAGCTTATGTAGTAGATGGCATGGCAATTGTGCAAATGGTTAAAACTGGAGGTACGTCTACATTTGGAGAATTGGCTGATAAATACTGGCACATCTTTACAGTTCCACTGAATCAAGAAGACTGCAACAGAGTAGATATAGTTTTTGACAGATATGATAGACTGGAATCTCTCAAAGCGGAAGAGCGGATAAAACGTGGGTCATCAACAGCATTGGAAGTAAAGATTGCTGGAGAAAATACTCCCGTTCCAAAGCAATGGGCCAAGTACATCAGCAATCCAAGCAACAAAAGTAACCTGGTTGCATTTCTCAGCAAGCGGTGGCGTGATACTGGTCCAAATATGCTATCTGCCGACAATTGCGTCATTCTTGCTGGTGGCTTTAACGATGGAATGGATGTTGTTGTCATTTCAGCGAACAATTCGTCGTATTTGGAAGAACTTCGATCAGATCACGAGGAAGCAGATACGCGTATGATGTTGCACGCGCTACACGCTTCAAAAGACCACATGCGTGTTGTTATACAGTCTCCTGATACAGACGTGGCAGTACTTAGTATATATACGTATCGTTCGCTTCACTGTTCTGAACTATGGTTCCGTACGGGCACAAAGGACAAATTGCGATACATACCAATACATACAGTTGCTCAAGTACTGGGTCCAGCTATCTGTCTGTCTTTGCCTGGGTTTCATTCTCTTACAGGTTGTGATAGCACTAGTGCATTATTTGGAGTCGCTAAGAGAAAAGCATTCAATCTCTTAAAGTCATCTGAATGTCATCAGCTTAGCTTAGCCCAACTCGGCGAACATGTTGACTTATCACCGAATACTGCAATTCTATGTGAGAAATTTGGCTGTGAGTTGTATACCACCAGGGATGTGGGAAAGACAGCTGATGAAACCCGTTATTGGCTCTTTTGTCAAGAGACAAAGAAATGAAAATCTTCCACCTACATCGAATAGTCTAAAGCATCACACCGAAAGGGCCAATTTTCAAGCTCTTGTTTGACGACGTTCATTGCAAGCTGTTCAGAATCTTCCATCTCCAAATGGACATGGCTGGAGTATAGTGGATGGTCTACTCAAGCCTGTTCTAATGTCAAAGGATCCTGCTCCATTTGGATTAATTGAACTCACATCATGTAGATGTCAAAAGTCTGCCTGCAAAAGAACAGATCTCTGTCAATGCAAGGCTAACAATCTACTCTGCACTGAAGCATGCCTTTGTATGGGAGGTGAAATGTGTGACAATGTTCAGCATACAATTGTCGAAGATGACTCTGACACGGATGAGTAACATTCTCTCATTTGCTCACGTGATAAATATGTCCTGCCAGCTTGTGTAGACATGCACTGCATGTCAGTTAAAAGTTTAATTATGAAAAATGTAGAAAACATGGGCATTGTTGCTAGTCACAAGAAGACCTAAGTGCCCCAATATGTACAAAGCAACATACGGGTGTCTTAAACGAGGTTGATTATGTATAAATCTGCGATATACGATCACTCCTTTCCATTTTGGTTAAGATTGTATTGATATAACATGCGCTTAAGTTTGTTAAAAATTTACCATTGTGAAAATTGTTTGAGAGCTACATTCAACACCTATTGTAAATGGGCTTCTCACGGGTTAGTGATACCACAATTTTCTTGTACAACACGGCTCAGAATATACCCAAGACATCGGTCTAGCATAATATAGAGACAAACCTTCTGAATACTGGGTGTGCTACGAAACCATTCTTCTAGACCCCTTTTGAAAATTGGCTCCCGGACTAAATCGAAATAAATAATTTAATAGATGGAACTTATTTTTCCTACTGGGTACCGCGAACAGCATAGCGATTTTACCGGCCTTTGAATTTTTATCATACTACAATATGTCCCCTACTGAGCTGGTGCTAGGCCCTAGGCTGGAGTCCTTAAATTTTCCATTTTGAAATCTAGATGTTGTGAGATGCAATCTGGCGCCTATTTTCCATAAGAGTATTAATTATTAATTGGGCAAGCTTTTTCAAGAGAATTATAATTTTGAAGGTCATTAGAGAAGACAATTTTTTGTAACTTTACCAGTGAGATCCACGAAAATAGCATGCTGTCGTACTGTAGGCTACTGCAAATTTATTTAAAGTGCATATTTTAAGGTTCCTTTTTAGTTTACTGTAGAAATCTTTTGACCAAATTGGATATAAATGTGTAGTTATGCTCTTTCAGACCATCTATTCCACCTTGCACAAACTCCTTGACATGTTGAAAATGCCAACAACGCTGACGTCATCAACCTGTGTGTAGATCAATTCAATTCACCTTTCCAGAGTACCTACCCATCATATGACGTCATAATGAACTTCGCGATTTGTACAATGATATCATAATGAATGACGTCATGAATGACGTCGATAAGTACGTCACGAACGCATATTTGAAGACGGTCTAGCGTTGTTGTACACATTGCTTGCTTTTACTATTTAATAGAAACTAATTTGACAGCGCGCTGTCAAATTAGTTACAAAATATTCAACAGCTTCCCTGTTTAGTTTTCAGGAAATTGATAGCTAGGGCATTTGGGGGATCGATCAATCCCAACACGGCGAGGTGTGGGTGGAGCGTAGCTAGTGATAGGCGGGGCATAGCTAAAAATTGAAAGTGCCATTAATTCACTTACTATTTTTTTACTAAATAGATTTCTTAATTTCATAATGACCGTCCAGCTTTAAAGCGCGGGGCCCCCATTAAACGCGAAGTCCTAGGCTGTGGCCTAAGTAGCCTAGTGGACAATCAGCGTATCCAGAATCAAACCACATGGAAAATGTAGTCGGGAGAAATTCAACATGCAGGCGACTACTAACAAAATCGTCTGGAGAGCAAGGGAGAAAACTCCGTATATAATTAGAATAAACTTTAATACATTCGGCGTGTCAATTTTGCTTTGTTTTGTCGAAACAATTCTGTAACTTCAGTAGGCCAGAAGATATGCTCAGTAATCTGCTGCTGGAATTAAAAAAGTTTAATTGAGAATTTTAAAAAGAAAATTATAATTTTGAAAAGTATGACGAACTGCAAATCATTTGAATTAAAATGTATGCCGCCAAATTGAACGAAAGAACGAACGTCGTGGGGAGGCCTTGGGGGTATGGTAATGGCGGCGGAATTGATTTTCCCCCTGATTTGATGAGGATGCAAACTTAATCTCTGACCCCCACTGTGGAAGCCCCTGAGTCCCCATCCTACCCCCATGAGAAGTAAAGGGACCCCCCCCCTCCCACCCACTCTTACACTGCATCCAACACTTACACCCGCCAACAACAGATCATTAGGCAGCAACAGGCACCGCATACACACCTAGCAACACCAGAATTTTTTACTTTTATCAGTTTTAATGCTTGTTTATAGCAACCCTTCGGGGGAGCAACGCAACCCTTCGGGGAAGCACCTTTCAGAGTGAGTCATGGCTCAAATACATCTCGGTGTAAGCGGCCAATAAAACCAACTAAACAAACAAAAAAAATATCACTGTCTTTCGGATGAGACATTAAACCTAGGTCCCGCCTCCTTACATGTAGGTGGACGTTAAAGATCTCACTGTCTGAGGTTGAAACTCGTCAGATAGTGAAATTTCAGCTGGACTTTTGGTCACAGTTTGGCCTCTTTTAAAGGAATAGGGGCAGATTGGAAATGGAAGTCTTTGGCGAACTGGCCAAAGCCCATTAATCTGACGCTTAGTCCGTTAAACCAGCCTTTGTCTATATATAGGTATACACGCACATTTTTAAAAGAGGATTTTGCGTGTATGGCTCTATATAGATAAGGATAATTTAAAAATAAGATGTACCGCCATTGGCTGTGTGAGCTCGCTACAAGATGTGTTTACCTGCCAACTGATGTGTTTCCTGGTGGTGTACAACTTGTATTAGAAGTATTCTATAAACTTTCCTGGTTCCTGAAACGGATCAGTTTTTCCCCTCATCCCAGCAGCAACAGGATTTTGAAGGAAGGTTCGTTTAAAGGAAAGCAGTTCCGAGAGACGGGATCTACTCATGCAAAGACAGGATGAAGTCACACATGCAGGACCGGTGCGAGGTCACCGAGATCGAGCCTATTATAGTATTTAATATGTTATTATTCCGAGGGCGATCGTCTGCATGTTTAGAATGAGTACATACGGCCACACAGGTACGTAATACTCTATCTTAATAAAGACAGGTGCCGTGAGATAAAACAGCTGAAATAAGCAATGTTATGTGGTCTTGCAGCCATCACTGCCAAACAGCGGGTTCTCCTAAGTGAAATAATGAAGAAAAATATGTAATTACCAGTATTCGCAAATTTGTGGTGTTAGTTTTCGTAAATTTATGGTGTTGCAATTCTTTCTTATAACTGGAGATATCTTGACCAAACTGCGCGGGTGATCACCCCTAGGGGTCATCTAGAAATGT
The DNA here is from genome assembly GCA_034401795.1 of Chaetoderma sp. LZ-2023a. NCBI lineage: Eukaryota > Metazoa > Mollusca > Caudofoveata > Chaetodermatida > Chaetodermatidae > Chaetoderma > Chaetoderma sp. LZ-2023a. The sequence continues at coordinate 112,551,668 of CM067360.1, read as the reverse complement.
GAACAATTTTGGGTCAAAATTTCAAATGGCAAGTTCACGGCGACCAGATTGATCACAATTATCACGATTTAATAATAACACATGCCTTTCTAATTTCGTCCATTTGCAGACCAAGAGAAGACTATTTTTAAAATTTTACCACTGGAATGACTGGCTCGATAACCGAGGCAGTCATTCCAGTGGTAAATTTTCAAAGATAGTCTTCTCTTGCTCTGTAATTACACGTACCAGATTTTCCATTTTAATTTTTCCTGTTTATATTTTAATCACATGGAAATTATCTAATTTCATTTTCCAGATTTATTCATTCAGACTGCCCTCCCCTCTACCTCGATTAAGGGTGGCCCACCCCTTATGGCATGGATGCACACACTATACGCCGTCCAAATCCCCCTAGGGAGTTCTGGGGACTGATTAGAAAATTGTAAAAAAAAACCCTACAAGCTTGGAGAGACATTTGGAGTACAATTTGGGAAATGGTTATAAGTGGTTGTTTTATATTTCCGACAACCTAAATGTATTTTCTCTTAAGTTTAGCAGTTATCGAAACAAAACTATTTTTGAAAATTTGCCACTAAACTGACTGGCGTGGTAACCAAACCTGTCATTCATTCGAAAATTTTCAAAAATACATTTCTCTCGAACTGTAAATGAACATATGAGAGTGTGCATACAACAGTGGCTTGAGTTGCCAAAAAATTACCATTATATAACAACATTCGCAATCAACCTATTATTTCAAATAGCAACAGGTTTTAACTCTAAGTTTTTGCCCAGGATATTTCTTTTACAAACACTAGATTTTCTGTTCTCTAGTTTTCCTGTTTCTTGTTTATTTAATCACATGGTAATTATTTAAATTTAATTAATTTTATTTGATATCATTGACTATGATTTTCATCTCTTAACATTTTTATTTCATAATTCTCACCTGAGTTCATTTTATAGATTTAATTATACAGACTGCCCTCCACCACCCCCACCCCCACCCCCACCCCCACCCCCTCCAGGGTGTCCACCCCACCCCACCTCATTTGGCATGGATGCACACTCGCCATGCCATCCAATCCTTCTCCCATCCAAACCCCCTTGGGTGAGATCAGAAAATTTTGAAAAACTTCAACCCTGGAGAGAGCATTTAGGCTGCAATGGGGTGGGTGTGGGTGAGGGTGTATGGGGGTTGGTCCCTGGGTTAATACTCTGAATAATTAGGCGGTCCTGGGATCTTCTCCCGGGAAAATTCTGATAATTTGATTCTGAGAGGCCATTTCAGACAATATTTCTGATAAATGGTCTTAATAATGTGGGGTGGGCACTGGTGGGGTAGCTGGATGCTTGGTTCCAACACCCGTCTTTGCAGGGGCCATGGTTTTAGGGGTTTTTTGTGGGAGGCCTTGGGGGCATAGTGGTGGAGGCGGAATTGATTTTCCCCCTGATTTCATGAGGATGCAAACTAAATCTCTGAACCCCACTGTGGAAGCCCCTGAGTCCCCATCCTACCCCCATGGGAAGTAAAGGGACCCCCCCCATCCCACCCACTCCTATACTGCATCCAACACTTATACCCGCCAACAGCAGTTCATTAGGCAGCAACAGGCACCGCATACACCCCTAGCAACATCATAATTTTTTACTTTTTTCAGTTTTAATGCTTGTTTATAGCAACCATTAGGGGGGGGGGGTGCCAACGCAACCCTTCGGGCAAGCACCTCTCAGAGTGAGTCATGGCCCAAATACATCTCGGTGTAAGCGGCCAATAAAACTAAACAAACGTCATATAATATATCATAAACAATTTTTTTTGTTGTTGTTTCGGAGAGGACCGGAAGGTCATCCATATGCCCTGCATCACATAGACATAAATAATATACTGAACCGCAAAAGAAACGTCGTATCATTAGAGAATATCATGAGCTATTATAACTTTATTTTGAAATGTGCACAACTTTGACGAGGGACATCGGAGAAAGCCAATTCCTTGCCGGCATAATCGCCACAGTCTGTAGAATGTTTTGCGAGTGTTTTCTCTTGTGCCGATCACACAATGGGCAGAGTTAAAGTGCACAAATGCCAGGATGGTTATGTCTTGAAATGTGTGAAAAAGCGCGGTTGCAAACAATTCACGGAAAAATTGAAATGCACGTGCAACTAATGGTAGCTCTGGGTATTAAAACACCCATAGTTCAAATGGTGCCAGTTGTGATTTGGATACAGCAGCCATGTCACGACTAGGTGCTAAACAAAGTGAACACGCCATTGGATATCTGAATGCAGGACACCGTCCTCAAGTCTTTGCAAATGCCTTCAATTTGCCTTCAATTGCAGGGCATGCACTATACAATGTCTGAGGCAGCGATACTACGTCACCAACGACACCAACGAGCGTCCACTCAGTGGGCGCCCCAGGGTCACATCACCACGACAGGATCACTACATACTGCATCAACACCTCCACGGGCGATTCGCTAGAACAACGGAAACAGCTCGTCAGACCATTGTCACCTACCAGCGACCCACTGGTGAAGACACGGTTCGACGCAGTTTGGCCGCCAACAACATGTCATGTCGTCGTCCAGCTGGGGGTTCTCCACTCGCAGCTCTTCACCAATGTCTACAATGGGCCATGCATTGGCAGCATTGGCGTCATCTGCATTGGAGGCCCATAGTCTTCTCAGATGAACGCCGTTACTGCATTTCTACCGCAGATGGCAGAGCCAGGGTATGGTGAAGGAGGCGCGAATGGTAGGCAGATGCATGCATCATGGAAAGAAACCCGTGAGGAAAACCAAGCATCATGGTTTGGGCCAGAATTGGCCTTAACCAGAAAGTTGGGCCCGTGGTCTTCCAGAACATCGGTCCAGGCAGAGGTCATGGGGTCATGGCTGTTTGGCACATTGACCAAGTTCTGAGACCCCATGTTGCGGCCCATGTTGGGCGACGCCCGAATGACACCTTCCAGCAGGACAACGCCCGTGTCCACACTGTCAGCGCCACCAGAGACATCCTCCAGCAGCACAACATCAGAGTCATGCCCTGGCCTGCCCTCAGTCCGGATTTGAGCCGTATTGAACACTTGCGGCATGAGATCCAAAGAAGACACCATACAGTGCGCCCAAAGCTGATACCTGCAGCTGAACTGAGTGCAGCCTTCTTGATGGTATGGCCCCGGATTCCAAAGGTGTTTATCAACCGCCTTGTTCATTCCATGTACAGGAGATGTGTGTCCGTGATCAACGTCCATGGTGGGCACACACGGTCTTTATTTGCGCACCCTAACTCTGGCTATTGTGTGATAGCCCCAATCGAAGCCAGTCGTAAAACATTCCACAGACTGTGGTGATTATGCTTGCAAAGAATTGTGTTCCTCGGATTTTCATAGTCAAAGTTGTGCACATTTCCAATTTGGGTTTTGGTTTGTGGGAGTTTAAAGTCTGTGAAATTAAATCTAGAAGGCAAATTAGGCTAAAATTGAAACAAACATGTTAAAGGGAGATGAAAATCAAAAGTAACGCTATAAAATCCAGAAGAAATAAATTCAGTTAATGTCATGTGAATAAAAAGATCAAGAAACGGGAAAGCTTGACTGAAAACCTACCCTGATAACGCAGCTTACTGGGCCGATGCTGGGCCAATACCAGGCCGATGCTGAACGTATCGGCACGGTATCGGCCCAACATCGGTCCAGTAAACTACGTTATCTGGGTTAAACTGGGTAGTGCATGTAAACGAAATATCCTGAGAGTAGAAATTAGAATCATAACCTGTATCGTACTAATATACGCCCACTCACATAGCTACGGGAACGGAGTGGGAGGGGGAGGATCGTGCAATACGACGATGCATAACCTGTTGCTGTTGAAATAATAAGATAATAAGTGTGTTGCATTTTATGGACTTAAGGGCCTAGGCGTCGGTGTCGTCAGTCAGGAGGCGCTGGCAGAGAATAGTATTCAGCGACATAAAATAAATTTCGGCAGTATAAAATAAAGTTCGACGGTCTAGGATGTTCTTAAAATAGATAACAGTTCGTTAAAATAAGCACTAGAGAGAGGAGACTCAATTTAATAAAATTGTTAGACCTATGAAATCCCGGAAAAACAAGGTGGCGGCAATATGAAAACCGGGATCCCCTCGTGTTGTGATCGCTATAAAGTTAATAACGCCAATTAAATGATTCTCTTGATGAGAAACCTGGACAGCATAAACAAAACACGGCTCAAATAATTTTTTTAAACATTAAAGAACAGATTATTTCCCAGCCAACATTCGTTAGTGGGCCCCGATCAGGCCCCGATTGGGCTACCGAGTGGGCCCCAATTGGGCTGCCCAATCAGAAGTGTCACTGGGTTTGGTGTGGGCCCAGTTTGGGATAGCCAAATGTGGGCTATTGTTTACTCCCCACTCGGGCTATGAGTAGACCCCACTCGGGCTATGAGTGGGCCCCAATAGGGCCCCATGTGGGCCCTAATTGGGCTAGTATATGGGCCCTATTGGGCTCGATAAATTTGTAGGACCGATTGGGCTGCCCGATCGGGACCAGCTCAAATGTGTCACTGGGTTTGCTCGGGACTCCAATGGAACTTTCAAGATTTAGCTATGCCCCGCCCATCCCTAGTTAATCTCCAACCACGCTACACCCAGGTTGGGATCGAATGATCCCCGATCACCCTACCTATCAATTTCTAGAAAACTAGAAACTAATTTGACTGGGTGATGTTGCTGTCAAAATATTCAACAGAATGTTCCCAGATAGCAAGCAAATGTTGGCCCAATGTTGTACGCCAACGTAATTTTGTTTATCGAGCCAACGTAGGGCCAACATTGAGCCAACGAGCAAAGTTACATTGGCCCACCAACAGAGAGTCAACATTGGTGAGATCCCTAAGCTACAAGAATTTGTGGGAAACATTTACCCGCAATGTCCATTGGCTGACCAACATGGTCTGCAGCAGATTTTGGTTGTCCACTTACAGTCTCGATCTATGTATTGACATTGAACCTGTTAACCTCGCTAACTCAGAAGCCAAGCTTGGAAGCAATCATACAATAGTCGTTGGATACTTTATATGTTATTTGAGTAATGCAGCAACAGCTTTCACTAAAATTACTTTCAAAATAGTCAACAGGAATCATCTCTGATTGCTTTGAAATGACCTAAAATTAAAATACATCTGTTTATTTTATTTATAACAATGTGTTCACCTTTCTCCTTGATGAGATAAATGTCAGACTTGAGATTTAAATGTTAGATTAGTCTAGGTTAATTTAGGTTAATCTGCCTGGTGAATCGTAATGAAAGCAATACTGGATGGACGGACGCCACTTTCTTTATATAAGGTAATACTCCTACATGTATGTGATGATCAATAGGGGCAAGCAGTTGATATTTCAGTAGCAAAGAGTGGACAGAGCAAGAAAAGGTCAAAGGCCATCGATCTTCAATTTCTCTCTTGAAGTTATTGTCTCATTCCAATATGCTAAAATCTGATCATTTGGTGTGCAGATGTCTTGTGTTAAGGTTACCTTGTTTCAAGAAAACCTTTGTTCAAGTGGGCCAATATTACACTCATGACAAATGTATGATATCATTTTGGTTAGGCTGTCTAGCTGGGATGTAACTTAGGATAGAGGTATCACGGCAGGAGTTTCATACGCTAGTTATGCAATCAAAATATTAAAAACTCAGAAAATCCATGATGGCCGCTGTACCACCATATGGTGCTTCCAGCCAAGTTAGGTTGAAATTCGCTATGTGATAAATGAGTAGAGGCCTTTTAAAGCAGCAAAAGTTGACAGATTACATACAAAACAACAGATGGATGAACAGACGGATGATGGGTGGACAATGGGTCAATGATGGATGGTCGCCATGCTATAAGATCACTGAGCTAACAATCTTAATTCCAAGCATTATGGTGACACAATTTGGGTTATTTCAGAAACTACTATGTAGATGATATCACGATGAATGGTAATCGACGAGGGATCTACAGTCATACAGATAATCCTCATCATGTACAGGTGAATACAACTGAGTGGAGAAAACAAAAGTTATTTGCATTTATAATTGGGTTTTTACAGGTTTTTACAGGTTTAACCCTAGCGAATAAGAAAGACTGAGGGAATGCGAATGAAGCAACAGAAGATTCAAATAAAATTGTAATAAGACATTTTAATGTGCACTTGTTAATGAAATTGCTACGGTAGAATACATCTAAATGTTCTTAAAATTATAAGCAATCACCTTGTTTGGGAATTAATTCAGTACGCCGTCTTCAGGCACCAAACGATTCTAGGCGATTGAAGCCATTCCCCAATAAGCTTCTCGATTTCTGATTCTGTTGTATTCTTGTGGTTCCTACATTTGTACGCACAAACTGTGAAACAGAAAATAACTCATTTTTACATCTATTCATACACTGAAATAAGTTAAAATGCTTACAAAACAAAAACAGAAACATATTAGTCTAATAGTCATATTAGCTAGAATAATTTTGAATACGATGTAAGAAATGTTCTATCGACTATTTTGAACATATTTGAATTGGATGTATTCCAACCCAATTATGTTCAAAATATTCAACAGTACGTTTTATTATTTTTGGAAACAGTTATTTCTAAGATGTACTGTCCCATATATCGCTCATCAAAATGTACTTTGCCTACAGACATGACAGGCACGTACATGTATGGGGGGGAGCATCCAGGCAGACGGGGGGAGTGAAGGATGAGGGAGGAGAAGTAGCAGCAGGGAGTGGAGGATGATGGGGTAGAAGATTTATCATGTCCTTTTCTTTCACAGAAGTTATAACGCAATAAGTAGGGCGTGTACTCTATCTGTTCCTATTGATTCAAGCGCATGCGTATACGTGCAACCTTCGCACTCAGAAAATTCGCGAGACTACGCCCACAATATTTTTAGATATATGGAGACTGGTATCCAGTCAATTTAGAGACCGGTATCCAGTCAATTTACCCAGAAGACAACGCGCCTCCTAGTTCTGATGTCATAAATTCCGTGAAGGAAAAGGACAGCATAAATCGTCTACCAATGAGGGGGAAGAGGAGCAGCAGCAGGAGGTAGTGGCAGGTGAGGCAGGAGGGGCAGCAGGGAGTCGAGGATGAGGGAGGAGGCGCAGCAGCAGGGAGTGGATGATAAGGGATGAGCAGCAGCGAGTGGAAGATGAGGGATGAGCAGCAGCAGGGAGTGGAGGATGAGGGAGGAGCAGCTGGGAGTGGAGGATGAGGGATGATGAGGAGCAGCAGCAGCAGGGTGTGGAGGATGAGAGAGGTGGAGCAGTAGCAGGGAGTGGAGGATGAGGGAGGAGGAGCAGCAGCAGCAGCAGCAGGGAGTGGAGGACGAGGATCATAAACAGGGAGTAGAGCATGAGGGATGAGCAGCAGCAGCAGCAGCAGCAGCAGATAGTGCACGATGAGGGAGGAGAAGCATCCGCAGGGAGTGGAGGGGGAGCAGCAGGGAGTGGAGGATGAGGGAGGAGCAGCAGCAGGGAGTGGCAGATGAGAGAGGAACAGCAGATGAGAGAGGAACAGCAGAGAGTGTATGATGAGGGAGGAGAAGCAGAAGCAGGGAGTGGAGGGGGAGCAGCAGGGAGTGGAGGATGAGGGAGGAGCAGCAGCAGGGAGTGGCAGATGGGAGAGGAACAGCAGATGAGAGAGGAACAGCAGAAACAGGAGGTGGAGGATCAGGGAAGAGCAGCAGATGGAAGTGGAGAATGAGGGTGGTGCAACCGTAGTAGGGATTGGAGGATGAGAGGGAGACGCATCAGCTGGAAGTAGAGAATGAGGGAGGAGCCGCAACAGGGGGGGGGGGGTGGAGGATGAGGGAGGAGAAGCAACAACAGGAAGTGGAGAGTGAGGGAGGAGAAGCAGCAGTAGGAGAGAGTGGAGGATGAGGGAGGAGCATCAGCAGGGAGTGGGGGATGAGGGATGAGGAGCAGCAGCAGGGAGTGGAGGATGAGGGGTGAGGAGCAGCAGGGAGTGGAGGAAGAGGGAGGAGCAGCAGCAGCATGGAGTGGATGAGGGAGGAGCAGCAGCAGCAGGGAGTGGAGGATGAGGGAGGCGCAACAGCAGCAGGGAGTGGATGATAAGGGATGAGCAGTAGGGAGTGGAGGATGAGGGATGAGCAGCAGCAGGGAGTGGAGGATGAGGGAGGAGCAGCAGCAGCAGGGAGTGGAGGACGAGGAGAAGCAACAGGGAGTGGAGAATGAGGGATGAGCAGCAGCAGCAGAGAGTGGATGAAGAGGGAGGAGAAGCAGCAGCAGGGAGTGGAGGAGGAGCAGCAGGGAGTGGAGGATGATGGAGGAGCAGCAGCAGGGAGTGGCGGATGAGGGAGGAACAGCAGTAACAGGGTGTGGAGGATGAGGGAAGAGCAGCATCAGGAAGTGGAGAATGAGGGTGATGCAACCGTAGTAGGGAGTGGAAGATGACAGGGAGAAGCATCAGCAGGAAGTAGAGAATGAGGGAGGAGCAGCAGCAGGAGTGAGTAGAGGATAAGGGAGGTGCAGCCGCAGTAGGGAGTGGAGTATGAGGGAAGAGCAGCAGCAGGAGGGAGTGGAGGATGAGGACGGAGCAGCAGCAGCAGGGAGTGGAGGAAGAGGGAGGAGCAGCAGCAGCAGCAGCAGGGAGTGGAGGAAGAGGGATGGAGCAGCATCAGCAGGGAGTAGAGGATGAGGGAGGATTAGCAGCTGCAGGGAGTGGATGAGGGAGGAGGAGCAGCAGCAGTAGGGGTGGAGGATAAGGGAGGAGAAGCAGCAGTAGGAAGTGGAGAATGAGGGAGGTGAAGCCGCAGTAGGGAATGGAGTATGAGGGAAGAGAAGCAGCAGCAGGAAGTGGAGAATGAGGGAGGAGCAGCAGCAGGGAGTGGGGGTGAAGGAGGAGCATCAGCAGCAGGGAGTGGGGGACGAGGGAGGAGCAGCAGCGGTGAGTGGAAGATGATGAAGAAGCACCGTATGATGATTGTCAATAGGAAACCGTAGTTGATGCCACTGACCAATGGAGCCATGGGCATAGTCCTTGGCCTTATTGAGCAATGAGTCAAGTATCATTGGCACAATTTACCAACGGGGTAGAAAGTATAGCTACATGTAGTGCCACTGACCAACAAGCGCACAGGTTCGTGACATTATTGACCAATGAGGCAGGTGTTACTACAGACATAATTGACCAATGGATCAAGCACCCTTGGTTAATGTGTCAAGACCAACTGATGCCATGAACAAATGTGGCAAGGGTTCTTAGTATTATTGACAAATTAGCCAATCATCCCTGACACCAATGGCCAAGAAACCAAGTATCATTCGCACTATGGACCAATAGGACAAGCAGCGATTGTCAATGAGGAGAGCATAACTGATGTTACTGATCGATGAGTCAAGGGTCACTGAAAAACAAATGGGTCGGAAATACGAAAATAGTGTGCAGGAAAACAAGCTTGACACTATTGACCACCGAAGAAAGCTCCATTGGCTCATGAGAGATGCATACCAGTGAGGAAACGCAAGAACATTGGCCGCCAACGTATTGAACCACGAAAAAGATACCATTGATTAGATCTGACAACACTGTCAAATTGTTCAAGTGTATCAACAGACTCAAGTGTACATTGCACCAATGGGGCAATTGTTAGAGTAAAAAATCTGGATGAAGAAAAGCAAGAATATTGATATCCTTGACATTATTGACCAATGGAACACCTACCATTGGTCAATGTGGCAGCCAACCCTGACGTTATTATCAAATGGTTCAAGTGTACCAACACATGTCGTTTACCAAGATGGCCAATGGGCTAATGATCACAAGCACACATTTGGGCTGGTACACGTAATACAAAAATATTATTGTCCTTGACACTATTGACCAATAGGAAAAAAACCCACTGGCGAATCGGAATGGGGAAGCCCTACCCAATAGGATACTTAAACTATTGATCAATCGTTCGAGAGTCCCAGCAGATGACATTTACCAACATGACAAATGTTGGTACTTATCATTATTGGCCAACAGGAAAGGTACCAGTGATCAATGCGGCAGCCATCCCTGACATCATTGTTAAATGTTTAAAGTATACCACAGGGTTCTTCCAAGGCAGGGCCCTTGTACCATTTAGCATCATAAAACTCACAATTCCCCATTATTACCTTCACATATGGGTCAATGGCCTACAGGATTTTAGCCCATAGATATCCTCCATGTATGCAATTGAATCATCATTTACCCAAATAACCCATGTCTTCTCAAGGGAGTGGGACAATTGACCCCCACTAAGCAACTGGGTCCGCAGAACCCTGATACCAAAGGAACATTTCTGCCAAATCTTGTTTTAATCCATTAACAATTGACGAAACATGTCACAAACTTATTTTCCCCATAGGCTTCAATACTTTGTACATTTGTAACTCTGCTATCTGGGGCATGGCCACTTCATATTCATAGCCCAAATAGGTATTGCCTAAAGGAATATACATGTACAATGTATCTGGCAAATTTGCTTTTAATCTATCACCAAATGGTGAAATGTGGCACAGTTGTTGACAGACAGACAGACAGACAAATCACAATTGTATAAGCTCACTCAGGTGAGCTAAAATTGGGATGGATGGGGGGGGGCGGCACACTCATATCTTTGCCCACCCCACTCCCAGCTCCAAAAGTGGTGAGTGGTGGTGGGGCAATTGATGAATCCAGTTTTAGCTATGCTCCGATCATTCCTATGTAAGATCGGCCCACTCTCTGTCTGCATAGGGATCGATCCTGAATTCCCTGAATCTCAATTTCCAGAAAACTATACAGGTAGGCTATTGAATATGTTGCAACTAATTTGACTGGGTGCTGTTTCTGCTTATGATAACATATTTAACACTACGTAATTGTTTATTAAATATATACAATTCATACAACAACCTATTAAGTGTTTATGATGGATGCACATGTATGTATGCCATACATGTATAATTGACTGACAGACTGACAGACTGGACTCCTCTATTGCTCTCGGTACCCCACTCCTACACTTCTGCATAGTCTGTGCTGAGACTGTGCATATTGAAACTTTAATGTTGATGAAAGGTGTTTTATGCGGTCAAACAGTCCTATTAACGAGCATAAGTCAAATAGCAATGCCAGAATAACCTTGACCTTTGACCTAGTGACCTCGCTATCAGCACACATCTTCCTTATGGCATAGGGGAGCATGTGTCCAAGTTTTGTTTTGGAAGTAAGAAGCAATTCTGAAATATAAATTAGATGTAAATAATTTCCTAACCGCAAATCCTAGCTGAACAACTTAACAAAAGTTAAAAAAGCGTATGTCAAATTATCGCAATGTCAGAATGCCCTTGACCTTTGACCTAGCAAGGTTGGGGTAAATTTTGATTGGAATTAGAATTAATGCGTCATTTCCAGTTCAATTTCGGAATTGGAGTTGATAAATCTTAGGACTTCGGAATTGGAATTGAAAAATTTAAGACACCGGAATTGGAATTGTTAATTTAAATTGACCGGATAAATAAATATTTGTCATAGATTTACTGTTGGCTCTGTGAATGCACATGCAATACGCCACTTTATCTCTCAAAGCAGCGATACAGCTAATCCATTGATGAGAGGCTGACCCTTAAACTTTAACACCCAAAAACGGCTTCTGCAGTGGTCTTGAGAAATGTCTATTTACAGACCAAGAGAAAACTATTTGTGTTTCATTTAGCACAGGAATGATTGGCTCGATTTTCAAAAATTGTCTTCTCTTGGTCTGCAATTTGGCATTTTCTATGAATTTTATTTAATTTCTTGAACACATTTGAGTGTTAAAAGGTGAATGGTTCTGCAGTGGTGTTGAGAAATGTCTATTTGCACGATAAGAAAAGACTATTTTTGAATAGTGGTAAATTTTCAAAAATCTCTTGGTCTGTCAATGAACATTCAACAAAGTAAAGATCTGATAAACTGCATGCTTAATATGCTATTGAATTACCTCAATCTTTTCCGACAATTGACCTTTTCATTACACTGTCACATGTGATCTCATGTACCTCATGTATTTCCAATGCCAATGAACTTTAACCTATTTCTTTCTGTATTCCCTTGAAACAGCGTTTCCTTTGCAGGAAACCATGGCATCTTTGAAATCACTTTTCGTGTAGTTTAAATGATTCCAAATACTATTTTCTTCCCAAAATAACCAAATTGTTTTCAAAGTATTCATCAGGATGTTGGCAATAGTATTCAGTAAAGCAATACAGTTCTATCATTTGCGCTGAATGAAATGTGTCAAGATAGAAGTACATTGAAAGATAATTGCCAGGGACAGACCTACTCATTTGAAATCATTATCCAGTGAATTAGCCTATTTTGGGATTTCATTAGCCAAATTTGGGCTTTCTTAGCCTGACCAATAACCAATCAATCTAATCCTTTATGATCTCTTGAAGTCTTGACAATTAAAGGATTACCATGATCAAGTGTGGCAATGCCACATTTTTGTGGTAGCATTAAGACACACTAGCGTAGAGAACGAGACTCGGATAGGGATAAACACAGAAAATGAAAACAACAGCAATAAGACCAACTACGGCCTCCACAAGTCAACATGTAACCAAATGCTAGGCGCATGATTTAACAACGAGTGTAGGCGGCACACCACTGTGAACACGGGACCACCCATCTGCACCACAGCATTTCCGCAAATAAGTGCGAACATCTTAAATGTAATGTCACTGATATATTGACGGTTTCGAGGATACTTAATTAAGTGCCAACAGTCAATTCATTCATGAACAAACTAGATTATCAACTTCAAAGAAATATCTTTACAGTTGGACTGAGCAAGCCATACTACAACAAAAAGACAAAGGCAATAACAAGGCACTGGCTTATGCCTCTCGTAAAAATGATGATGATTAACGCATTCTATTGCCCAACATTTGGAGTGGGTGGGGTGTTGGTGTGTGAGGTGGGGTGTGGGGTGGAGCCAACGTAAAGTCAACCACTATTAGCGATGCCTCTGACACCCTTTACTATTAGCCGATGTTTTCATTGGCTTCATTGTATGGTCGGTCTGTAAAATAATCATCTGTGCCTATGGTCATTCGTCCAGCCCAGTCTAAAAACGAAAATTGATGTCGTTGAAACAGCTTAGACACTTAAGCTGATAAATTATTTATATATCTTTTGCATCAATAAACCACGCATTAGATCAATACATAAAATTAATCTAAGCTTCATGATTATGCGTTTGGGAGTCATATAAAGATAGATTTTATTTTTACGAAAACTGGTTCCATCATCTAGTTCAAGATAACAATTTATTACTTGCATGACATTTACCAGAAAGCTGATGTACTCCATAAAGGCCGACGTCACGGGATCAATGTTTACTTCACATTTAAATAAATTGGATATCTGTGACCGTGATCTGTGATTTATTTATAAGCATCAACATTTGACAAATTGAAGCAGACGACAGTGATGGGTATTATTATTATTAGCGTAACTTTCTCCTGTATTAAGGAGCACCTCCGGATGGGAGTAAAGTGAGTTCTGTAGTCTGAATATGAACGTATATACACATATGTAGAGATAGCTTGCCTAAACTGCATGTAAGTTAGTGGTAATTGAGGTGTATACATCAAGTCAGACTGCGTGCCCATGGACACTTCTGCTCACTTCTGCTCTGTCAATTATTTCTCGTCGTCTGGGGTGTACTATGTACAGGTAACGGCGATGATGTTTTCAGCTATTGCGAGGCAGCATTTATTCAGGCCATGCGATTTAATGGGGAAAATAATTCTTGTCTTGTCTTTTCTTGTTAAATCGTGTCTCTTGGACGCTTGTCCTTATTGAGTAGAATCCCAAGTTGTAGAATCACCCGGACTCTTCAGTAGAACTTCTGCATAGTCGTTATAGTGGGTCACGATTCACATTTATTCACGGTAATGGAATGTCTCTGATCAAGTAATCGTACTAATATACACGACACGAACAAAAAGGTTTAATTTGATTATGGTTCATGACAGTCTCTTCCCACCATCGTGTCATGCATGTGCTCTTGTTTTCCAGGATCATCTTGCTCCGTGCATGGTGCAATTACGTAGCAGAGATCCCTTGACACTTTGTTTAACTTTGCTATTTTGTAGGCGTCAGTTTGCCCGATGATAAGTCTATCAGGATCTAGGATATCTTGCAGACAGGTTTCGTTTGTTGGTGGGAGACCAGAATGCTTCAGGATGTTCAGAACTGTGTCTATATGCTTTGATCTAACATGGTTGATCAATTAGCATACAACAAGGAAGTGCACCATTGTTTACTCTTCGCCTCTACAGATAGAGCCTGCAGTTGAGGATTTACGGTTTCTTGTTGATCCTCCAAGCAGGTTGTACCTCTGTACCAAAATTCTAGCATGGATGTAGCCGTGTGCACTGAAGTTTTGTCTGTTTTACAGCTGTCCCATATCCTATGGGGCTGACCAATCCTACAGGCATCTGGATCCAGTTACTGGAGTGTGATCTTCTCTGCATCTCCCTCCTTCAATTTCCTTCGCAGTGTGCATTAACATGCAATGACACAGTTTTCTTCCAATGGACTTTGCTTGGGAGGTCATTTATGAGAGTGTAGGCAGGAGATACGTCATGCTTTTGGAGAATATGTGTGGCCGTTATTACCCAGCTGTGAGATGTTTGTGATTTTACAGCAAGCTGTCGCTCGATAATCTCCCTTTCAACGGAATTTTGTCTATGGAGCATATTGACAAGGAAGGCAAGGATCCGCTTGTGTGGTTGGCCTTCTGCAGGCACGGCCCTGAGTAATAGGTAACTGGCTGCATTGGCACATGTAAAGGGAAGGTATTGATTTAACCGTGCTGTAGACTTCGAAATTAAACGGGTAAAATAATTTTTCGAATGAACTAAAAGACACGTTCTGGTCACACGTCTCTCGACCAGGTTTTTTTAGTACAAACCCAATTTTTAGTACAAACCCAATTTTTAAAACTCAAATAGTGTACGGACAATCCTTCAAGAAATCAAGGGCGATTACTCTGGTCATTATAGACAGATTTTGGCCAAATGCAATCCCAGTCAAGGTCTCATGCAGAGGGATGTATTTTCGAAATTTGAATTGAACTAAGGCTAACTGAAGTTATCACGCGGAAACCAAATATTTTTTGATTTTTCAGGAAATCAAGGGGAATAACTCTGATGGTTCTGGACACATTTTGCCAATATGCAATACTCATCGAGGTCTTGTCATAAGTTAATATTCCAAATTTGAAATGAATCCCAGCAGGCTAACTGAAGTTAATCGAAAGCAAACAATTAAACATTTTACGATTTTTCAAGTAATCAAGGGGAATAACCCTGATGGATCTGAACACACTTCACCGATATGTAATTCCGAACGAGGTCTTGTCATAAGGAGGTGATATTCCAAATTTGAAATTAATCCATTAAAGCTAACTGAAGTTATCGAGCGGAAGCCACATATTTTATGATTTTTCAAGAAATCAAGGGAAATAACTCTGGTGTGTCTGGACACATTTCGCAGATATGCAATCCGCACTGACGAATTGCCATAAGGAGTTCACATTCCAAATTTGAAATGAATCCATTAAAGTTAACTGAAGTTATCGAGCGAAACCACATATTTCACAATTTTTCAAGAAATCAATGGTGATAACTCCAGTGAGTCTGGACATATTTCGCCGATTAGCAATCCCCACTGAGGTCTTGTCATAAGGAGTTGATTTTCCAAATTTGAAATGATTCTATTCAAGCTAACTGAAGTTATCGAACAGAAACCACATATTTTACGATTGTTCAAGAAATCAAGAAATCTGGTGGGTTTGGACCTATTTCACCGATATGCAATCCCCAACGACGTCTTGTCATAAGGAGTTGATATTTCAAATTTGAAATGAATTCATTCAAGCGACGGAACAAAGCCCACACGAAAGCCAGCTCAGACATTATTAAGATCTGTCAAAAGTTATAAACATTCATCATGTTTTATGCTTCGAGATTTAATGGGGGAAATAATTAATAACATAATTCTTGATCGAATCGTAATTGTACTGATTGCTCAATCGGGCCCCGAACAGAGCCCACACACAAAAAACACTCAAAGCCCTAGCCCACTTTGCCATTACTCAGCCCAGTCAAAAGTTATAAACTTCGATCGTGCTTTAGACCTCGAAATTCAATAGGAAAAATAATTTTTCAAATGAAATGAAACACAGGGAACGTAATTCCTAAGATTTAAAATTGTATCAATAGCCCAATCGGTCCCCGAACAGAGCCCACACAAAACCCCGCTCAAAGCCCTAGCCCACTCAGCCCTTTCTCAGCCTTGTCAAAACTTAAAAAGCTACATCATGAAATATTCTGAGATTTAATTGGGGGAATGATTTTTTTTCACATGAAATGAGACATGGGGAATATAATTATCACGATTTGTAATATTACCAATAACCCAATCAGGCCCCGAACAGAGCCCAAACAAAAGCCCCCTCAAAGCCCTAGCTAAGTCGGCCCTAACCAGCCAAATCAAAACCCTAGTGAGGGGCCCGATTGGGCATGCTGGCTGGGTTAATACGTAACTTCAATGCGGTCGTTGTCTGTTTCCTGTGCAGGCCCTAGGAGGTTTTTTTCATAAAAAATTATTATTATCTGGTCATTGCGTGCCCGCTCAATTTGGCACGCTTCTATTTATTGCTGTCTAGAATTGCCTATAGGCGCGACCATTTCGCGCAGGGGATTGTGGGGCTGTGTCTCGCGCGATCTCCATCGATACGAGATCTAATAATTCTCGGCGTGAAGACACAGCTCTATTTTTAGATTGCTGGATATCTCATAATTATTATCTTCATGCGCGTGATTCATGGCCAGTTCTCGTATTTGTTCTGGTCCGACTGTAATAGAGTTTGCGCGGCGATGACCGCCTAATTATTTTAATAAACAGCCAACGGAACTCCCAATAACTACTCTAAATAAGTACTCTTCTTTTGCTGGAGGGCTGCGACAAAACATGTTTATCATTCCTTCTGCAGATGAAAGTACTCAAGCACACGCCCACTCGCCTCTTATATGTCCACTTTAGCACTCTATCAAACTGACCACAAATGGCTTCTTGCGGTGATCGTGAGAAATGTCCATTTGCATTAGCTACTCGCCGGAGAATTTGTTTTGAAAATTTACCACTGGAATGACTGGTTGGATAACCGATCCTATAATTGCAGTAGTAAATCGCAAAAGAAAAACCACAATGGTCTCTTGGACGGCAATTTGACATAGGACATTTTCTATGATAATGGATTTTTCTGATCTGTTTCTGCAGTATGTGACGTCATAATTATTTAGGTCAGATGTGGCGGGACGTCACAATCAAAATGTGTAATGAATGACGTATCTAGCTCCACCAGGAACATTGAATAGCCAGTCAAGTATGCGAATTGCACGTCTTTACTATTTAATTAACATGCTGTTGAATATTTTGAAACTAATTCGACTAGACGCTGTTCGAATTGTATGTCTTATTTATTCAACAGTCATTTTCCATGATAATGGGTGGGTTCGATCTGTAACTGAAGGATATGACGTCATAATCAATTACGTCATATACAGGCTGACGTCACAATCCAGAATGTGTAAATGAATGGCGTATCGGGCTCAGTCATGAACATTGAACAGTCTGGCAAGTGTACGAATTGTATGTCTTTACTGTTTAATCAACATCGTGTTGAATATTTTGAAACTAATTTGACCGGGTGCTGTTGCGGCAAGAGACAGCAAACCTTTAAAAGCACCCAGTCAAATTAGTTTCAAAAGGGTCATCAGCTTACCTGTATAGTTACCTTGAAATTGGAAGTCTGGGAATTCATTATTCAGCGTATATATATATATATATATACATCGATTCCAACACGCAAAAAAGGGGTGGAGCTTAGCTAGAAATAAGCGTGGTATACCTAGAAATGGATACCTCTATTGAAATTGTCATGAGAAAATTGAGCATTACAGGGCTAGTACCACTTGGTAATGTGTGGCCCACACAATATGGACCACTTGTATTAAGAGACACCCCTTTTTTATAGGTCACATATTTTAACAAGGCCAATCATAGATTGCTGCCCTGAATACAATATACTCGTCCTCTGACTGAGGGAGGATAATTAATACCACCTGCTAATGGGCATTTTCATGTTGTCTATCCATCATATTACGTCACATGATGTCATAATCAACTACGTGGCGTATAGGACTTCATAATCATGACGTCACGACTGACTCGATTTAGTCCGTCTTAAATGCTTAATAGTCCGACACATTGTACGAATTGTATGTCTTTGCTATTTACAAAACATGCTGGTGAATATTTTGAAACTAATTTAACTGGGCGATGTTACTGCCACAAGCAGCAACAGCACCCAGTCAAATTGGTTTCAAAATAGTCAAGACCTTATCTGTATAGTTTTCTGGAAATTTATAGTCAAGAAGCTCAGAGATCAATCGAGACCAACACGAGCGCGGTATTAATGTATTAATAAACCATCCGGATTCAGTGACCGATTGACTAACGTTAGGTCTATGGAAGTCATTGCAAGCAACCGCCACCAAGATGTGACTTCCTTGGGCACAATTGTGTGCTTTTCTAGCAAAATCCTTTAGAATGTTTAACACCGAAATTTCAATATCTCAGATAAAGACAGCTATACGAATATCTTTTTAATACTTTGACTGGTAGCCCACCCCACCCTACCCACCTACTTGTTGCTATCATAGACCTGTATTAAGTATTGCAACGACAACGACTGTCCATGTAAGCCTATCATCTTCTCTTATTGTATTTTAACCCTTTCATGAAGAGGCCGCCAAAACCGGCCTCTACAGTGATCTTGAGGATGTTAATTTGCAGGTCAAGAGAAGATAGTTTTTGAAAATTCACCACTGAAATGACTGGCTCGATAATTGAGCCAGTCATTCCAATAGTAACTCTTCAAAACAGTCGTCTATTGGCCTGCAAATAGGCACTCAATAAGCAAATTTTTTTTAATATTCTTGACTCAATTTAGGTAATACAGGGTTAATAAATTATGAGGACGACGATGATGCACCATGTCTGTTTAACCTTTCCCGTATTGTATTATAGTATGATTCACATTAGTTGCATTCGAGATAGGGTAAAAATTACAGACTTTTTACACACAGTTTTGAGGCGTATTATGTGTGTGGTAAATTTCAAAAGAAAAACATGCATAATAATATTGTAGAGGGCGAAAAAGTAGACAGAGTTCGCTAACAATAATGGATCCATCTAAAAATAAAGGCTTGGCTTCTTCGAAACTACACCTCTAATGTAATGGCCGGTCATCTTCTTACGTTATCACAACGACTAGACTGTTACACAGCCTCAACTTCGGATACCAGACAGACCGGGACCCAGTCTATCTCCGTAGAGGACTGTAAAAGCAACACTGTGGATCGTGAAATCACTACGTCAATGGCTACTCAATAGGCCCCTGCATACGAGATACATTTCTCGATCTCGTATCGAAAGAGAACTCGCGGGATACGAATGAATAATGGATGTGTGATTATCAGTAGTATCCTTTTGTCTTTAATCCATCCGTGGGAATAAATCCATGTAGGGTCAATGCAGTTATGTAGCAGTATTGATAGACTACCAATGTTCCGAATTTTCAGTCAAAACTGCTGTCAATAATAATGTCGCAGATTGTTGAATGCAGAAATCAACCGAAAGTGTAGGCCTATGCATGTGCTAAGTTAGGAATGTCTACAGGAAATTCGGCCACAGAATTCCAACCATATAGTTAGATAGGTATATCAATACGCTAGTGAAGCAATGGATTGAGGTTAAAAAAATGTTTATCATGAAGTATTTTCGTAGTGCACAATTTCATACCGAAAATTTGCTAAATCTCCGGTGATTCACAGTTTTCAGTGCCCTATTGTCTGTAGTATGTTTAGCCCCATAATTTTACCTACATAGACTTGAGCCTTAATATACTAGGTATATTCCGAATCTAACAAATTCTAGATGAAATAATTTTAATAGGCAAAAATTGGCTTAAATGTTGGGTTGTTCGTGCTTTTCGGTGCCCGACTGTCTGTATGTAATATGGTTGGCTCCAGAACTTCGCTCACATAGACGTAGAGGCATTTGAATACGATAGGTATATTGGGTATTTAAAAAATTTTGACCGTGAAGTAATTACATAGTATACGATTTCATCACGTAAAATTCGTTCCAATTTTGGCAGATCTGCAGGTTTTCAATGCCCTACTATTACCTGTCTGCAATAGGTTTGGCCACATAATTTCACCAATATGGTTAGACAGGGATATGAACACGCTAATGAATCTTGAGTTTTTTACCACGTAGTTATTTCGTAATATTCAATTTAGTAGCCACGAAGAGTTGTCAAATGCCAACAATTTACTATATTTGGTATCAGAATGTCTGTTCTAATATAGCTGTATATAACTGAATATGTACTACTGCTTTTGCACGATTCTACCATCAAGTAATATGGTAATATGTAGTTACATATTCGCCATATGGCCCCATTGTAATATGGTTGGTTCACATTCACCACATTCAGATATGTGTCGATATGTCTTGACATATCGCTCATAATGGGTTCGGCCCAGAATTTCACCCATATGTTTAGATAGGTATAGGCATAAGCTTACGACGTAGTGAGATTTAAAATTTTTGTGACGTAAATAAGCTCAAACTTAGGCTAATTCATGGTTTTCATTGCAATACGTTCACCCACAGAATTTCACCCACAAATACTTATAGGAAATATGATAGGTGTATTCTGAATTTAAAAAAATTCTACAGGAACGTAAGTTCATAGTACACAATTCCATACCGAAAATTGGCGCAAATTCTGTCAGATCAACGATTTTCTGTACCACACTGTTTGCAATAGGTTCGACCTCAGAAGTTCACCCATATGGTTAGATACGTATATGAATACGCTAATAAAGAATCAAAGGTTTAAAAGATGTTTACTATACAGTAATTTCGTCATATGCAATTTAGTAGTGGCACACCATTGTCAAATTCCAATAATGTACTGTATTCGGTACCAGAATATCTCTACATGCCTTGTACTCAGTTTTCGAACATAAGGCCATGTAGAACTCACTATGTTCTCGTGCTGTGCGAATTATTGTAATAATTCTACCACCAAATATTTATTATAGTAATGTGAAAATATTTCTATATATCCCATATTATTAGCCGCGTGTACTGGTAGAACCTGACTTATCAGGCTAATACCCTAACATTTGTAAATATGGTCAACAAGATCGTCATCATTACAACGGTTGAGGCCGATTTTGGCCTTTTTGTCGAGCAAAAATATTTGATTTAATAGTTTGTCACTGTTTCCAGTAAAGATATCGTTTAATAGGTGATCGTTTAATAGGTGACATAGATACGATAGCTAAATGAAACAGATCACGATGTCGTGGCTGTTTCCAACTGGGTCTTCAGTTTTCTACTATATCATTGTCGTTGGAGAAAACTAGGTTCACGGTATTGGTTCTATCCTGGCCACTTAACTTTGTTGAAAAGGTTATCTGTCGGTACAGATCGGGGTCCTGTATTGCATCAAAAATATACTTGCTTTGTGCATTTCACTAGCATTGCAGTGTATATTTCACTAATATATTTCCGGGTAATAAGCTCTTCACGTCTGTTTTAAGAAGGTATCAAGATTTAGGTTTAAAATATTCCTTACAGTTTTCTTTAATATGTTTGAATGGGTGTCAGGGTCTGTACTGCATCTTGCGCCGATTTTCTACTGACTGGGTTGCCAGTTCTGTTGATTTCTTTATCTTTACAAGTTGTTGATACCTAATGACCCATATTTGATCTGTTACGCTCTGTTGATGCAGTAGTGCAATTTTCTCATCACTGGCTGCCCTTAATTTTGTCTGTTCCTCTTTCTGTTAAGGAGTTTGGCCTGGAGAAAAAGGATGGATGGAAAAATTGTTGGACTGACCAAAAATATAAGCTGCTTTTCCTAGCCCATAGCTAATACTGACCATATCTTTTTGCAAGAAATATTCCTTCTTTTGTGGTATTGTCCGCCTATATTTTTGTCATGAGTGACTTGTATGCCTTTATATAACTTATATAACAGTCGAGTTTATTCTCAGAATTATAACTTCGCGCACGCTATTTACCATTGTGTACTTGTATTTTCAGTGTTTGATCATCGTTAATTATTCTTTATTAATTTTCGTAATTATCAAATTACGAACCCAAATAAAAACATCATAATTTATTTATGGACGGTTCATAGCTAGAAATCCGTCACTCAAGTATATTCTATAAATATATTTCTCCACTATATAAAGATACATGTTTATATAATGCCGTGGTTATCGAATTCTAACCAACAACGATTGTTAGTATATAGTGTGATATTGTCATTTTTACAATAGTGTGTGGCAGATTACCTACAATTATGTCGACAAACCTCATAAACATAAATCAGAAAACGTAAATTGAAGCTAGCTAGATCGAATGATATTTATTCCTTTTAGTTTAATAAACTTACATGTTCGAATTACCTCCCTTGATGGAAACCGGTTCAAATCGGATCTACAGACGTTTTTGTGATCAATAAATCGGACCGACTGGCCAACCAACCAACCAACTCACCGTCCCAACCATCGACCGACCAACTACCGACCGACTGACCCACCAACCGACCCAATGACCGACCAATCCATCCACCCACCCACCCACCCACCCACCCACCCACCCACCGACTGATCGTCCGACCCACCAGTCGGACCGACCGAGGTCGGATCCACCGGCAGAGGTCAGACTGACCGACCCACCGACTGACCTACTGACCGACCTACCGACCAACCAACTGACCACACACCCATTAATTCACCGAATCACATAGTCACTGAATCACTCACTGAATAACTCACTTAATTTTCCACTCACCCACACACCCGCTTCCATGTAACCCACCCACCCTCACACACCCAACCCACCCACGGATGTAAAATGAGAATAATGAGTGCAGCATAAATAATAGAATATTTTATCTAACCAACAAAACTGACGCGATCTAGATCCGTCCTTTACTTTCCAGTTTAATTTAATCATCCCAGGTCTCGAATTTGCTCGGGACGAAATTGCGTGATTTTCGAGGCGAAAGGTTGTGTACTACGTCATCACTGTTTTTGCAATGGCTGTTCGCTTGAAATTCGATACAATTCGTCAACAATGAGCTAAAAGGTTAAATAACGCGTCATATAGGACATATTTAACATGATTTAAGGTGCGAGCGAATGGATATGTGAATTATACGAAGCAATAATCGGGGTTTGTGTCGAATATTGTAGCTAAGGTCGATTAAGAGGCGCGCTACCAAGCGGTGGCGGAGTTCTCCAACTTTTGAACATACTAATTGCTCTGACTCTCCCCGGCCCGTCAGCCTGTCCAACTATCTGTCGCAGGGGCGGGTTGAGTCAGAGCAGACTCGGACTAGTTTCGGTGATACCCGTACAGGCGTGCCCAAATTTCTCTTTTTAGACAATACAGCTACCATATGAAGCAAAAGATGCTGAACGTTCGAAGTTTGTAGAATGGGGAAGTGTTTTATTGTTATTTCGATCTTGTTTTTTCTTAGGTGATGGCGGTGGATATTTTCCCTTAGACTGGAGCTAGTCGTGAGGGCTTGACTAAAACATCAAATGGAAATATGCAAAAGATATTGAATAATATTATACTATGCGTATACTCCTTGATTTTGATAATGCGCTAAGAATAGGAACTGCGCTGTTGACTTTTGAACCACCCTGTCCAGTATGGATTTTGACATTGGTCCCGTGATATAAATAAAACAGATGACGGGGAAGAATTTCCAATATTTGAAAAAAATAAATATACGTTTTTTATTTAAAATACAATGCTTTAAAGGCATATGACAAAAAGCAATAAGAAAATCGGTAATTTTTTACATGCTAAAGTTGATTTAGTGCTGACTCAACATTTTGATGTGAATTTTGAGGGGAAACGCGGTAAGCGTTACCGATAATTACCGTACTGGTTGATTACAAAATTATGACGTCATGAGAACTTGTATTGTTACACAGCGCATGCGTAACGAAAGCTCACCGAAACTAGAGCCTCACCGAAACTGGATACTCTACCATAAAACATAATCGACCGGAGCATAGGCAAATGCTCCACAGTTATTCGAGCTCCAGCAAACGGCTAAGAATTTGCCGAGCGTTTCAGTATTTTCCAAAACGGGCGCTGACCCCCAACTAGTCCAAGACCGCCGAGACTCACACACGCTCCTATGACAATTATTTGCGGGAAAGACCCGTGACCGTTTGCGCGCATACAGCTCAAGCCCCACTCAATATGATTCCGGGATTAAGACAGTGTAACCCTGTTGTCGCGTCCGCTTGCACACGGGCTTGGCACGCTCGGATTGCTGTAAAATTTGAACCTGCTATTGATCATGTTCCGACCTAAGATCACTGTAGTAAATATAAATGGCAGATTATTTAGTCATAGCGGGCAAAATCGATGTTGTTGTTAACTACAATTGACTGTTGCTGGTACTGCCCCTCCTATTGTCGCTACCACTACCACCACCACCACCATCACCATCACCACCACTACTACTACTACTACTACTACTACTACTACTACTACTACTACTACTACTACTACTACTACTACTACTACTACTACTACTACTACTACTACTACTACTACTACTACTACTACTACTACTACTACCACTACTACCACCACCACCACCACCACCACAACCACCACCACCACTACTACTACCACTACTACTACTACTACTACTACTACTACTACTACTACTACTACTACTACTACTACTACTTCTAGCCTACTGCTGCTGCTGCTCCTGCTACTGCTGTAATTGGTGCTGTTGGTGCTGCTGATGCTGCTGCAAACCCCGAACATGACATGACCTCAATGCACTCAATGGAAGCATATTTGACTGTGTTTAAGTTTTTAAAAATAATTCGTTATTGTGGCACACGACCACGACCCACCCTACCTAGCACACATGCACCACCACCACCACCACCACCACAACCACCACCACGTCGTTGTCGTCGTTGTTGTCGTCGTCGTCATCGTCGTTATCATCATCACACAACAGCATTAGCATCAGCATCAGCATCAGCATCGGCATCGGCATCAGCATCATCATCATCCGATAATATGGATTAGGCAAGTGGACGCTGAATGAAATCATGTCCAATAAGCATGTTTCAAATGTTCCAGTGTCATTTAACTTGTTTACGTCATCTATAATCTATTTCCATCCACGTACACGTTTGCTCTGTAAAATTGGGCGATTTTGCTTAAGAAGGCATGGTGAAAATGACTGAATCAGAAGCGAAGTCGTGTTTGAGCTTAGTTCGCGCAAGCCAAACACAGTTTCCCAATCTGCGAGCGAAGTCCTTCTCAGTCGATCTCGACTCAAGTCAGGCTTAAGCTGCGATTACCTGATCCCCTTCTCAGCCGGTAACTTAGGCTTAGCTGAGCCATAGTTGTGCAATCGGCCACGGAGTCTGAGCAATTTCAGAGCATATGGTCAGGGACCCGGGGTATCTGTTTCTAACAGGGTTCAATTTCTAACACTTGATCCTTTTTGCATTCTCGTGGTTTGGGGACAAGAAGGTCCTGGCGTCGTCAGACACCGAGAGACACAAAACCTGGTATCCCCACCAATCCCTAGCTAAGCTCCACCCACGCTTCGCCCATGTAGGGATTGATCGATCGATCCATGGACTGCCTGACTATCAATTTATGGAAAAATATACAGGTAAGCTGTTGAATACTTTGAAACTATAAACTGACTATGGCAGCAACAGCACCTAGTTAAATTAGTTTCAAAATATTCAGCAGCATGTTTATTAAATATTAAAGACATACAATTGGGATTATCATCAATTTCGGTAGGTTTCTTCCTCAGACTTAGTCTAATCATCCTATGAAATTTCAAACTGGTCCGATAAACGATAGCGGAGTTATCGTGCGGAAACCAATTTTCAAGATGACCGCCAGTGGCCATCTTCGATTTCAGACATCACGCATTTCGATAGGTTTCTTCCTCAGACCTAGTATAATCATCCTTTGAAGTTTCATAGCGATCCGATAAACGATAGTGGAGTTATCATGCGGAAACCAATTT
This sequence comes from Chaetoderma sp. LZ-2023a, assembly GCA_034401795.1. Lineage (NCBI taxonomy): Eukaryota > Metazoa > Mollusca > Caudofoveata > Chaetodermatida > Chaetodermatidae > Chaetoderma > Chaetoderma sp. LZ-2023a. The sequence continues at coordinate 112,525,408 of CM067360.1, read as the reverse complement.
TCAATGTGGCTGGCGGCCATCTTGGATTTCGGATCATCGTCGATTTCGATAGGTTTCATCGTCAGACCTAATTTAATCATTCTATGAAGTTTCAATGCGATCCGATAAACGATAGCGCAGTTATCGTGCGGAAACCAATTTTCAAGATGGCCACCAGTAGCTGGAGACCATCTTGGATTTCGGATCATTGTAAATTTCGATAGGTTTCTTCCTCAGACCTAGTCCAATCATCCTATTATTCCTATGAAATTTCAAAGCAATCCAATAATCGGGAGCGGAGCTATCGCGCGAAAACCACTCTGCCACCCACTCGGTTGTCCGGTTTAGGTTTTAGGTTTCTGAGTCAGCGTAGTGAGGCGTGATCTGTACAGAGCATAATTGGGCGCCCATACAGAAAGTGTTTATAATACTTGACAAAATGGACCACCACAAACAATTCTCTCTTGGTGGTCGCGTAGCGTTTCTCCGCCTTCTTCAGAGTATGCAAACCATAACCCAGTACCTGCTCCGTTCCATCTTCTGTGACCTGAGATAGAAATGCGATGCTGCAACATCTCGTTTACCTGTTGGTGTGCTTCCACTTCCTTGTGGATGGGAAGCCATTGAATGGGTTGTTGACCGGGGTGATTGTTTCCTGTGTCGATGGAGGGTCGCACGAGATGTGTTTCTCCCAGCTCTATGTATCCAGCTGAGAAACTATCGCGATATTTGTGAAATAATTTCCGTATTTTTGTTTTGTGTGATTGCACCAACCCAACTGTGGCATGCAAATAACTATCATGTAAGTGTTCCGGCAAATCATCAGAAGTTGTTGTTGGTGTAGGTACGGTGGGGGTTGGGTGGGGGGGGGGGGGGGTTCTCCAGTGATATCATATCCACCAAATGGCCACAACAGACTCCCGGTTCAAGAGTTATTGGGTCCGCTGTGCCATTGAATACCCGGAATGGTATATGATCCTTGTTGATGGTGTCCATGATCATGCGGGGACTGGCGCATTGTGAGGCGAGTATATACTCAGGGTCGGGTTCCAGCATGGCTATGTGAGTGTTGTTTCCTAACTGTGGTGCAGTGGCCCATAGAGTTTTCTCCAGTCCCGGCTCAACCATGTCTGTTGATGCTAAAATCACCGCACATGTATCGTACAGTGATGACTCCGGTCCAAAAGGTATCCGTCGGCTGTGTATATCTAATTCCTGTTGTCTGCAATGTATGATGGCTTCACTGGCACTGAGGATATCAGAACCAAGCAGGGCATCGTTTTGAATAGAGGCGATAACAACTCGTTGTATGAATTGCATCTCCTCTATCTATATAATGAGGTTTATGGTGCCAGCCACATGAACATCGGCTCCCATAGCTGTTTGCAAAAGATGTTTGTAGGTCTAAGGGGTGGCTTCTTATGAGGTGGGATGCTCTCATATAAGCGCTTGTTAAAGACAGTGATGGAAGCTCCAGTGTCCACAGTGGCACTGGTGGAAATTTCGCTAAACAGACAAGCACCTTATATATAACTTTGCGGTGTGCCTGTGGAAGAGTCTCCAATGATACCGTCTGAGAGAGTGTTTTAGGTGCAGTAGCATTCTGTATATAGTCGGATTATTTCTGGATAGCTTCCACGAGTGTGGTGGATGGCTGAGTGTGGAAAGGGCCAACCCATAGTCGCTGCTGCCACGATTGCTTAGGTGATGACGGAGTTGGTGGTAGCAGTGGTGATGGCTGTGATGCTGTCTCGGTGTATGCTGAGTTGGTGTAGACAGCAGTGTGGATGGGATTGTCACAATCACAGATGAGCGCGACTTGTGTGAACCACTTCTTACAGTGCATCATAGGATGTTTAGCGGATACACAGAAGAAGCCATGATGGCATGATATTTTCTCATCCTTGCTGTGGCACTTCTTCATGCGGATCCATGAAGTGGAATGCGTACTCCCATCCGAATCACTGCTGCTGCTGGTAGATGTTGTGGAAGATGCTGTATGGGACGGTTAATTGCAAACCACCAAGGGACACCCAGGGTTTAGTGCCTTGGCGGTGGGTCATAGTGCTTGAATAAACGTTGTTTCAGTGGAGGTGCTACAACCTACCACTGCCATTTTACACAGGAAAGTGGGTTTGTTAGATGCAGAAATAGCGGGGGTCACATTTTCCATCAGAGGGAGATATCAGTGCTGCGCATGCACTATGCATCATTGGCACCAACACATAAGAAGCCGGGTGTGTATGTGTGCAAGATGTAGGAGATTGAATAATACTGGTGGCCCCCTGATGTTGTTATTCAGAGGTCGCAGTTGAGCTGGGTTGTGAGATTGGGCACTGATGCGACTCTTTAATCAGTGCCATTGTTCGTTTGACGGTGGCTCAAGTTGCAGGGTCCGTCGATGGAGGGTGATTAGGGCATCACTCCTTCCAGTGACCCGGCTGACCACATCCATAGCATGTGTTGGGTGGCGGTGCGGAAATGATTGTAGTTGCTGGTCTTGTGGTGGATTGTGTTGCGACTGTAGTGCTGAGTGTAGTATCTAAATTTGTGAGTGCCAAGATCTGTTTGGTAATCTCCTCTAATTTGTCATGCCTATTTTGTTTATTGTATTTATTCTGCTGGTTCATGCGTACTTGGGCATTGTTGTGGCCCCTCCGATGAGAATGGCCACGCCCTCTTCCTCTAGACACGTGATTTTGACTGGTGGGTTGATCTTGTTGTGCGTGCAGGTCGGATGCTGATGTAGGTGCGGATGCAGTGCCGTTGTCGGTGGTGGTGGCGAGATTGATGCCATTTACATCATTTATAGGGTGAAGTTGGCGGCGATTGTTTTCTCCCACTCCAAGAAGTTTGTGATATGAACTGTGGTAGCTGTCAACTGTTGGAGACCACAGTGCTCCACGAGGACTAATTTTTCCTCCAAGGTGGGTTCACCGCTCAACGCATTGATGAAGGTATCAAGATGTAAATGGGTAACGCCCTCGAAATTGGTGCTAGGATATGCGTGGGATACGACTAGCCAACTCCGGGAATGTTTCCTTCGAGCATCGACGCATGTTTTTAAGTTGTAGCCGACTTGTTTCTCTGAGGGCTGTGTTACCGAATCTTTCTGACAACGTGCGCTCCAGTTCCGTGTATGTTGGTGTATAATCTGTGCCTAAGTCTGCCAGAACTTGTAACGCTTTTCCGGACAGCTTCGTAGCCGGATATTCTCTCATCTGACGATTTGTCCTCCGGTTTCTGCGACTTATGATCTCGAATTGAACCTTATAATTGGTCCAATTATTCTCTCCACTAAATTCGGGGTGTGGGGGGGGGGTGAGAATGATCCGGCCATGTCCACATGGTGAAGTGATTGGCGCGAATCCAGGTGGTGGTGCTGGGGAGACTGATGAAAATGCGGATGCTGGTCTGCGTGTTGGTGGTGGTGGTGTTGTTGGTGGTATCTCCTGTCGATGTTCCTGACGATCATAATGGTGATGCGTCCGTAAAGGTGATTCCCGTCGTCGATGTTGTGCATGATACATGGGTTCCGCTGAATACCACCCTGATGCGGGTCCATAAACACGTGTAGGTCTATAGACTGGTGGTGGCATGCTATGTAGACGACGCCGACATTCTGGTTGTAATTGTGATGGATGTTCCCCATACAGTGGCGGTGCAGGTGACTGACGAGGATGATGTGTGTGATGTGTAGGTCTTCTGACGTATTGCTGAAAAGGTGTAGTCGCATTCTCTGGTTTGCAACGTGGCTGCTATGCACCCTTTGGCCTTCCCGGCGTGTGGTCTGTCTCTGTCATGGGACGTCGCTCAGCGCTCCATACAGGAATGCAGCCTAGGCTAGGTGCCTTTCCCGTACATGCGTTTGAGACTAAGGACTATGCCCATACAAAACATGATTGAGGAACATGGCCCATGGGACACTAGTCTAACATGAGAACCATGGTCACAAAAACATGATCAAGGAACATAGCCCATGGGACAATCAGTCCAACATGAGATCGAGAACCATGCCCATAAAACATGATTGAGAAATATAGCCCACGATCCCTTCATGCGACACCCCTCTCATGCATATACCATCCCGCTTCCCAAAGAATCACGTTTCATGACCTTTGATCACGGGAGGCATGGCTCACAATACGAACACTTGCCATGGCATGACTGTACATTGAACAATCTTGGCCACTCATAACCAGTAACGGGTTAATAAACTGACATTATCAAGACGACCGGCTAGTGACCCAGTCAATAGCGATCACCATCTGAGCTCACACTCAGGGGCAACCGATGGTCTGATCCGTACCTATCTGTCAACAGCATACGAACCTTTACCGTTTCCCCCCGGCTTCGCCTGCAGGCCATCTCTAGCAAGCACAGCGAACCTCTAGTCTCCTAGAGATGCCCTGGGTGTGGACTATCATCCACGTACCACGAATGTCCACTTACTAAAATAGGATAAGGTACATGAGTGTCCGACCACTGGTAACCCATTGCTTACGTTGGCGAACAAAATGGTCGTGAAGGATAGTAGTGGTGCCCCCCATAAGGGTCTTTGTCATGATCGTCGATGGTGGTTGCTTATCATGGATATCCGATAAGGTTATATATTGAGTTCCTGCCTGTGAGGCACCATGGAAGGTCCTCTCGCTGATCAGTGAAAACTCATGTAAAGGCGGTGCTGGTCGTTCTGCACTGGCGAAATTAGTTACATTGTCGGTGAGCAAGTGAGTAGTTCGTCCGTCATATGATGCTACTTCCATGTCGAGGGAAAGCTTACTGTCTGATAAAGGAGACTGAAATTCGCGGGTGTTGAGTGTCGACATGGGTTCGCTTCTCATTTGAGCCACACTGGTCCGCTAAGTCGCTCCACTCTGTTGCACTGCAAGTAATTGATGCACAGGAGGGCTGGTTAGCTGCGGTTCTCAGGGTTGTGGATCCCGTACCGCATCTATCTGAAAAGTACAAAGACCAGCCTCTAGAGCCGGTGGAACACTGATGTTCCAGTGGGGCCATGCGACCATTGCCACCGAGATTGAACCACACGGTGTCATCCCAACTGTTTGTCTCACCAGTCTGACGGTCCATTATAATTTAGATTAATTAAAGTCATAAATATATATATATATATAAATATATATATATATATATATATATATATATATATATATATATATATATATATATATATATATATATATATATATATATATATATATATATATATATATATATATATACTATACAAATAAGTTCACTGGTTTGACAGTAATGAGCACAATTATACAAAACATAGAGCCATCCAGTGTTCTTTCTACGTGGCTTCGCCGGAGGTCCCACACAGATCCTTGAATCCGCAGAGGTGTCCCCATAAGAGAGCATCGCTACGAGGTCACTGGTTAGTTTAATATAAACTAGTATACCCCTAACACGCACGCACGCACGCACGCACGCACGCACGCACGCACGCACGCACGCACGCACGCACGCACGCACGCACGCACGCACGCACGCACGCACGCACGCACGCACGCACGCACGCATGCACACACACACAAAGAAAATATTGTTGTTGCGAAAGGAAAGTGCCTCCCGTGGGCCTCCGTCACAGGACAATGCCCTCAACGCAGAAGTGCAAGAAAAGCGGAGGAAAAGAGTTGGCAAAAAGGGCCACTCTTTTGGTCAAACAGAAAATGCTAAGTGCTGAAAATCTTAGTGAAGCCATAATTAATGCACACTGGTTTACGTGAAGACGGGATGAACGATTTCCGAAGAATTCCCAGGTCACCATCCTATGAAGTTCCAATTACTGCATTGGTAGTTTCCGCAAGTGGCATTGAGTCCTACCTAACTTTAGATACATTTATCCATTGGGCGAAGATGATCAGCTTCTTGTAGGTCGCCCCGCATAGCATCTCCCTTCAAAGGATAGTGTGCATACGTGTTACAGAGCAAGGCTCCCAAATCAAATAATGATCTGGTTACCCTGTCCCACAACCACATATAACCAGGACAAGTTTCACAGTTCACATAAGCAATTTTTAGAAAGCAGCATGCCATTTATGGTGGGGATGGAGAGACGGGTATCTACCGTTAGTGCCCTTCCCATGAGGGCGTGGTGGGTTCTAAGACCTCACCCAGACACTACAACGAATTGGATGGAGATCCACATCTCGTCCGTCACTGGGTACTATGGAGTTAACATTTGACCTGTCATTAGGATTACTTTCCAGAATGACCAGAGAAGCACTGCAGGCCAGTATCACAACATAATTAAATACTATTATTTCACAGTTCTTCTTACTTTGGCGGGAGTCCTAACTAACTAGTATCTGATGATACGGGGGATGTATATGTAAATCGGCACTTTAACTATCACTGCTCGAAAACCTCCAATAGTTTCCCAGGATCGGATCCTGCTAACGTGTCGATGGGAATCCAAACAATTAATAAGCCTTGCAGCTGCTGGATCACGGAAAGAGACAATAACTCAATATAAATAAGAGGCCCTAATGTCACCGGCCAATTGTACACAACCTTGCCGGTGCATGGGGCTACATTACCACAACAGCCGGGAAAGAGGCGTGGCATACACTATGCGTCTCTTGCGGAGAAATTGTCCCTAACCACTTTAAACCTAACTTATTGAGCTGAATAGCTAGGTTTCGTTGGTAACATGTCAGGCTCAAACAATTACAGCATGAACAGCGACCTCAATTGTACAATTGATGCTGGGGGAATAGTGATGCGGATATATAATGTTGCTGTATAGTATTACCTAGCATACTGCATTCTAGAGTTTTTATAAATAAACAAAACATATTAACTAGAATGCCTACTTGCCATATACATAACTAACTAATATGGTGAGAACAATATATATATCACAGGTCACTGGACCTTGTGGTGCTGTTAGTTGGAGCACCAACAGTAAATAAAGATAATATTCACAGTAAGAAACAGAAAATATAATAATGCGGTCCTAAGACCGGTAGGGTACCTATTTGTCATCAGTACCAAATATGGAAATAATTAAATGTGCAATAGTATAGCTACTTGAGTACCTATTGGTCATCGGTATGATAAAGGTTCATGAGTCACTAAAATTGATGCGCTAACATGTAAATAGCGTGAGATGGCACGATCTTTGATGCAGGGAAGATTTCCGCAAGCAGGTTTCCGCAAACAGGTTTCTGCAGGCTGGTCTCCCCAAGCAGGTTTCCACTGGCAGGTCATTGATGTGGCACATTCTCATGACGGTGAAGCAGAACGAATCATAAGATGTCCATTAGATAGTCATACAACTAATACAAAATTAAAACAGTTGTTGTAAAGTTTCCGTCTGGTGATGGTAGTTTCAATGTTGAAAGTTGCCCATTGACAAAGAGGGCTACTATTATAAGTTATTATGCATGTACATTAACTGGCACACATTGCGGGATATGTCACATAGCTCTTTGTGGCGCACCGACCAATGTTCCACCAGACTGTGGTCGAAAGGTTAATTAATCACACGTGACATGCAGTGCGGAGGTTTGAGTCCACTTTTCATCATGGTCGGCAGATTCAGCGAGTCATCCACCAAGAATCACAATCAGCTCTACATTCCATAGAATAACATTGGGCCCGTCAGGCCCCTCCGTGGAAGACTTCTCTAGGAAAGTTCCGTAAAGCGAGTTATTACATTAAGGTAATTATTGCCGCCCCCCCCCCCCCCCCGGATGGTCCGGGAGCTTCAAAAATTGTTGTATAGCAGAAAGTCACTTCCAAGACTGCCCACCGGTGAAGGAGATCTCAATTCCGAATGGCACCGCTGCTGCTATGTTGGCACTGCAGTCGGTTAGCAGTTCTCCCGCGTCCAACACTGCACTGGTCCAGCAGCCTTGCTGACGGGTCGGCTTCCACGCCGATGGTGCTCTCGATCTTCGATTTTCCGTCCCTTTTATACTGCTCGTGACATCAGAGGCAAGCGCTTTAGCCAACCAGTGGGCGAGCAGTAGCCAATCAGCGTGCAGCCAGAAGTGGTGACGTGGCTGTCGCGTGCACAGCACATTCCTTATTCTGTTAAGGCATACACGCGATCACGAAGTAAAGATAAATATTTTGAAAATAATTTAACGGGAGTTTCACTGATAACTCGGCCATTTCTGGTCCGATTTTAAAATGGTTAAAAGTTCTGTAAACCTCAGAACCTTATTCCAGTCCTGATCGGTACCAAAGACAACGAGCATACTATGATTTAAGAAATTCACAAGTACCAACTCGGTACACTATATGCATACACTCTCTCCCAATTCCGACACGTGTTGTCATTGAAGCTCTAACACGTGCGCATGCGCTCCACGCATTCTAACGGACTTAGCAATTTTTAACAAAAACCTCTCTTATAGGGCTTATATACGCGTACTATCCTACTCAGGGGGGGGGGGCGTGCGTGGAGTGAATCCGGCATGGCCGTCCCAGACCCAGCTTAGCTGGGATGGTCCGTATCCGTCCGGTCGATCCATGCTACACCAACCAAAATTTAAACAAATTACTAATTACACCAAACGGTTCTGGGCCCATGTTCCCGAAACAATCGTTAGCTAGCGATACCGTTACACCCATTGCTTTAGTATGCTATAACGATATCGCTAACATAACGAGATCTTCTTGAACATGGGCCTTGGAGGACAGATGGTCATGCAGGCAGGCAGAATGGTGGACAGGCAGTCAGACAGGCATGCAGGCGATATATCATAGGTTAGTAGCTGCAGGTAGCAACTCAATAAACCGCAATTCCCTTAGTTAGTCATGTAGTTAGTCACACATGATTATGCCAGGTTTTATCTACAAATGACGTAATCGATTTGGCTCAAATTTTAACCAGCGAAAGAACTTGTCAATGCTGTGCAATGTGTTTTCCAGAATTGGGCCGTGATCTGGGTGGTAGGGTGGGGGGCATAGCTCCATGAAAAATTGACAAAAATGTCAGAAACGCGAACTTGCTCTGTAGCTCCTTATATTAAAGCGATGTGCCGATTTGCCATTAAATATCTTGAAGGAGTGCGAAGAACGTACGGAAAGCTGATATTTTCCATATTGCTTAAGTCGAAATGGGACATAACTCCATCAAAAATTTACGAAAATGTCTGAACCTCGAATTTGCTCTGTAACTCCTTATACTAAAGCGATGCGCCGATTTCCCTTAAATATCTTGAAATGCTAAAAAAAAGTGCAGAAAGCTGATATTTTTCGAATTTCTTAAGTCGAAAGGGGACATAACTCCATAAGGAAATTGACGCATACACCTCGAACTTGGTCTATAACTTCACAGTTGAATACCTTGAAGGAATGGGGGGAAATGCGGAAAATCAACTGCGACGGACGGGACAGACAGATGGACAGATGGAGTGCAAACCTACCGGTTTACCGGTAGAGGACTAATAAACTGATAATTAAACCAACTGAAATGGCATACACGTGTGTTTGGAAAATAACACATGACGCTAGGTCAACTAATATGACACATGCTGACCACCAGTATTTGAAAACACGATTAACCCTTTCATGTCGAAGCCGGCCAGAAACGGTCTCTGTAGTGCTCGAGAGGAATGTCCATTTGCAGGCCAAGAAAAGACAATTTTTTAGAATTCCCCCATGGAATGACTGGCTCAATAACCGAGCCAGTCATTCCAGTGGTAAATTTACAAAAATGTTCTTCTCTTGGCGTGCAAACGGACATTCAATAAGCAAATATCTTAATTTTCTTAACCAATTAATTTGGCCGTTAAAGTGATAAATACCCCCATGGTGTCGTCAAATCTGGTTGATGATTATTAAAAATTTGAAAAATATTGTCAATAACTTCTTCGAAATTTGGACAAGAACTACTACAGTTTTTACGACCAGAATTCATAGGGAGGCCCTTTCGAAAATGTCACGTTATTGTGTGTCAGATTACTTAAAACATTGCATGGTTATGCCAGGAGCATGTTTGCAATCAACCAGTTACAACAAATTCTTGAAAGCATAAAAATATGTTAGTTGAATAAATGTTGAAAGTCATTTCTCTGAAAGCTGTTGCTGCCTATTGCAACTTCTGCTTCCAGTCAAATTCCAGTTTCAAAATATTCAACAGGTAGTAAATATGGGTCAACATTTTAAAATTTGGGATCAATTTGTTAACTCTTTCAAGGACAGAAAAGCAGAAAGCTTAAAATGTACCCAGCATAGGCCTATTGTGTGAAACTAATTAGTTTGGAAGCTACTGCAACATAATTCCAGGCAAATTTAATTTAGAAAATTAAGCACTCTGCATAGTTATTTTACAATTGGGAGTAAACTTTGTAAATGATTAATAACGCTGGATTTCAATAGTGTGAAAGCACTAAATTACTAATTATGTCTAGCGTACACTTGCCATTATTTACTAGCTGTCACCTACTATCGTCTATGAAATAAGCCACTATGCGATTTCCTATAATTGACCGACCGGACAGTCAGCCACATCGTTTCATTTTGGTTTGCAAATTCCATTTTACAATTGATGCAAGCAAATACCGATGTTAATTGTCGAGCTTGATCCTGTTATATTAAAATTAAGTACCGTGCCTTTTGTTTTGCAATGCATGACACATTATTTTAAAATTATACAGACTATATGTTCTAAACTTGTGTCTTCCAAATTTAAATGTGGAAGATATCCATCAAGTGCCGATGTTATGAAGCCATCTTTCAGTCAGCCCCTTTTTATGCAGATGCTTCTGTGGATCCCTTATCTGAAAATGTGAATTGCCATACCCTATCATTTCTATTACTGAAAGCCCATGCTTGACATGCAGACATGTTGCGATTTAACCATCTCATGCCAGCACTGGCCTCCACAATCGTCAAGTTGGGGACGCAGGTCAAGAGAAGACTATTTTTGAGAATTTACAACTAAATCTACTGTCTCAGTAACCGAACCAGCCATTCCAGTGGTCAATTTTCAAAAATAGTCTTCGCTTGGCCTGCAAATGGACATACAATAAGGAAATATTCTGATTTTCCTGACAGAATTTGGTCATTAAATGGTTAATTAATAGTCGGCCTTCATAACGCGAAGTAAACAGATAAATCTAAAGCACTGGCGATATTTTGCTGGTGTGTCGTTGATGTCATAATCTCGCGGTTTCTCGCTCTCGTTACGAGAAAATGGATGCGCCCGAGGAGTCACGTTTTCGACCGTTTTGGGCATATTCATTTTATTATTTCTCGGCAATGGAACGGTGCATTTTATATTTTTTTGCAGCAACTATTTCAGATTATAGTATAATTTTAGTTGACTTATTCCCGATTTTCACTGGAATTTTCCTTTGATAAAATATATAAATGTCACTGGATTATTGATTAATGTGGCATAATTTCATACAAGTAAGATCCTTTTGTCATTTTTAGCGCACCTGGCCCAAAGGGCCAAGTGAGCTTATGCCGTGGCGACCGTCCGTTGTCCGTCCATCGTCCATCAACTTTTGTTTTAAAACATTACTCCGCATTAACCACTTGGCAGATGTCGACCAAATTTGGCTCGAGAACTTCCATTCCAAATTTTGATTAAAATGTGCGAGAAATTTTCAAATTACTCTTCTCTTTATAATTTTTACCAATTTCAACCACATTTAGATAACACAATTTGATGGTACTAGGCGCTAGATCGTCCATTCACAACCTTCATTTGTCAAATTCAATGTTTGATGAAAATATTAGATTTCATGAAACATTTACGTGAAATTGTCAACTCACTTCTTCTCCTTAACAGATTGAGCGAATTCTACCAAATCTGGCTGACAGGATCCTATGTTAATACGCTCTAGAATTTTTATTTAGAATTTTGATTCATCAAATTTTTGGGTGAAAATCTTAGATTTTATGAAATTTATCAAATTGCATCTTCTTATCAACTTAAAGGGGCAATACCTGATAGAACTGATTTTATATAAGGATATAATATTCTCATTTTAACATCAATTCATGTATATACAACTACTCAATATCCATGAAGATGTAAATTATGTATTTCACAAATAGAAAAAATGTAAACACAAATCTGACGGTCGCCTGTATCTCCGTTTCTTAGAGAAATAGAGTACTTAGCAGTGGCCAGCGATTCATCGCTGGTCTTGCATAAGTGAAAAATATTATTATACAATTTACACAAGAATTAAGGAGAGAAATCATTTTATACCAAATTAGATTATGTTAACACTGAATACGAACGGCCAATAGAAAGTCAATCATTTAATATTATCGTGTACGTTAAATATTTCGTAATCTGGCTGAGATTTGTTGCTTCAAACAGCTGCAACATCTTGCAATCACATTAGTTTCAAAATATTGTAAGCGTGCAATTCATCATAAGCAATTTAGTGGGAATAGTAAATACCGGAAATATAGGCTTTTGTATGTTCAAATGCGTCTGCGTTTTAACCCTTTAATCCACAAATTTGGTCAATATATTTAAAATTTTCTCATGGAATTTGCAGACAAAGAAAGATTTTTTTTGGAAGATTTATGTCTGGTTTCGTTATCGAGCCAGTAATTGCAGTGGTGAATTTTCACAGACTACAGAGGCTGACTTAGCAACAATATTTGTAACTAAAAAAAGATTAATCCGTAATAGATAGACCGAAAATTTAATTAAACTCGGTTTTTCGGTTTGAGCATGATTGCGGTGGTTTGCAAACCGTCACCATATTGAATCGGTTTACGGTGTGAGATCGGTATATCGCGCGGCTCTACGTACAGCACTTGCCATATGGTTAGTGGAGATGGGATATCGTTGGCCACATATGCATTGTGAGCAATATGTCGTTGTTCCCTAAAGAGAGGGCAAATGGATATATCGTGTTCGACCAGTTCATCGAGATGTCCACATCTCCAACTGACAAGTCCGTCAGATAATTGTCGTACAGGTGTCTGTTCAGATCACTACAACCTTTGCGGAGCATACTTAAGATAATATTGGACTGTCTAGGCCCTACATAATACCAGGTGGGGTGGTCTTATATTGTCTTATGTTCAGCTTACTTGTAAATTCTTGTAAGGATTATAAAGTGCACATTGACCCAATGCTACATAGATTGCAATCTACCACCATTGGAATTCGGTTCGGGAATACCCTATGTAACAACAGTACATGCGCTGATGAAGTTGCATTAATGAGTACCACGTTGTCTGATGCACAAAATTTGATTAGCATTGCAACTGACGTATTGCTAATTAACAAGGCACGCCGTACTGCAGACAGTTTATTTTCGTCAGGATTTCATGGGTCTACTGGTCTTGACCCGCAAACCATGCTACCCTTGTTAACCATTTAAGGACTAAATTTCATCAAAAAATCAAAATATTTGCTGATTGAATAGCTATTTACAGGCCAAGAGAAGACTATTTTTGCAAATTTACCACTGAAATGGCTGGCTCGGTTACTGAGACAGTAGATTTAGTTGTAAATCCACTGAGAGCCATAGCTGGTTCATTGAAGCGATGAGCATAACTTAGAATATATGATTTAGAAGATACGGATCTCTATCTAGATGGACCAATTAAAAAGGAGAATTGGAAAGCCCTTATTAAGCGGGCTATAAATGCGTACTTTATGGAAGAGATATCTAGCCTTGGCGCACTGTATACGTCTCTTAAGCAGCTGAAAATCCACACGCCGTACTGCAGTTACGCTGAGACACAACACCCGCTTTCCAGCCAAGCTGAAACTCTCAGTCCTACACCCTGCAATCTAATAGAAGTCGCTTTATAAGAGATGGCATGGACTATGTCAGCTATGCGAAGGAGCAGTAGTGTCTGTAGAACAGTTTGTTATTGAATGGTCAGTCTTGGGGCCTGGTAGAGCTTCTGCCCTCTGGTCTGTAGCGGACACCCTCGCACGAACACTGTGGACTCAACCTTCGTACCTGTTCTAGTGGCGAGCCAGTATACAGCTCATACTTGACTGCACAAAATGCCTAGACTTGCACGATACAAAGTACAAAATTCTAAAGATCTAACGTTCCATAGCATATAAGTAGATTCCGCTTACTCTCTGAAGTAGGATATAAACACAACAACTAAAACCAAATATCTCCTTCAATGATGTGCCAGGCTATCTTGCCTGTCTTGCAATTAAGTCTGTCTTCTGAACTATCATTGTTGATTAAAACTTAAATATATCTGTGTGGGCTCATACGGTCAGTGAGTTGCATCGCTAACTGATGGACTCCTCCTATTAAATGAGTCTTCAACCTCTTACAAGCAGCATTTATCCTTATTATTATTTTTATTATTATTATTATTATTATTATTATTATTATTATTGATGCAATTCTGCTTATTATTATCGCGATCATGTAGACATATACAAGGGCCTAGAGCATGGGTCTGTGACTATATAGACTTACACGGTTGATGCGGTTCTCGTATGTAGTAGGTTAAGATTCATTATAGTTCCAGTTGACGCTGTGCTTGGCGCGAATAGTATGTTTCAGGCACGTATTGTACGTGCCTGAAACATACTACTCGTGCCAACTATTGTTGCTGAGAAGAAAGAACCATTACAATTGAACATTGTTGAAGGGTATTGGATATTGTTGAAGGTTGAAGAATGCTATCGGACATTATTGAACACTACTGAACATTATTGAACACTGTTGAACATTATCGAACACCATTGAACATTATTGAACATTATCGAACACTATTGCACATTATCAAAAACATTTGAACATTACTGAATAGTATTGAACATTATTGAACATTATCGAACACTATTGAACATTATTGAACATTATCGAACACTATTGAACATTATTGAACATTATTGAAGATTATTGAACATTGTTGAATTTTATTGAACATTATTGAACACTGTTGGGTATTGTAGAATATCATTGGATTTTTCAAAATATTATTGAATTTTATTGAGAATTTAATTGCACATTGTTGAATATGATTGAAGTAAGATAAAATTGTCATCTTAATGTTAGTTTCCGCCGATAAAAATAGAGCAAATTACGAGTTTTGAGAAACAGACATTTGGACGCTGGATGTGCCCAGTACCGGCTCACTAACCTGCGTAATCAGGAGATCTGATCAAATATATGATTTACAAATTATTGCAGAATATTAACACCAACTCTATCATTTTCGTCAGGTGACCATGAGGTTGCATAGTATTTTATATTACCCGATATACATATTATGCTATACCAAGCACGGAAGACGAGGAGACGGGAATTGATTGCACGAACGTAATTCTGGGAATAACCACGAATGTATGAAATTTGCTAGCGCCATTTAGAATGGAAGACGAAATAATAAGTAGCATACAGTCTTCTACCTATGTCTTTGGGAACGACGTTTGACAATGATGATTTTCCCCCATTACCGTATTGATGGGCCAATGGATCTTTTCAGTTTAACCATCAATCCTATGACGTCACTCAACTATGTGACGTGTAGAATGACATCATAGTCAATGCCGGCATGGGTGACGTAGCTAAATTTGCCACGGAAGGTTAATAGACCCTTCCAGTTTATCCATCGATCATCTGACGTCATATGACATCATAATTAACAAAGTGACGCGCATGATGACGCCATAATCATTAGGTCATGCATGATTCAATATAGTCCGTCTTTAACGCTTAATAGTCCGACACATTGTACGAATTGTATGTCTTTACTATTAACTATTTACTATTTACTATTTCCTATTTACTATGGCAGCAACAGCGGCCAGTCAAATTAGTTTCAAAATATTCGACAGAATGTTTATTATATATATATATATATATATATATATATATATATATATATATATATATATATATATATATATATATATATATATATATATATATATATATATATATATATATATATATATATATAGAACATATATATTTCTGTAAATTGGTATTCAGGAAGTTCAGAGATAGATCAATCCCAACACGAGCGGTGTGTGGGTGGAGCTTAGCTAGAGGTGGGCGGGGCTTAGCAAAAACTGGAACGGTCCATTGATGACGGACTAAGCGTTGTTGTACGAATTGTATCTCTCTACTATTTAATAAACATGCTGTTTAATGCTTTCACACTAATTTGACTCGGCGCTGTTGCTGCCATAGGCAAATTAGTTTCAAAATATTCAATATGTTAGCTGCGTAGTTTTCGGGAAATACATAGTCAGGAACTTCGGGGATCGATCGATCCTAACACAGACGAAGTGCGTGTGGATCTTAGCTAGAGATCGGCAGGGCATAGCTAAAACTAGATTCCTTCATTTTTCTCACATGGTAAATAACGATTGTTACCATAGGATACTGTGAACTTGAACCGGTTGAATCACTGTTATGAGTACACAATAAAACCGTCTGGCTGGTCATATTACTTATTAGAGTTAGCAAGGAAAACATACAAACATAGATGAAAATCACAGGAGTTGATCGATTTGCAAACTTAATTACGCGTGTTTTCAACAAAGAGCAAACTACTAGATGATCGTCAACATTTAGTTTATATCAGACAGTAAGAGTATTTTTCAAAAGTGACACCAACATAGGCTTAAGCGTTAAAACAGAGGACAGAAAGGTCACACAATGCAAACCTGCTCCATCGAAAATACAATAATTCTTCAATATAGATCTCGTATCTAGGAAAACGGTTCTATAAACTGGTAGATTTTCGTCATAGAATCAAAACAAGAAAATTCTCTAGGGGTATATGTAGACGAGGCTGAGAGTGAAATAAGGGCAAACGGGAGGGGTTATTTATTTGAGCTTAAGCTTTCGTTCCGAAACCATCGCTGGTGCAATTGTTTTGTACCATGCTCATACTTGTAACGAATATGGGTAAGCTTTAGTCAGTCTTGACATACAGCGGTGCCGAGAATAACGAATGGTACGTGTACCAACATCAATGGCGGATCCAGGAAGTCATTTGCCGGGGTAGGGTGAGAGTGGTGGGGGTGGGAGTTGGGTGGGGGGGTGGGGTTGGGTGTTGCGGGGTTAGCAAAAATTTCAAGTGAGTTAACTCTTGAAAATGGGCTCACTCCGCCACCAGCAGGTGAGTAAAAAAATGTACAGCCCTGCGGGGGTGGGGTGGAGTCATGTGCCCCCCGGGTGCTCCCCCTCCCCTTTGATCCGCGGCTGAACATGGACATAACTTACATACTATCGTAATGGAGGAATTCAGTTTTAGCCGATCTCTTGAAACTAATTTCACTGTCTGCCTATGGCAGCAACATCGTCCAGTCCAATTAGCTTCAAAATATTCAACATAATTTTTATTAAATAGTAAAGACATACAATTCGAACAACCATGCTTAGTCCGTCATCAATTAAGCCTTCATGATGAACTAATCCACACCATTCATAAGGTAATTTATTATGACGTCATGTCACGTAATTGATTATGCCGTCATATGATTGATGGATAAACTGGAAAGGTTTATTGACTAGCAAACAACCACTCAACATTTTGGCCTTATGGCCACTAACCTGTCTTACGCCGCTATGTGATAAATGCAAATACCTTGAGTACTTAGGTAACCAGAGAAAATACGTCACCAGTTTTATAATACAGTAATAAGCAGCGTCCAAGCACAGAGCTTTGTCGTACACAATGTTCCGTCAGTTTTATGGAAACTAATTGCCCGTAACACGACCGACCTTACTGGGGGTTAAAACTGACAAAAGCATGCCCATATATGGTAGATACAAGAGATATCAGTATGTACCAGATCTTTCTTCATCAGTGATGGTCCCAGTCAAACTCAAATAAAATCAGCATGCGTATTGGCTCATACAACATCCTCAGTCTTCTCTAATTGTGGAGTAATGTCTGGCGTACATATAACGACTCAACTACTCGGGGGCTCTAGGTGTATGTAGTTGTAGGGAGTTGCGTTGAGTTGTTCCCAGGTGCAAGGTGTTAGGTCGTTTAATGAACACTGGAAAAAGACTAGTCACCAACCAGTTGTTCAGATTAAACAAGTTTAATGTTAACGACTAGTTGGCGATCAGTCGGCGACTCAGTCGTTATACGTACGCTCGTCAGTTGCGAGTTGTAATGAGTTGTTTATTTATTAACCAATCAAATGAGACGATTTGGTCATGCGCTTTTGCCGGATATAGACATAAAGTAAACTTCATCTTGATTAATTTTAAATAGCCAATAGCAACATCATCCATGCACATATTTTTTCTATAAATTCCGCGTGCCAAGTCAAATATCTATCATGAAACTCCGGGACCAAAACCGGTCTCTTACGACACGTTGTTTCGTAAATAGATGTTCAAATATCCGGCCAAGATATGTAACTTCCGCTGGTTCAAGGTAGGCAGTTACCCGAAATGCATCTAGAAAGTCTATGTACTATGTACCGTGTACGCCAGCTTGCAACTGATTGACGTGGCGAGTTGGACAAATAGTCGCTATATGTACTCTCATACACACCTGGTTGGCGACTAGTTGAACAACTAGTGGTTATATGCAGGCCTACGCCAGTCATTAGGGTTGCCCTGGACCGATCCATAGAAGCAGCGTCTAATCAAGACACGTGCTTATACATGACCTTATCAGGAGAACTAACAAAGACAAAATGTAAATCAAACAGGGTTTCTGGGAAAAGTAATCCTTTTACCGTTTGCTTAATACCGTCTCAATTTCCCAGTAGATCTTAGTAAGTATCTAAAGCCGTGTTCCCATTGGAGAGTTATTCGGGAATAACGCCATACCTCAGTATTGCGCTACGCCTGATAAGTCTCTAGCGAGAACACGACCTAAGAATACATGTGCCGGATTGCAGATGAAAGACGTGCTTATGTAGTGGACATTTGATTGGCAACAGACAATTGACCTTTCCATCTTTAGTCCTGTCCCGCCCATCTCTAGTTAAGTTCCACCCACACCTCTCTCGTGTTGGGATCGATCGATCTCTGAACTCCTTGACTATCAATTTCCAGAAAACTATACAGGTAGGCTGTTGAATATTTTGAAACTAATTTGACTGGGTGCTGTTGCAACAGCGCCCAGTCAAATTAGTGTCAAAATATTCAACAGCATGTTTATTAAATAGTAGAGACATACAATTCTTACAACGTGTCGGACTATTAAGATTTAAAAACGGGCGAAATAAAATCATTTATCACGTAATGATTATGACGTCATCCTACACGCCTCTTAACTGAGTAAGACGTTATATGATGTCAAATCATCGATGGATACTCTGGAAAGGTAAATTACATTCTCCACGTAAATGTGAAAGTATGAAACTGAGCAAGCTTAATTTGAAAGGAGAACATATGTTATCTTATCAATCGTCCTGTTAATACTAACCAATTGTCTATTGCACTATAAGCTGCCATTTAAAGAGTCTACATGTCACCAGACAATCAGACAATGAAGGATCCATATATGACTATTCCGCGCCCATTTCCAGCTAGACAATATGCACTTTGGGGTGCGTTTGCCTCGATTTTAACACGTTATAATTTCTCTGCTAAATACCTTCCTGGGGCCAGTTTCACAAATGTGTGTGCGACACTGGTCGTAAATATGACGTAAGTACGGTAGGGGCGTAAATCGGGTTTCACAAAAAGCGCGCAACCTACGCGGGTGGGGTGGTGTTGGGGGTGGTGGGAGGGGGCGTAAATATGGTCGTAACTTACGCGTGCTGAGACCCACGCATAAGTTAGAAGAAAACGTCACCTCCGCCAAACCGGATGTGCGCGTCACACGAGCATGCGATTACGTCCGTCACGCGCGCGTATATAACCACATCGGAAATGTATTTTTACGCGCTTGCATTCAGTTATGAGCGGACCTATTCTTATTTATCAACAAATCTGCCGACCACGTGTATTTATAAACTGTGCGTGTTCTTAGAAATATCCAAGTGCAATTTCTGTTGATTTATCAGTAAACAGGTTATATTATTATAATATTAATGTCCTGACGTATAACCTCGTAACTTAGGATATCAATAAGCTGTGCAAGCTATTTCTTATTATACAATGTCGGCTGTGAAACTTTGTTTTCATATTGAGCGTTCTAATTGGAGCATGTGAAACACCATCATAATTGTTACTAAATACTCACAAAGATTGGACGGTTTGCAAACATATCTTAAGCCCTGGAACAATGTCAAAGCCACCTTATGCCTGTATCATGTTGATTTTGAAAATAATACTGGCGTTATAAATCGCTACTACATACTGCAATGTAATTTAGGCTCTACTATCATAAAACTATCTTATAAAAGGCACAAAGCAATTATTAAGATCAAATGTTGACTATTTTTAAATTTATTTTAATAGGCGAAAGAGTTCATAAATGAATAAGCATATTTGATTTGGCAGAACACATCTTATCGGACAAGATGAATGTTACCGCATTGCTTCTCTTGCTCAGTTCAGCACAGTCAGGCAGAATTCCCTTTGTCACAGTTGGAGATGCAGCATTCCCGCTTAAATGCTATTTAATGCATCCATACCGGGGACGAAATAAGCCTTTGGAAAGAGGCACACATGATTTTTGACATACCAGAGCAAGGATGGCTGCTGAAAAAGGCTTTTGGGATTCTTTCCACAAGATGGAGAATATCTATGATGATTAATCTGCTGCTGATAAAGTTGATGTCGTGGTGATGGCAGCTTGCCTTTTGCACAACTTACTCCTGTAACCAAGGGATAATCAGCTGTGGCTTGATGAGGCAAGAGAAGCAGAGGATACATGTATCAATTAAGACACATTGGAGGAAATTGCACTGGCCGAGAAACCTTCGTCATACATGATAACTTCTGTCAGTTCTTCAACTCTGTTGAAGGAATAGTGCCATGGCAAGACAGGATGGTTTGACGGAATACATATACATGGAAGCAGAATGGGGGAATCCAGTTTTAGCTATACCTCGCCCATCTCTAGCTCAGTTCCAAAAATCAGTTTGTTTAAAATCAGATCGTTTTAAGTTTTTCCTATGTACAACTACGGGCAGATAACCATACACTAACCACGTGAAATTTGACTGGTTGACTGCATTCCACGTGCTATCAATGTCTGTCTGTCTGTCTGTCTGTCTGTCTGCCTGTCTGCCTGTCTGCCTGTCTGTCGAGCTGTCTGTCTGTCTGTCTGTCTGTCTGTCTGTCTGTCAATTCGTCTGTCTGTCTGTCTGTCTGTCTGTTTGTCTGTCCAGTCAAATGATTGGCCATATGTGATTTGTCGATCGCGTAGGGCGTAAAAATTAGAATTGATTTCTAATTTAGACCGGAGCATCAGCGATTTACGCTTCCCGGTTGTCGCGCACGCGTGCAGTTTAGCGGTTATCATAGACTATAATGGAAGAGTAAAATAATTTCTTAATGCGCGACGCTTGCCCGCGTGACGCTCGCATCCGGTTTGGGAGAGGCGTTAACTCGCGAACATCGCGTTCAGAATCTCGTTTTCCAGCGTGCACGGCGAGTATTTGTGAGAGGCTAATTAGGTCAACATTACGGTCAGGAAAACATTTTAAAACTATTATTTAGATCTGTTTATTCATATCAATTTCTTTTGTGCACTTGGCAACTGCTCACATTTTTTTAGAATGCAGTGCTATCGACACAAACAGATCATCACTGAAAGGTTTGCCTTTACGATTATAATTTAACCTGTCAAAATGAGTCACCAGTTTTCGAATATCACCATCCCTGTTCTGACAGAGCTCTGCAGCTGCTCCGCCTGGCTTCAAACATGCCAAAGCTACAGCTTCGATCTAAAACTAAAAAGTCTACAGGCAATATTTTGTTGGTTGAAATAATCGGGCCATCATCCTCTAAATGTGACGGTATCAAATCCAGGATTTAATTTAATCAATAAAACCTGTCTATTACGAGCACACACGCCTGCATAGGAGCACATTTAATAATAATAAAGAAGCGAAATACAAATTTTATATATAAATATAATTTTTAATAAATATATGCCATAGGCAGCAACAGCACCAAGTCAAATTAGTCACAAAATATTCAACAGCTTACCTGTATAGTTTTCAGGAAATTGATAGTTAGGGCGTTCGGCGATCGATCAATCCCAACACGGCGAAGTGTGGGTGGAGCTTAGATAGAGATGGGCGTGGCATAGCTAAATCTGGAAAGGTTGCCAGGACGCGTTTGAGATTATTAGTGAAACATTGAACTTCTCCAAGGATATGCTTCTTCAAATAACCAACCTGCCGAGAGTACATAGTTAATGCTGATGTGCTTCTCTGCCCCATGTTAATGGCAACGTGTGGTGATGCTTAGAAAAAAGGTCAACAACAAGAAAGACTGGTCCTTACAGCACTACTCCAACAAGAGTTTGCCTTCGAACGTACACTAAGGCCGTGTTCTCACTAGAGAGTTAATCAGGAATAACACCATACGTATATATGACGTTATTCCTGATTAAGCATCCAGTGAGAACACGGCCTAAGAATGTTAACTGTCAGGCATGTATTTGGAAACGAGTCAGTCTACGTCGGTCACAGAAATACTCAATTGCTAAATTGAGGGCAGTGGCCACAATTCGTTATGTCTTGACCTGATCTGATCTGAATATTTGGCTGATATCAGTGTCATATATGAATGAGCAGAGGCCCCTACAAGCGACATGTTTGGTAAGCATTCGCTTCTATGCAATGCAGATGCGATGCTATGTTTCTTTCATTTTTTCAGGACCCAATAATTGTATATTCTACTATTTTCAAATATGAACATTTTGTGACTGCTATAGCAACACAATTTCATGAAATATCTCAGCATTTGTCCCTTAGGTATGTCAGATTGTGCTTCTCTTTCAACGTCCAAGATGTGACTACCAAAATATTCAATTCCGGGTACGTTGCCTGATTACTATAATTCGCAGTTGTCAGATGTCAAGTAGCTGGCCAAAGGCATGCACTGTTGACGTCTGGCAACCCAATTACTGAACCGGTTTCCAAGTCACACATATGGAAAATAGTAGAAGACCCCAGAAGCCGCGATTTGAGTAGTCACCTCTTACACAGGTATCACTGAATTGAAAGTTACCTCTAATTTCTCATCATGTCGCCACTTAAATGGCGCTAAATTTATACAATTACACGCTATGTGCTGGCGAAAAACCATGACACTCATGCGAGAAACCATGACGGCCATGGGCTTACGTATCTGACTATCAAATTCCAGAAAATTATACAGGTAATCTGGTGAATATTTTGAAACAAATTTGACTGATTGCTGTTGCTCCTATAATAGCCCAGTCAAATTAGTTTCAAAATATCCAATGACATGTTTTATCAAGTAGCAAAGACATACAATTCGTACAACGTGTCGGACTACTAAGCGTTAAAGATGGATTAAATGGAGCCATTCATGACGTCATGATAATGACGTCATCCTACACATCACGTGGTTGATTATGGCGTCATATGATAGATGGATAAAAAGGAACGGTTTGTTGCTTAAAGTGGATAAAAACCCGTCTTTCCAAAATCTTGTATATTCTATGATATATGTATGACTTAACACATGATTGATATGTTTGGTCAGTACGGTTCAGGAATTTTTAATTTGTCCCCCATTATATCTGGTGCAAAACAGTTTCTTTACATCGTCTCGAATGTGTTTTGAACAGAACATGTATATATACGGATTGAAAACAGCATTTGTCATAGCAACCTCACAGGTAATCAACCAGATAGGCATATGGAACTTATGATATGGTATATTAAATACTACGTGCAATGTCGGGTGAAGATAACACGGGAGCAATGTGATGAAATAAACGACGATAACGATGACGACTGCTTTAGCATCAGATGTCTGACGAGTCTGTTCCACCGTGAACATGGACATGTTAGATTTAACCCGAAAGTACTTACTCGCTTGTAAGACGCCAACAATGATTCCAGGAAGCAAAAGAAACATGGTGCTACCAAAAAAATCTTTCATTTCAACGTTACCGGAGTAACCACATAAAGCAACCATTTCGCCCTTATAATAGAATAAAACTGGCATATGGAAGATATCAAATATTACCGCGACCACAGCATTAAGCACCCAAATTGCACCACACCATTTAAATACAACATTTGCCGTTAGGTTTGCTTGGGATTTTAAAGGAAAGCCGAGCTGGTAAAATCTCATTGCTGCGAAAAACACCATATGGCACCCACTACATCCCAAAGTCCAATACATGAAGAACATAACCAGAGAACATTGGTACCCGGCGTCTTTGTCAGGCATCACCGGAGCTAACAACATTTCACTGGCGATACCAGCTTGACACATCATACAATCTGAACAGGCCAGACTTGTTATAAAAGCGAACACTGGTGATCTGTATTTCCGGGAATATACGAGATAAACTATAAGAATTGTATTTGATATGGCTCCAAAAGCGAACAGGACCACGGGTATTCCATGGTAGAGAATGGGTGATATTGATGCGTAGAAATCTAGAAACGCCACAATGCCGGTAGAATCGGTGAGAATTGTGGCATTTAACGTATCTACTAACATGTTCAACTCATTTCTGGCAGTAGTTGGTCGATTCGGCATCAAGATCTGTGCCATTTTTAATAAGACTATCGAGATAAATTGTTGCGTAGGTACCCGAGATATGTTGATTCCCAACACGACAAGAAAATAGCTGGGGACTGTGCGCTATATCACACCAGGCATAAAGCGATTTATACCACTCTAAGTTACGTCAAACAAGTCACAAAGAAAACGTCTACGTGTTTAAGAGTAGTCAAATATTTAAATTGAATTCTATCGTCTAAACAAGATGATTTATTACATTAAATAAAGCATCCTACTTTGCGAAACCAATACACGACACGTTCCACTTAAGATTTTAATAAATAACAAGCGCCATTCCAGATGTTAGAGAGAAAAAATACGAATAATGGCCATGGAACAACAAACCAAACACCAAAAAATTATAATCATAAATTGTGCACGACATATTAATTATATTAAATTATTCAATGCCAAGCATAGAATCCAATTTACCGTTCATATATTAAGTTGACAATGCATGGCTGCTACATAACTGCGACAGATACAAATCCATTAATATACAAGATCATTCTTTGCGAATCCTCTTAGAAGAATATTCTACTAAAGAAGCGGTATGTTGATGAAAGAACTTTTTTCTCATCGCTCCCTGGAAAGCCCTGGACAAAGAAGCATAGGAAAAAGGAATCCGAGTCTGGCCCGCATTCAAGACAAACGATTATGATAGTTCTGTGAATCTAATGATCCTATTGACACTTGACAGTGCCATTTCAGTAATAGCATCATGTCTTTGTCACGTGATATAGATTATTACCGATTCAGTAACCATGTTAACCCCTCTTGTGTCAATTTATCCATTCACTGATCAACATAGCCAAAACGACTATTTTTGAAAAATTACCCATTATCATTTTGGTGGTCAACCCCGACAAAAAGTGACATCTGCAGTGGTTTTGAAGATTGTCCTTTTAAACCGAAAGATATTTTTTAAATTTACAGTGATAAATTTACAAATATAGTCTGCTTTTGACTGGCAAAAATTATGATTTTCTTTTTTAAAATGTATGTTTAAAGGGTTAATTAATTTGAGTGCAATTCTGCGTGCTTTGATTCGCTATTGGCACAAGGTGGGTTAAAGCAACTGTGCACTCTGCCAATATTTTGTAAATCTTTTCATTTTATTTCTGAGGTGAGATACAGTCACAGCAGCGGGATCCGTTTCTAGCTATATCTCACCCATGTGTATCTAAGCCCCGCCCATTTCTAGCTAAGTCCCGTCCATTTCTAGCTAAGTCCCGTAGATGTATAGCTAAGCCCCGCCCATTTCTAACAAAGTCCCGTAGATTTATAGCTAAGCCCCGTCCATTTCTAGCTAAGTCCCGTAGATTTATAGCTAAGCCCCGCCCATTTCTAACAAAGTCCCGTAGATTTATAGCTAAGCCCTGCCCATTTCTAACAAGTCCCGTAGATGTATAGCTAAGCCCCGCCCATTTCTAACAAAGTCCCGCCCACTCTTTGCGCTTTTTGGGATCGATTTATATACTCTGACCCCTGAATTCCCACACTTCCATTGACAATTTCTAATATAATAATACAGGTAAGATGTTAAAAGTTTGAAAATAATTTGCGTGCGCTCAAACTATAGTTTCAAAATATTCAACTGAACATAATGTTTATTAAATAAACAATCAGACATACAATTCGTACATTTGACATTAACTGTATTGTCGTCTGTTGTTCAACACGTCAGCCGTAAACGTTCGTCTCTGTAAATTTATTGGTGATGTTTCGTCGGATCCGTGTTGGACTATGATGACGTCAGACTCATATGACGTCACCATTTAGGTCAAGTTCGACTCATAACCATAGTTAGCTATATCAACCCGAGCTCGGTTCAGATGGTTAGTGCGATATTTGCGTAAATTTCAAAATGGCGGACACCGATCGTTTGCCACAAATAAATGCTTATAAAAGTGCAAATATTTCACTAAATACTTTAGGTTTGATGAAATTATGCTTTCTCACTTACGGTAACCGAGCCAGTCATTCTGGTGGTAGATTTTCAAAAATACCCTTCTCTCGGCCTGCGGATAGACACTGAGTAAGTAAAAAACTGTACTTTTCTCTACCATTACCCCCTTCAATGGTCAAGCCGGCGAGAAAAATGCAGTGGTACATTTACAAAAATATTCTTCTAAAATTAAAATATCTTGACAAATATTGACCATCAAAATGTTTTGAGCGCTTTAAGGAGCTGGTGACAAGCGCGGTTAAAGGATCTGCTATTTTACGCTATTTTATGTCTCTGATCAATCTCAGGTAAGAAAACAGGACAAGAGTCAGAAGAAGATTCTCGTAGTGACATATGTAAATTCTAAACATAGATCAGACGGGAAAATGCTAAACCATTCAAGTATTTCTCATTTTCTAAAATGAATTAAATGATATGGTATCGTGTTTTCTAATTAATGAATACTAGTTATGTGAGGCTGGACTGGAAAAGGTGACAAACAATCGGAGCTCTACTTTTCTAACTAAGTTTGTGTGACAGCTGATTAAACAATACGTTTGATATCACAAATTAATTTAAATAGTTGCTTTGTCCATACGTTGCACGAATTGTATGTTTTCGCTATTTAATAAACATACTGTAGAATAATTTGAAACTAATCTGACTGGCCGCTGTTGCTGCCATAGGCAGCAACAGCGCCCAATCGAATTAGTTTCAAAATATTCAACAGCTTACCTGCATAGTTTTCTGGAAATTGATAGTCAAGGAGTTCAGAGATCGATCGATCCCAACACGAGCGAGGTGTGGGTGGAGCTTAGCTAGAGATGGGCGGGGCATAGCTAAAAATGTAAAGGGCCATAAGGCAGCAATGTTTTAAAATCCATTTATGTTCCATATACTCATCAGAACATTTCTTACATGGCTTTCAAACTTGTTTTCACAAATAGAAGACCCAAACCACACCCTTAATCCTCCACCATGGGAAAACAAACTAGAGAGCATAGCTATTCGCACCACAGTACCTCATCTCACAACCAAAGTTGAACACAGTGATGTGAGCAAGAAGGCCCTGACCCTAGCCATGCTGGAAGAAATGTACCCTCAGGAGACATGGATAAGGATCTACACAGATGGATCAGCCAAAGATGCAATTAGGAGCGGAGGTGCTGGACTGCACATACAGTATCCAAACGGACAACATGAGTCAGCTGCAATACCGACAGGCAAACACTGCACAAACTACAGAGCTGAAGTCGAAGCACTGGTCCATGCAGCTAATACCATCAGCAGAACAGCAGATCCTATTGCACAGATTGTCTTTTTATCTGATGCCCGCTCCGTCCTTGAGGCTATCACCAAAGGTAAGCTGCCACAACTTGAAGAAGCACTACAAACCATCAAATGCTTTCGGATAGCATTGCAGTGGATCCCCTCACACTATGGAGTCCAAGGAAATGAGGAAGCAGACAAGATGGCAAAGGTGGGTGCAGAAGAGAATCAGACAGAAAACATGGTTACACATACAGAGATGAAGACTATCATCAAGTCACTCTATAGAACACCTCAATCAGAAGATGCCTACCATCATCTCCCGAGGCCAGAGCAAGTGACAATTTTTCGTCTCAGAACTGGACACAACAGACTAAACCAACACATGTACAGGCGGTTCCACCTTACGACATCGCCCGCTTGTCCTTGTGGAGAAGCAGAACAGACCACAGACCACATACTTCAATGTTGCCGTACGTATCAGCTGCTAAGAGAAGAGATCTGGCCTTTGTCAACCTCTTTTCTTGAAAAGCTGTATGGGCCTGTGGAAGAACTGCAGAAAACCACAGCTTTCATCTTGAGAACAGCTCTCCAAGTGTGATACCAGCGATCGAAAAGAAGAAGAAGCAGGACCAGGCACGGTTCCTCCCTGATCTTCACCAATATCTTCGGCAGAAGAATGGTGGGTGGGTACTCATAAGCGTGCATCCCTCTCCAGCTTATCGC
Source organism: Chaetoderma sp. LZ-2023a (assembly GCA_034401795.1). NCBI lineage: Eukaryota > Metazoa > Mollusca > Caudofoveata > Chaetodermatida > Chaetodermatidae > Chaetoderma > Chaetoderma sp. LZ-2023a. The sequence goes on along the minus strand of CM067360.1, from coordinate 112,496,890 downwards.
CAGATCATCTGTATCGACGGCATTTGGATCTGGAATCAGCGAGACATAAGTCATGATTTGAGCATTTTCCTTTGTGGCAGACAAGTCCACGTTGGGTTTGCCCCAATGCTCGAAGATCCTGTGAAGAACTGGAGGGTTGAGAGACCATTCTGTTGGCAGAATTCTCTGTCTCCGAGACAAATCATCCGCCAGAATGTTCAATCGCCCAGGAATGTGAGCTGCTTTCAAAACAACCGAGTAATTCTTGCACCATTGAATCAAGTGCCACACTTTCATACATAGTGTGGGTGACTTGGTTCCACCTTGGTGATTTATGTATGATATTACTGTCGAATTGTCCGACCGTATCAATATTGCCTTGCCCCTGACTTTTGGAAGAAACTATTCCAACGCCAGTTCCACTGTCATCATTTCCAACAGATTGATATGGAGCTGGCTCTCTTGGAGAGTCCATATTCCCGAAACCTGGCATTCTCCCAGGCAGGCTCCCATCCCTCCAGCGATACATCCGTGTACACGGACTGTTGGGGTGGAGTAGGTGCAGCGAAACCCCTACTAGGAAATTCTGACGCTTTTTCCACCATACAAGATGCGACATTATTGGCTCCAAAACTGGCACCAGCTTTGACAGGGTTTCTGTTCTCTGTTTCCCCAGAGACATCAGATACATCTGGATAGGTCTTCGCATCAGAGCAGCGTATGGGATTACCTGCTCCATGGAGACCATCATGCCCAGCATCTGAAGAAACCGTCTCGCCTAAATGTGGTTTCCCAATCGAAAACTCTTGAGGATGGCTAACAGAGGCACCACTCTGGGCTCTGACGGGTAAACCCTGCCCTCCTAGAGATCGAATCGCATCCCTAAATAAACGAACTGTTGAGTGGGTGTCAACTCGGATTTCTCCTTGTTGACTATCCAGCCTAGATCTGAAAGTAACTTCAGAGTCAGAGCAGTATTCACCTGTAACCTGGCTGGCGTGTCTACCTTGATCAGCCAATCGTCTATGTAGGTGTGAAGTGCCACGTTCTCTCTTCTGAGAAACGCTGTCACCGCAAGGACCACTCTGGTGAAAACGTGTGGAGCTGTTGACAGGCCAAATGGGAGGACTATAAACTCCCACACTTGATTCTGAAACGCAAATCTCAGAAACCTGTGACAACTCCTGTTCATTTGAATGTGGAAATATGCATCTTTCAGATCGATCGATACATACCACATTCCCTTCCTCAATCCTGCCATTACCGACTTCGGAGTTTCCATCTGAAACCGAGGCGTATGGATAAACTAATTTAATGGCCTGAGATTGCGTACGGGTCTCCATCCCCCTGTGCTCTTGTGGACAAGGAACATGTTTGAATAGAAGCCTGGAGTGTTCCGGTTTGCTGGTTTTATTGCCCCCTTCAGAAGCAAACCTGACACTTCGTTTTGAATGGCTTCTAACTTGTCTGGTTCCCTTGGGACGGGTGTCCAGACAGGTACCAAAGACAGATTTTGTGGTGGAAAATCCCACCACTCTGGCATGTACCCCTGGGATAACCATCCAAGGACCAGACTGTTTGACGTCACACCTTGCCAAGCCTCGACGAAACGCATGAGCCTTCCTCCCACTATAGACGCATTGACGCCTAATGCAGGTGTCTGGCTCGCGATCCGCTTCCCCTCCCCGTCTCTTGACGGGAGAGAGTGAGAACCATTTTGGTCTTGGCTTGGCCAGTCTAACTGGCACCGCTGTTCCTGTCGCACAGGTGCGGTCCAGGCAGATACGAAGGGAGCCGTCGTACCCTCAGGTACGATCCGCTCCCTTCTTTACACCCTCAGAGGTCTTACCCTTCCCCTTGCTATTCCTGCCTCTTGGGCGATCAGGAGCAACTTTGGGGTGGGTAGGGGCCTTCACAACCTTCTTGGCCTTCTTCGCCGGAGGCGGCTGAGAAGACCCAGTAGAAGCAGAAGCAGCACTAGGCTTAGCTTCCGCCTTACTTTTATGCTTTTTCTGCTTCTTAGAAGGTTGCCCGGTTATCGGCTTGACCACAACCCCTAGTGCGTGTGCCCGACGCACTAGCTCTAGCTGTACATTAACAGCTAACCGATTCTGCACGATTCTGGCAGTGTCTTCTAAGATGGCCCGCGCTTGGCCACCAAAGATACTAGGGCCCGTAAGGGGTGTCCCAAGAAGACGCTCCCTAACAGCAGTAGCCGGACGCATATGGTCAAGGACCATCTGCCTCCTAGACATCGTCACTCGCGCTTGCACCCTTGCCAATGCGTCCATAGACAGCACCAGGCCGTCATTGACACATGAAAGCACCACAGTTGTCCACCAGCGCCGGGGCGGGGCCACCCACTCCAGCACTCTGGACACCCAGCACCCAGCGGTCATCCTCAGTGACCGCTGGAACAACACCATATCTGTTATATTCCCCACATGGGATACGACACCTCGCCCGCACCTCTCTGGATGCCGCAGGAAGCTGGCCCTTGGTCAGGAGTTGCTTGCCATAAATAGCATCCAATAACGCAATAAACCTTGGATCCAGTCCAATAGACTGGATCCGGGCTGCGGGCAAGATTCCGGTCCTAATCGATGCCACCGATGGATGGGGTGCATCCTCCTCGGCCGTGGTCGAAACCACAGATGGATCTACCCTGGCTAGCCAAGCCAGAGCCTCCGACCAGGCTGTCTCCTAAGGGGACACTCCTGTGAACACGTCACCCATTGACGTTCATGGCCCTACCAGCAACGGTAATGGTTGAGGAACCGTGGCCAAGCACGGGCGCCAACGGCACCCCATGTCTGACCGCCGGACCAGGCGAGATAGGTGAGTGCCACGCCTGGCCAGCCACACCCGTCACCATGTCGGTTGGTGGCAAACGAACCATCACGGGACGGTGCCCGGTACCGGAGTGGCCTCAACCATGGGCGGATCCGCTGTCCTGGCTTGCGCCAAGCCAGACAGATGGAGGGCGGTTCCGTCCAGGATGGAATCGACCTCCATGCTCTCCACCCACGGCATCTCAGGCCGCAGCAATATCTCCTCCTCGGCCTCCTCGTCTTCAGACCCCAAAGAGTCGTCACCAGATGAGGAAACACTGGAGCCGTCCTGGCGGATGGCTCCCGTGCCTGACGGATCGGCCACCGCTATTGGACCACCCGGAGGTGGCCGCAGAGAGACAGAACCCATCAGGCCGGAGACCGACAGGACTGCCAGGGAGCCATATGAGACAAGGTCCGGACCAAGCACGGGAAGAGACTGCCCTACAACTTTTGGAAGCCGGGACGATACCAGCGTAGGCAGAACGCTATGCAAGAAGCCTTGCATAGCAGGACCAAACCACACCGGCGGTGCCATCTCTGCAACCTCCAGTTGCAGATGTAGAGCGCCCCCAAGGGCCGAAACGGATGCTCCACGATTTGCTTTCGGACCGCCTGACCCCGCATCAAACCCTGCCAAGTCCTTCTGGGCAAGGAACTTGACCATCATGCCGGACGACAACACTGCACAGATGTTACACCTACTATCAAGATTACAACGTGTACAACGAAAGCAGACATGGTCCTTGAACAGAACTCACTCGTCACATGATGGCGGGGCTGGCTTGGCCTATAAATAAGCACACACCTACACTAATCAAGCGGAACCAAACAGGAATGGAAGGCACACAAATAATTTTCAAATAATTTGATCATAAATTTAATTTTAACCCTCCCGCACCCCACCCCACAACGTTACAGCAAAGATCGCATTGATTATGACGACAAGAACGAAGTGGGCAATGTATGGTGGATTGACAGAATCAAGAGACCCAAGATGACGGTCTCTTTTTCAAATTGACTCAATATGGTAACATCATCTTTCGAAGATCCAATATGATGCCTTCTTGACGTCAGAATGACCTTATAGGGCGATCTCAATATCCAAGAAGATACAGGGTTACGAAATGGAAAAACCAATCTGAAGTGTAAATCTATCGGAGATCCAAGATGGCCGCCAATGACAATTCTAGGATTTACCAGATCGACTGACGTTAAGTTAATATGACGTAATTTATGATTGGACAATCTCGATGAACTTGGAAATCGAATGACGTGTGAATATTATGACGTAATCATAAAGTGGGTCAAGATGGCGGACTGTCAATTCCTACTTGGATGACTCGTTGAAATACTCGTCGAGATTAAATTCTATGGTCCCATCTCAACGGTCGATGCATTGGTTATTAATCAAGAATAAGGATTGGATATCCCAGACAAATTTTCAAATTATTAATTCCTAAGAACGGACTTAAACTAACTGGATATCATTGTTGGCAGCGAATGCGTCAGAGAGGGTTAATTAGACAAAGAAAAACAGATACCAATATCAGTTGTTGAAAAATATTTAATATATGTATAGCATTTCAATTAAAAATATCATCAATTTCACAGTTGGATAAAACGGAATAAAATGATGAGATGGACGGACAGTAATGGTATATCACAGCTGATTTGAATTACGATTGAACGAATTCACGGTGCATGCTATTTCAGCGAAAGTTGAAGCATCAGACCTACTATAATTGGGTTTATAAATCAGTCGTTACCTCAGAGTAATTTGGCACAATGATTTCATGCTTAGGAATGGACCTTTCCATTTTTAGCTATGCCCCACCCATCACTAGCTAAGCTCCACCCACACCTCGCCGTGTTTGTATTGATCGATCCCCGAATGCCCTAACTATCAATTTCCTGAAAACTATACAGGGAAGCTGTTGAATATTTTGTAACTAATTAGACTGGGTCCAGTCAAATTAGTTTCAAAATATTCAACAGAATATTTAATAAATAGTAAAAGCAAACAATTTGTACAACAGCCCATAGACCGTCATCAAATATGCGTTCGTGACGTACTTATCGACGTCATTCATGACGTCATTCATTATGATGTCATTGTACACATCACGCAGGTCATTATGACGTCATATGATGGGTGGGTACTCTGGAAAGGTGAATTAAGTTATTAGACATTTGGTCATAATCAGTTTATGTTTGGAGTAAAATGTTATCCCAACCATTAACTGCTTGAAACCGAAACGTATAAACAACACTAAGCATAAAAGTGTTGACCTTCTTGTCTCGATAAGCGACGGGATATGATTGAGTTTAAATAATGAATCGATTCCGTTAATTCGTGTTGAGTCGAATTGTATAAAATCATGTAACTCAAATCTTTACTGATTTTACTCACTGGAAATAACTTCTAACCTGGGTCTGAGAAATGTTCATTTTCGTAGGAATAGAAGATTATTATGAAAATTTACTACTGGAATGATTCATTCATCACCGACTTTCATTATAAGTGGTAGTTAGTATAGTATTAAGTAATTACTAACCTATACTAATTAAATAATTAAGATGTATAGTATATTATGTTTTGTGTTTGTTGGTGTAATGTCATACCAAAATCTGCATATCTTTCGTAGAGACGTAAAGACTGTAGTCTGTCATAGTTGAGTTGCTCGACCCTAGAGAGGTGGTCGAAGAAGATGATCCGAAATAGGTCGTGCGAATCCGGAATAATAATCGATATATATGCGTGATATAAACACAGGCACAGGAATATAAGGAGCGTGACGTCACTGGCGAAACATATATGAGCAACGCCCAATGTGGGCGTTAAAGCACAATGACGTTAAACGAAATGGAGATCCAGAGGTGATTCGTTGAAGACTATCCTCGGATGACTGCTGTTAAGAATCGAGTCCCGAAATGTAATTCGAGGAAGATAACTATATTACATCAGTGTTCTGATAACTGATGCGTCGAGGTAAAGAACGGGTTCGATACATCCCTATGGTGATTGAGAATGTTCGATGATGGATCTTTATGTTTGCAGCTTTTATTGGTGGAAAGCGATCCCGGAATAGACTGAAGATTATCGTAGAAGCGTTCGACGACGGGTCATAAGATTAGAAGACCCATGAGCAGATGAATGACTACTGAAGAAGGTTCAATGGCGGGTTCGGGAGGATAAGTGGTTCCCCATGGCTGATTTTAACCCGGAGCCGGTAGGCGTGATGGTAGGTGAGCTAAGTGCGTTGTCCAAAGTGCGTGGAGAGGTGTTTGATAGCTGAGTGTTTATTGAAATGTGATCGCAGATCAGGCGAAAATGATCGACCGATCGATTACATCAGTTCTCTTGTAGATTTCACGCCTCCTCCATAGGAATCAATTACGGCACCTAGGACTATCACTACTAATTCAACTTAATATAAAACGTTGATATTCAACTACTTGGCATTATAACTTAGCTTGTTCTCTTAAAGGGAACCCCTACCGCTCACATAAAATAATTTAAAAAAACCTTTTTAAAAACTTCACATCTGAAGAACCAGACACATCTCGCTGGTTTCACGCCTGCACAGACACTAATCTTGCTATTCACTGACACATCCTTTTGCGGCAATTTTCGCGCCGAGAAGCATGTATAATGCCATATATGGAAGTTGACTGATCAATCGTAGTATTGAGTGATCACTCAACCATATCGAAATCAGACAAAATAGTCCCAGATCAATTTAACCAATTTTGGATCATATTTTGAAAACATGGCATCAATCGTGTCAGATCAACATTCTTAGGCCCATAAGCAATTTATAAGCGGCCTTAAACAAATTTTAATTTTGTTTGTGACGTCATCAACTTAAAGCTGACGCGTCTCTCCTTACGCTACCTAAAGTAAATCATTATGCTGTGAATATACACCTTTAACATGTTCTTCACAATTACTTTTAATGGTTCTCTAAATTAGGAAGGCCTATGTATGATTTGCCGTCTGACAGTCTTGTTGAGAAATATATGACATAGATCTATTTATCGGATTATAAACCTGTTGCTATAATTTTCATATCAAAACATATAATCTTCCTGTTCTAACGTGTTTCTGTGTACTTTTTACTTAATTGTTCCCAATTCTTCTTGATTTTGTTATTGAAACATTTAACCCGTGATTGAAATTAGTAGTAATTTAAGACAACAGCAAATAGTTTCCATAATTTACACACTTAACTCTTTTAAGCCTAGGTTATCAGCCAAGAACGCCTCCTGTAGTGGTCTTGAGAAATGCTCATTTACAGTCCAAAGAAAATGTTTTTTTGGCAATTTACCACCGAAATGACTGGCTCGATAAACGGACCAGTCATTCCAGTGGTAAACTTTCAAGATGTCTTCTCCTGGACCGCTGCCGCTTAAAATTTATAAAACTTATACAATGAAGTGACTCTCAAGTCACTCAAGTATATAACATCATAAACAATTACGTCACTAGTTTACTGATACCACAATATTCATATTGATCGCGTATAGTTTCGTCATAGAAATGAAAAAGTCCGCCGCTAGTGTACGAATTGAATATCTTTGATGAATTTATGATTCAATCAACATTTTGTTGAATATATATGCCCCGCCCATCTCTAGCTATGCTCCACCCACGCTTTGTCCGGGTTGGGATCAATAGATGCCTGCAATCTCTGAATCCCATTTCCAGAAAACTATACAGGTAAGATGTTGAATATTTTGAAACTAATTTGACAGCAACAGCGGCCACTCAAATTAGTTTCAAAATATTCAGCAGCATGTCTATTAAATAGTGCAGACACTGACTAGCTATTAAGCCTTGAAGCCTGCCTAAATCGAGCTGAACCAGAAAATACACATAATATATACACTGAACCAAAAAAGTTTAGCAACACTGAGAATATTACGGTATAAATGTTATTTAACAAAAACAATAAATTGATTCAAATATATTATTTAATTGATAGGTCATTTTCCAATTTGAACAACAGTCTCTTGTTACTGTAATACTAGCATCGCGCCTTTAACACGGCATCATTCAACGGGAGGGTCCAATTTAAATAATGACACTGAGCTGTCAATACCGGTTGTGACCTCCGCGCGCGTTAACCACCGCCGTACATCGCTTTCTCATGCTTCGAATTAAGCACCTGATGTCACGAAGAGGAATCGCATCCCATTCCTGGAGCAGTGCAGCTTCCAGCTCCCGCACGTTGTGAAGATGTGGATGGTTCTCGCGCACCATACGGCCAATAATGTCCCACACGTGTGCGATATGAGACAGGTCCGGTGATCGCGCTGGCCAGTCCAACACCGGAACGTTGTTAGCCTCAAGGAAATCACTGGTGACCCTAGCTGAATGAGGACGGGCGTTGTCTTGCTGGAACATAAAGCATGCATGATGCTGCATAAAAGGGATGACAACAGGATCGACAACTTCTTCGCAGTAACGTTGAGCCGTTAAATTTCCGTGAATCACAATAAGACCTGTTTTGCCATTTTCATGGATTCCAGCTCACACCATGACACTGCCGCCACCGAATCTGTCGTGCTGAATGATGTTGGCTGCATCATACCGTTCTCCTAAACGTCGCCAAACCCGTTGCCTACCATCCGCCACATCCACACAAAACCTCGACTCATCACTGAACAAAACGTGGCTCTATTGCTGAGCACGCCATCGCTGATGAGTTCTTGCCCATGCAAAACGAGTGTCGATGTGATGCTCTTTAGAACAGCAGCAAGTGGACGACGGGCATGCAGTCCAGCATCATGGAGTCTGTTTCGCACAGTTTGTGCATGCACTGTAGTGACGGTAGCGGTGTGCAAATTACGGGACAGCCGCGGCGCAGTCTCACACCTGTGACGTCGTGATGACGTCACTAAGTAGCGGTCTTCTCGTGGTGTTGTTGCTCTCGGTCTGCCAGATCGTGGTCGGTCATTAACATGTCCAGTTTCCTGCTCACGTTGGCGGAGACGGGAAATGGTTGAGGCGTGAACATTAAAATGTCGAGTAACAGCGCGAACGCTCTGCCCAGCAGCGAGTCTTCCCATTGCATCACGGCGCTGATTTTCGGGTAGCCCTGGGCGGCGGCCCATGTTTGGTAGGGTACACTTTTAAGCGTTTTCTGTTAACGTTCGTTATCTGCTTTTGCAATATGGTGAATTTTTGCCTTCACTACCCGCCAATGTGGGCCAGTGCATGAAAAATGCATTTTCACATGCAGTAAGCGCGCGGCCGAGAATGATTTGCATTTCTTCTTGATCAGCGAGATATTACATTGACGAACCATGCCTGCAAATTTGGTTATAAATGGACGCATAGTTTTAATACAACAAACCAAACTTCCCTGTTGCTAAACTTATTTGGCTCAGGATATATAGTACCTGGGACGAAGCGACCCGGACAAATCGTTCCGGGAACAATCGAAATGTCTCCCGGACGAAAAGTCCCAGGTACGAAATGTCCTGATACCAACAAATGTACATTCTTTAATTTGCGATTGCATGCGTGAGTGCGTGCGTGTCAAAAAACTCAGGCACGCGCGCACTCACGTATAGCGAAATCTCGCGTCAACGCCGTGTCATGCACAGTTTATTCTATTGAGTATGGTTTGTCGTAGTTAACTTTATTAATTTAATGATTTTTCAGGGTTTTTCCCACGAATTTTCACAAAACCGTCCTAGACTTAGGAGAAAATTAATATCTCGGCTTGACTATCTGACTAAAATATCCCCCCATTTCTTCTGAAGCAAGGCAATTATTATAATCGTGTATGAATTGAATACAGAGTTATCTCCCTTGAAATTGAATCGTCGATGTGCATATAAATATGCATGAAAATAAAAACGTTAAATTGTATACTTTTAGAGACCTAAATTGTGTACCTTAATGAAATATAAATAAATAAATTTTACCCTATAATTTTTTAGTTTTTTTAGTAGCGAAAGTGGCTGGTAAGACATTGCTATATGATATAGTATATCATCGGATAATGGGTTTTCGATGATATAAGCACATTTTCACCGATTTAATATAAGAGTAGGAATTTTATCAACAAATTTTGTCAATTTCGTAACTAGCAGACAGTCACCGAAATAAAAAATGACTAAAAATAAAATTAACCCTAAAATAAATTTACTGCTTATAAATATCCACTATCTGGTCTACAGATGTAATCTCAGTATTGCGTCATGTGTTTTCGAGGGTGATGTAATCGCGTAATTTCTACTCTAGCGAGGCGGTGAATTGATGTAATTTTTATGATTTGCGCAAAGGAGAGTCTGTCACCGACAATAATGCCATAAACGGATCTGATACAAACACAGAACTTAATTTATAGTTGTAAATCCAGATCAGGTTATATTCCGCTTTTCGTGATAACCGGGTAGCAGCAAATTTCAGCCAAAACATTCAAAAAGTTAAAATCTTTCAGTTTTTTGTTTGGAAATTGGTATTTGGTAATTAAATGGCTTCTCAGAGCATCTAATTTTCAATTTTCTCAGCTGGAGGATCCACCACCCCCCATGCGAATGGGACACCTTCTTCCAGGACCCACCCCCCACCCCACCAACGCAATAGCAATTGACCTTTTGGGGTTGCTCCGCCATAATAAATCCGGCCCTGGTGCTAGGCCTCGAGTGGGAACATGTGTACATGGCTAAGAAGTAAGCGCACAAACATATCAATATCAACAAGGATGAAATGTAATGGACGTTTCCAGCTTATCAATCAAACACATGACGTCATATGTGACGTGTGGGATGACATCATGCTCGATTAGGTCATGAATGAGGTAGTTAATTTCGTCACGAACGATGACGGACTAAGCGTTGTGTGTACGAATTGTATGTCTTTATTATTTAATAAACGTTCTTTTGAATATTTTGAAACTAATTTGACTGGCAGCAACAGAACCCAGTCGAATTAGTTTCAAAATATTCGAACGCTTACCTGTATAGTTTTCTGGAAATTGATAGTCTGGGAGTTCAGGGATCGATCCCAACACGGGCGAAATGTGGGTGTAGCTTAGCTAGAAATGAGCGGGCCATATAACTAAAACTGAAATCCTTCATTATAAATGCTTATACACAGGAAGAATGAAGACGATGGTGGGAGTGTAAATGGTGATATGTCCTTGTCAAAGTGGTAATGATTTGTGAGTAAGCGTAAGGATGCATAAAATAGACTGAATATAGGCATTGGAAAGGAGCTATGTGAATATGACTGAATGTGAGAGGGAGGATGACTGAGTGACTGCAAATGTAGGCTGGTAAGATATGGCTTGGCCTTAAAGGCGCATATTCACACCAAAATATTTGAAAGTAAACTTGTCAAAATTGTATAAATTTAGAGGCTTAAATTGCAGGCCGATATGTAATGACACGAAATAAATCTTGACATATGAGGATTTCATTAGGATGGCATAGAAATCATTACTAAACGATTAACTAAAATAAAGGGTTGTGGAAACGATTATACAGGTGTACACAAAAAGGTCAGCCATTCAGTTGCCGATGGTAATGATATGCGCTCTGTGTACAAATGCCATATGTTCCGTCATCAATTAAGCGTTCGTGACGAACCTATCTACGCCATTCATGACGTCATTGATTATGACGTCATCCTACACGTCACTTAGTTGATTGTGACGTCATATGATTGATGAATACGACTATTATTATTCTAGTGTAATGATAGCGAGGATGGCCTGGCAGGAAACCAGATTACAATCCAAGAGCCTGTGACTAAAAATGATACATTATAAGTTATCGTCAGTATAAATATTGGAATTATTAAAATATAAGTATACATTTTATGCTGAATATACTCTCAGTGTAATCTTGCAGCATAAGATTGTTTTACATGCAATGATAGTAGCTGGAGTTTGGGGGTGGATGGGAGTTGGGGTGGGTGGGGTGGGGTGATAACCACCCCTCCCATTGACTACGTTCCGGCTACCTTATATGTGATTTCAGTAAAGTGTGTATTTATTAAATAGAAACTTCGTTGCTGTTTCGGATGATACAAGAAATTATAGAATATTATCGAGGCATGTACATTTTCACTGTTAATAGCCAATCTGCGAAATACTAATAATCTGACAATCTGCTCATTTGTTTGACAGCTGGGTGGTATTCGTATCTCGCGCGAGGTCTTCGATACGAGATAGAGTAAAGAATCGCATGTGTACTGGGCAGCCATTAGCGTATTAATTTTCGCCAGAACCTGATTTGGCCATAAAGAGAATCGAATCGTGAAAGGACACGATGCATATCAGACAATACGCTATGCATACCAGGCAATACGCTATGCATACCAGGCAATACGCTATGCATACCAGGCAATACGCTATGCATACCAGGCAATACGCTATGCATACCAGGCAATACGCTATGCATACCAGGCAATACGCTATGCATACCAGGCAATACGCTATGCATACCAGGCAATACGCTATGCATACCAGGCAATACGCTTTGCATACCAGGCAATACGCTATGCATATCAGACAATATTATTTCACATCAAACGAGATACTATAAAGCCAATAGTTTTCTGTATAAAGACTAATTAACAGCAAAATCAGTGGCGGATTAAGCCTTGCCAGGGCTGGGGGCAACGAATATTTGTGGAGTTGGGTGGAAGCGAAAGGCAGACGGGGGTGGGGGAGGGGTGATGGGGTGGGGCTGTCCGTGGGTCATCCCCTTGACAATTTTGAAATCTAGATTCTCGCAGATGGCATCTCCTGCATTTCCAGAGATAAATATGGACCATCAGTTGGCTGTTAAATTATTCTTTTTAGCCATTTAATTTCATTTTTTTTGTTCACTCAATTTCTGTAGCCGTTCAGTTGTGAAAACAGGACTGGATAAAAAAACCTGAATTAACAAAACAAAGAAATTTATGAGGCACATGTGGTTATAGGCCTACGGTCATACTGTCATACGGTTATATGGTACATATTCCATACAGAGACTAACTTAAAATGACTAGTTTTTCACGTGGGCTTTTGAGGGACGCTGAATGACCATTCGCCACTACAGTTTGCCATCACTCATCATCAGAAAACTCAAACAAAGTAGGAACCCATTACTAAGGAATAATACTGAAACAATATATAATAGACAATAAGACGAACATTGTAAGTCTGTAATGAAATTTCCATTCCGTCTTCTGAGGCGGATCCAGAAATTATTGAAGGGGTGGCCCTTGGGTAGGTCTGGGAGCGACTCACGGAGGGGTGGTCCTCCTGCAAATAAGAGGAGTGTGGGTTTTGGGGTAGGGGGCTCACCCAGAGAAATTTTGTGAATTTAAAACTGCTGAGATGCGATTTCCAACCTTCTGAGTGGAAATTGTTATTTTACCTGTAGCTTAGCACATTGTTGGAGGTAATCAAGCAGTCAAATGAAAAAAGGGGTATGCGTATCTTATGGTAAGACAGATAATACGAGTGTGAACATGCATTAACCTATCATTCTATTCACCTTATGCAGTTTCTCTTTTTACAAACGAAAATAGCTCTCTGGGCATCATGTCCCATGTCCAGACCGCTATTCACGTTTGGAAAAAGAGAAATTGCACAAAACACATTATTCACTTTAGCGCTTTAACGCTTGCATTTGTTCAGAATATTCAAATTTTCTCATAGAAAATATCCATTTGGAGACCTGGAGAAGATTATTTCTGAAAATGTACCACTGGAATGACTGGCTCGATAACCGACTCCGTAATTCCAGTGGTAAAATTTCAAAAATGGTCTTCTCTTGAACTGCAAATGGATATTTCTCAAAATCACCGCAGAAGCCGTTTTTGGATGATATGAGTGTTAAAGGTTTAAATCGTCGTAAAATTCAAATTGCCGACGATGCAGATATCACATGAATCACTGGGCGGATCCAGTTGATTTTAATGTCTGTATGACTATCAGGCTAGTAATGCAGGGGGTTATCGTTCACTACGGCGATAGACTGGGTCCCAACCTGTCTGGGATCCGATGTTGAGTTTGTGTAACAGTCTGGTCGTTATGATGACGTGGTAAAATGGTAGGTTATTACGTATTATCAGCGGTGTATTTCCTCACACGAAGCCACGCCTCTATTTTTTAGATCGAGCTGGGTGCTGCTCGGTGGTTCTGGATTTAGTAATAGTTATGTTTATTCCCCCTGGAGTCAAAGCCACACCTTACTTGAAGAATCTACTTTATCAGTCGATCATATGACGTCATAATGAACTGCGTCACATATCGGCTGACGTCACAATCAATTACCTCACGAATGACAGTCACAAACGCTTAATGGAGGAATCCAGTTTTAGCTATGCCCCGCCCATCTCTAGCTATGCCCCACACACGCTTTGCCTGTGTTGAGATCAATCAATCCCTGAACTCTCCGAAACTTAATTTCCAGAAAACTATACAGGTTGGCTGTTGATCATGTTGACACTATTTTGAGTGGGTGTTGTAAAGAGCCTCAAGTCATATTAGGTTCAACATATTCGACAGAATGTTTATTACCTAGTAAAGACATATAATTCGTACAACGTGTCGGACTATTAAGCGTTTCAGACGGAATAAATCGAGTCATTCATGCTGTAATTGATCTTGACGTCATCCTACACATCAAGTAGTTGATTATGACGTCATATGACGTCGGTCCATGGTTCAACAAGTTGTACGAATTGTATGTCTTTTCTATTTATTTAATAAACATTATGTTGAATATCATGAAACTAATTTGTCTGCGCGCTGAACATCACCCAGTCAAATTAGTTTCAAAATATCCAACAGCTTACCTATACAGTTCTCTAGAAATTGAGATTTAAAGAGTACAGGGATCGGACGATCCAACACAGGCACGGCGTGGGTGCAGCTTTGCGGTTAAAAGCTAAAACGGGATTCATTCATTTAGGTGAGTGTTTCATCAATAATACGAAAACATACATTGCTGTCTTGAGGCCTTCATTGATGGAGACCACAGTTGGTGGTAGTGGTAAACAAATAATTACGAGTTTGAAACGAGAGGGAAACTCGGAGTTCTGGCAGAATCTATTGAATTGAGGAAATCGGCAAATTCCTCGCCACGTTTTGAAGGGAAACAGGGAAACGATTTTTACGTGGATTGAAAAGTATGAAACATGACTGATTCGCATGGCATAAAAGAAGAAGAGAAAGTGAGTCTGTTTCCCGCATGGTCCATTTGCAGGAATATTGGCGTCAAAGAGAAAAGTGAATTTGAAAGTTTTGAAGCATTTTGTTCCAATGTCTAAACCCTTTAACACTCATATCAGCCAAAAAGTGCTTCTGCAGTGGTCTTGAGAAATGTCCATTTGCGGATCTAAAGAAGACTGTTTTTTAAATTTTACCACTGGAATGACTGGCTCGGTTATCGAGCCAGTCTTTCCAGTGGTAAATTTTCAAAAGTAGTCTTCTCTTGGTCTGCAAATGGGCATTTACTATGACAATATTGAGGTTTTCTTGAATACATTCGTGGGTTAAAGGATTAATAGACACATTTAGGGCAGAAATTATTAAATTGGGTCGTAATAATGATTAGAATGTGTCCGTTTTTGAATGTGAACTAAATAGATTGGTTAACAGAGTTTATCTTAAATAGAAACGATGAGGCTAAAAGTGATGTTCTAACATTACATAGGGCGATAACTCTCTTGGGATGGAAAATAAGGAACACAAATCCTTACAATGTTAAAGAAGGAACCAGTTTTGTGTCTTTTTTGTGGTTATTTCGGGGACGACCGGAAGTTCATCCATAGGCCCCGTGTCTCATAGATCTAAATAATATTTTGAAAAATAAATAAACAAAAACAAATTCGTTGCTTATGATGAATGTGGCATTATTGTTGTCTCCTAATGTACTGTCGAAAGACATGTTCGTGTGTTGCTGTGGTGGTGTTTGGGTTGGGGTGTGAAGGGGACGGGTGGGTGGGGTGGAGGGGGGGGGGGGGGTACCTTTTATTGGGTAAAGATATAACTTGGGTTTTGGTCTAGGGGAGGACAAAGTCTGTGAAATGAAATCTAGAAGGCAAATTAAGCTAAAATTAAAACGAACATTAAAGTGAGATGAAAATCAAAAGTAACGCTATCAAATCCAGAAATAAATTAAGTTATTGCCATGTGAATAAAAAGATCGAGAAACAGCAAATATTGAACTGAAAACCTCGTGTATGTAAACGAAATATCCTGAGATTAGAACTTAGAATCATAACCTGCTGCTGTTGAGATAATAAGAATGTGTTGCAGTTTATGGATTTAAGGGCCTAGGCGTCGGTGGCGTCAGTCAGGCGGAGCGGGCAGAGGATAGTATTCAGCAACATAAAACAAATTTCGGCGGTATAAAAGAAAGTTTGACATTCTAGGATGTTCTTAAAATAGATAACAGTTCGTTACAATCAGCACTGGGGAGTGGAGACTCAACTTAGTTAGACTGGAGGAGACCCATGAGATCCCTAAAAAACAAGATGGCGGCGGTACGAAAACCGAGATCCCCTCGTGTTGTGATCAATATAAAGTTAATAACGCTAATTAAATGATTCTCTTCATGTGGAAATTGGACGGGACAAACAAAATACGGTTCAAATAATAATTAAAAAAAAAAATAAAGAACAGATTGTTTACGTTCCTTCATATGCCTGCTTTCCGCGCATGCCAGTTCGTGCAATCACGTGTTGTGTCTAAGTGATAATGTAAAATAAGTATGTATAGTTAAAAGAAACTATATGAAACTGTAAAGTTATGGAAGCTATGGAATTAAACAAAATTGAAAGTTAACTTATTAATTATCGTAATTATAAAATTACGATTCCAAATAAAAACGTCATAATTTATAGGACGGTTCATAGCTAGAAAATCCGTCACTCAAGTATATATTATACATGTACAATATTGTACGGATACGGTAGGTAACGACTTTATATATGCTATGGTTGCCATAGAACGAATTATAATCATTAACGCTTCTTAGTGTATACTGTCATAGTGATGGTTTTAAACTAGCCTATTAACATTATATACAATGATCTCAAATAATGGCTTAAAATCAGAAAGTCTAAATCGAAGTTCAGTTGATCGAAAAATAGTATTATCATTATAAACCTAACAGATTGAATTACCTCCCTTAGAGGAAACAAGTTCAAATAATCTCCACCTCTACAGAAAGATGTCTTAGCGCTCAATAAATTATTAGACCCTTAGTAAATAGACTGAACGATTTGCACGTTGACGTAATGTATGGACTCATTCTCTCAATGACCTAATTAACATTCAAACACCCACACCCGACACTGCCGTCATCCTTAATTAGAGACCCGCCCGTATCAACCCGTATGGAGATAATTAGCTCTTATTTTTATAGTCATGTACTGCTTGCTGTTACAGTAGTGAGAATGCTGGCAGATGCACAAGTATTTAATTGACGTACAGTAAGTCAGTTTTCTGTTTTAAAAAGTCAGTAATAGTTAGTAAACGTAAAGTTTAAGGTGTCGATAAGCGGTCGCCAGTCGGTAAACAGTTAAGATTAATTCAGACGGAAAGTGGTTAATATAATTTACCTAGTGAATAGTTAATTGCTTGTGAAGATGGCGTTAGCACTGCCGAATTTTCCAACATTTGACGTTCATTCCGATGCTGGATCTGGTATTCGATGGACGAAATGGTTACAACGATTTGGAAACCTGCTGCTTGCTATGGCTGTGACCGACGACACGCGAAAACGAGCGCTATTGCTGCATTGTGTAGGCGATGAAACGTACGAGATTTTCAACACGATACCGGACAGCGGTGAAAAGGATAACTATACACGTGCTACTTAGTGTTTAACAGAGTATTTCTCACCTAGGCGAAATCGCGAATACGAAGTCTATGTATTCCGACAGACTCAGCAGAGACTAGGTGAGTCAACGGACACATACCATACGAGATTACGTCCGCTTGCTGCGACCTGCGAGTTTGTGGATATAGACAAGGAAATAAACTCGCAGATTATTCAATGCTGTGTGTCGTCTAAGTTACGATGCCAAGCGTTAAAGGACGCGGCTATGACTTTGAAACAATTGCTCGATTTAGCAAGAATAACAGAACTGTCTACTGGCGGTATGATCAGCGAACGAAAAGAAGAAGACAGAACTGTCAGAATCACAAGCACATCGCATGGAAGATGCAACATACGAATCAGTAAATGCATTCCAAGAACGGAAACAGAAACACCGACCAACAACAAGTAATGAGCCAATGACAAAGATACCTGGACAGCCAAGTAGTTCGTCTCAGTATGATCGAAGTACCAAGACAAAGTGTTTCAGATGTGGGTACAATTATCCCCACAAATTTGACTGCCCAGCCAAAGGTAAACGTTGCATGAACTGTAATAAGATTGGACATTTCGCTAAGTGTTGTAGATTGCAAAGAAAATCCGAAAAGCTTCCAGATAGACGGATGCAAACAAATAATCGAAGACTTGTGAAGCGTCTTGAGGATTTGGACATAGACTCGGATACAAATGAGTCATGTGATTCTGATAACGGTTATGGTGTTACGGGACACTTGATGAACATTGAACAAATGTCCAAAAGTAATAGATCAGGTGCGAGACAACCAACAAATAAAGTGGAAACATCATCGCCCAAAGCGGCAATCAAAATGCAAAATACGCATATAAAGATACTTATAGACACTGGTCCGTCAGTAAACATGCTTGACAAGAATTGTTATGAAACTCTAAATAATCGGCCGCCATTACTGCGTGCTAAGACTACGATATTCCCATATGGATCAGACAAACCACTTCCGGTTTGTGGCAAATTCGATACCGAGGTAGAAACGAAACAAAGGATTACAACTGCCGTATTCTACGTGGTTGAAGGCGCTAGTGGTTTATTATTAGGTTATGACACAGCCAATGAATTGGGGATTGTAAACATATTGAACAACAGTCAGCCTAGCGATTGCAAGACTGGCCAAAAAAAATGGCAGAGGATCCAATCAAACAGTGTATGTCATGCCAAGCAACAACAAGTACTGCAAATCGTGAACCATTTCAGATGACAGATCTTCCTAAAGAGCCTTGGACTAACATAAGCGTAGATTTCTATGGACCATTCCCATCGGGAGATTATTTATTAATAGCGATATATGACTTTTCACGTTATCCAGTTATTGAAATAACAAAGTCAACATCCGCGAAAACAGTAATTCCAAAACTTGATTGAATACTCTCTATGTTAGGAATTCCGGAAATCGTGAAAACAGACAATGGACCACCATTCAACGGGGAAGAGTTTCGATCATTTTCAAAATACTTAGGCTTCACGCACAGAAAGGTTACACCCATGTGGCCACGAGCAAATGGCGAAGGAGAAAGATTCGTCAAAACCATCGAAAAGGCTATTCGTGCAGCTCACGTCGAAGGAAAGTCGTGGAAGCAGGAACTGTTCAAATTTCTACGTGGTTATCGTGCAACACCTCACTGCTCGACTAATATATCGCCAGTGCAGCCACTTTTCAACAGGAAACTGCGACTCGAACTTCCACAAATTAGTAATAGTAGCGAAGACAACGACATTCGGACTGCTGATCAGAACGCCAAAGCAAAAATGAAAACAAATGCGGATAAATCCAGAAATGTGCGTAAACATACATTCAAAGTTGGAGACAGTGTCCTTGTAAAACAGATGAAACGAAACAAACTTTCAACAGCATATTGTGAACGCCCGTACAAAGTTATAAAGATCAAAGGCACCATGATAACGGCCGAAGGAACTGACCATGTCATCACGCGAAATGCATCACATTTTAAACTCATTAGCGCAAATGTCAAAGTGACACCTGCGCATGACGATGATGATGATGACTACATTCCAACACCTATGCCCGAGTTACAGACTCCAGACCAAGAACCTCCAACGCCATCACTAGTGCAACCACGCGCACCCATTACGAGACGCTATGCGCTCAGAAACGACAGACGACCTCCAACAAGACTGGTAGATTCCTATGTACCTAAATGTGTGTTGGAATAAACCAGCAAGCCTGTGTAGTTGAAGGGTGTAATCCCTGGCTTGCTTATTGCCTTGCATATATTTGTAGTAAATAGATGTGTTTATAATAATAATCACTTTCAGTTCCAAAAAGGATCTATAATCGTATTATACTGGAAATAATTGTACGATTTGAATTCGAAACGGATTTATAGGTTTAATATATGGAGATTATTGTGAATTTGTAATGGTTTACGACACTGCGTATATTCTCCGGATTAGTGTACATCTACACAGTTTACTTCCTGAATCCGATCACATCCTGAAGTGGACTGCTGGATCAAACATCAAAAGTTATTTTAAAACTTTAAATCATTCTGACGCTATTGCAATGGACATTGTTTGACGCTTAATAGATTTGACTAAATTACTAAATTTCATAAAACATGGAGGGATGTAATGTCCATCAGAACTCATTCTCTAAATGGCCTAATTAACATTCAAACACGCACACCCGACACTGCCGTCATCCTTAATTAGAGACCCGCCCGTATCAACCCGTATGGAGATTAGCTCTTATTTGTATAGTCATGTACTGCCTGCTGTAGTGAGAATGCTCTCAGATAAGTCTCTGTCTCATAGCCGATTAGTAAAGTTGTCCTTTAATATCAGCGCTCATATAACGAGTTTGTTCTAGCAATATAATAAGAAACACGCGATATTTCAGTTGATACAATAGACATTTCCACTTTTAGCTATGCCCGCCCATCTCAATCTAACCCCCACCCACTGTGACCCACACCACGTCCGTTTTGGGATCGATCGATCGATCGATCTCTGAACTCCATGACTATCAATTTCCAGAAACCTATTCGGTCTGCAGCCAACTTCCCACGATGCATTGGGTTTACTACTGTTTAATGTTAACCAGAACCTGTACCAGAAACAGGGTTCCGATTAACGTTAAACTGTAGTAAACGCAATGAGTTGTGGGATGTTGGCTGAAGACCGAATACAGTAAGTTATTGAATATTTGGAAACTAATTTGACTGGGTGCTGTATGTATGGCAGCAAAACGCGTCCAGTTAAATTAGTTTCAAAATATTCAACAGTATGTTTATTAAATAGTAGAGACATACAATTCGCACAGCGTGTCGGACTATTAAGAGTTAAAAAACCGGGGCCAAATAGAATCATTTATGACGTAGTGATTATGACATCCTACACGCCGCTTAGCCGAATATGACGTCATATAACGTCATATGATATGGGAATACACTGGAAAGGTAAATTCTGTGCCAAAGATATTCCAGCTTCCTTATAGTAATTGCGCTAGATTCTCACAATCATGCATTTCAATATTTTTTTCAAAACAAGAAAGTCGCGTTTCTACTATATAGTAATTAGCCCGTGGAGGGATACATAAGGAGACAAGGCGTATGCAAATATAACACAGCAGTTTGCGTTATCATAACTATATACCGGTATCATTTATATCTGTATAATCTGTGGGCATGCTGTGTATATGTTCATGATTAAGGGTGTATATGTACGCATGGATAAGCGGGTACTTGTATGCGTGAGTGTGTGCGTAGGCGTGTGCGCGTGCTAACTATAGCTAACTATAGCTATGTGTGATAACAAAAGTCTTTTGCATATTACCTGTATTACCGGTATTATACGTATTATTGCCAAATAGCTACGATACAGTGGCCGAGTGCATAAAACGGACGTAAGGCTACGCCCGGCGTATCTCGGGCGCAAATTTAATGCGGTTAGAAAAGCCGCCCGCGTAAAAGAGGCGTAGAGCCAATTTCGTCGCACGAACGACCTGAAAGTCACACGGCGTAGATAGCAGACGTGGCAGCGGCGTAGTGTATTATTATTCATTAGCAGCCGAACTATAGGCGGTCTACAATACCATAAAGCTCCAAGCTGCTGCTGCTGCTACTGCTGCTGCTGCTGATGATGATGATGATGGTGATGATGCAGCTGCGACTGCTAGTAGGCTAATGTTATTGCTTCTGTATTCCACGATTGCTAATTTTTAGATTATTTTGACTGCCATTGATGTTACGTGTGTTGCCTGCTACTAATGCTACTGCTACTGCTATTACATCTGTATGAGTGGTGAAGTCATCCGACACTGGTGGAGAAAAGTAACCACCATTTTACATAATACAATTATCCTCACCCAGTTTTAATAAAATCTACTATGGGGTGGGGGTGGGGTGGTCATTCCAATCGGTTGTGTCCATCCGTCCGTCCTTCTGATCGTCCGGTTTTCTAGTTAAATCCGTTTCTTGGAATGTGATCAAATGTGTTATGTAAGTTATCCGTATGTTTACAAACTGCAAGACGACATTCTCGTTAGTCTATGCCCCCAGATTTGGATGGCAACAGCATGGAGTGGAGGGTGGTGGCAAAAAGTCAACGGTGTAGAAATATAGTGTGCCATCGTGCCATCGACATTCTACGTGTATTAGTGTTACTTACATTGTAAGTTGGGAGGGTCATGTAACTCTATCGTCAGCTCGATTACCTCGTCATCATCCCCATCAGACTCGACAACGGTGGCAGCAACCGATGTGGATGCCCCTGCGGATGGAAGTGTGTCTAGTGATGTGTCTGCGTTGTCTACTCCAGACTCCCCTTCCGAAACTATGCCATCTAAGGTCGGAGAGACCTCACCAATGATGTCGAGAACACGATTTATGTACGGTCCTTCTGATGGTTTCGGTCCACCTCCTGTCTTCGGATGCTTCCGATTAGAATAGTCCCTTTTTGCCCGTGTTAGTAAATCCTTGTATTTATTAGCTCACCTGACCAGAATACCCAAGTGAGCTTATGGCATTGCGACCGTCCGTCCGTCATTAAAAACGCTACTCCTCATTAATCGCTTGTCAGATTTCAACCTAATTTGGCTGAAAGGGCCCTATGGGCGTAGGCTTCAGAAACTGTATTCAGAATTTCGATAGGTCAATGTTTTGGCAACAATCTCTGATTTTCTGAGTTTTCTGGAACCATTTAAAAACGGGACTCCTTCAATCAACAGCCAGATTTCAACAAAACTTGGGTAGAACGATCTATGATAGCAGGTTTCAACATATTAAACGGGAGTCGATTGGTCAATTTTTTCGTGGCCATCTTGGATTTTCCGAAAATCATCACCGAAACTTCTGCTGTTTTAATTGGTATTAGTAATAGCCTGGGGTATCCTGAGAACAGGTGCAAGGGCTCATCATCGTTGTGAGTGAACTGTTCCTTGAACCATTCTTGGATCGCCTCGGCTTTTCCCTGGTCAGTCCCGATAAAGCGTCCTTCAGAGTTGTGAACATTGAGTGGTGGTGTGTAGTCAGTAACTCTCAGGGCTCGGGCTGCCCGAAACATTTTGTGACAGTCATCCGTGGCAGTGATTTCATCTGCTAGGGAGTCTGCTTGTTGAATAGCAAGATCTTTTAAGCGTTCACTACCCTCTTGCCTGGTATGGTGTTTATATAATAGGTGGAGATCGTTCATCTGAAGGCATGTAATGACTAGCTTATTGTCAGAATTGAGGTCTGCGCCTCCATACGAACGAGCATTCTGGAGGAAGGGTTTTGCTTCTGTCTTGTATAGTATGAAGTCTATTTGGTTGAAGACAGCGGTTGTAGCCTTAGAACCTTTTTGGGCTTTGCGATCAGTAATGTGTCCAGTTCATGTTGTCCGGTGACGGCATGGGTGTTTGAAAGCCGTATTTGTGACAAATAGGCCATTGTAACTAAGGAATACCACCAGTGCATCGCCATTTCTGTTGGGTGTGCCCTCTCCATAGGATCCCTTGCATAGGCCAAGTCCTGAACTTTTGTCCGCAATTCCGAGTTTACCCAGCTTGGAGTTGAAATCTCCAGCTATGAGCAGTTGCCATCTAGCTGGGATTGTAATGGCGGAGCTCAGTTCTGCATAGAAGAAATCTAATATTGCTGGATTCTCTTTGACTTTGTCGGTAGTTGGGCCGTATGCGTTGACAATAGTGGTGGTGTGTTTTCGCGTATGTATAGCCAGGACGATGAATGCAACTCGATCACTGACGTATCCAAAACTAATGACATGATCCAAGACCATTGGTCCGATTACGAAGCCTAAGTCCCGGTATGTGGCCTGTTTTTGCTCCATGAGCACTAGCTTATGGCCTGTCTGTAGTTGCTGCTCTGAGTGTTTAGCTACTTTAGTCTCTCGAATGCATGCAATATCGATGTTATAGTATTCACAGTCTGCACCTAAGGTTAGCCTCTTTGATGTTACACTCAGACCACGTACATTCCACGTAGCTATAGTAAGCTCCTGGGAAGATTGCGTTGTCCGAGGATGTCGAGCACAGTTTCTTGTTTAAAGAAGTGTAGACATAATCAGAGTTGCCTCTGTATGTGGATGGCAGCCCGCAATCCTTGATGACTTAGTTTCCCAACAAAGTTGGTACTTACGGGGGAGACCGCCGTGAAGGTGTCATCTTTCTCCCCCAAGTTCAACCTAACTGCACCAGAATAGACCTTTCCAGTTTTAACTATGTCCCGACAGCCTCTAGCTAAGCTCCACCCATACTTCACCGTGTTGGGATTGCTCGATCCCCGAATACCCTGACTATCAATTTCCTGAAAACTATACAAAGTAATTTGCTGAATATTTTGTAACTAATTTGACAGGGTGTTGTTGCTGCCTATGGCGGCAACAGCGCCAAGTCAAATTAGTTTCAAAATATTTAACAGGATATTTATTAAATAGTAAACTCGTACAATTCATACAACACTGCACAGTCCATCTTCAATTATGCGTTCGCGACGTACTTATCTACGCCATTCACGACGTCACACTGACGTCATTGATTGCGATGTTATTCTACACGTCACGTCGTTGATTATGACGTCATATAATGGATGGATACAGTGGAAAGGTCCATTGTCACGAATCTCAAAGGGGATGGACCACTTAGCAAAGGCATCACCACCAACAACAGGCGTATTTCATAGTCTATTAACGTATACTTGAGGCGCCTGGATGTAATGAAGTGAACTTGGTACCATACCAAGAAGACTGTATTCTCCGTCTCAAGGCATCTCTGGCTGAGTGTAACATTTTCCCGCATTTGCCAACAGCACCTCAAATCGCTCAAAGTTCTACTTGATATAGCAATTAAACGTTTTGATGGTCACTATTTTTCAAGATATTTTAATTTTAGAAGACAATTTTGTAAATTTACCACTGAATTTTTTTCCGTCAGTTTGACCATTAAAGGGGTAATGGTAAAGAAAATTAGAGTTTTCACTAAGCCAATTTGCAGGCTGACAGAAGAGTATTTTTGAAAATTTACCACTAGAATGACTGGCTCGGTTACCGAGGCAGTCATTCTAGTGGTAAATATTTTAAAATACTCTTCTCAGAGACCTTTCAAATAGCCAGGTCTGAAGACTACTGCAAAGCTGTATTTGGTCAGTTTGACTATTTACGGGTTAAGCTGAGACAAGAGCGGTTAAAGGAATGGAGGGTCGTTCAATCGCTATTTTCAAATTGATAGCAAATGAAGTTATACTACTGACGGTTCATGAGGCGATTGGCTTAAAAGCCTGTAGCCATGACAAAGCTAAGCCAATGGGGTATTCCATTTTATTCCATTAATCCAATGACGTCATAATCAACTGAGTGACATGCCAGATCATGCCATAAACAACTACCTCATGAATGACGTAGTTAAGTTCGTCATGAACGCTGACTCGTAAGGTGGACGAAATATATGATTTTACTTCTTCTTCTTCTTCTTCTTCTTCTTCTTTTCGATCGCTGGTATCACACTTGGAGAGCCGTTCTCAAGATGAAATCTGTGGTTTTCTGCAGTTCTTCCACAGGCCCATACAGCTTTTCAAGAAAAGAGGTTGACAAAGGCCAGATCTCTTCTCTCAGCAGCTGATACGTTCTGCAACATTGAAGTATGTGCTCTGTGGTCTGTGAACTGCTTCTCCACAAGGACAAGCGGGCGATGTCGTAAGGTGGAACCACCTGTACATGTGTTGGTTTAGTCTGTTGTGTCCAATTCTGAGACGAGAAATGGTCACTTGCTCTGGCCTCGAGAGACGATGGTAGGCATCATGATTTTACTATTTAATAAACATTCTGTTGAATATTTTGAAACTAATTTGACAGGGCGCTGTTGCTGCCATATGCCCAGTCAAATTAGTTTCAGGAATATTCAACAACTTGCATACATAGTTTTGTGGAAATTAAGATTTAGGGAGTGCAGGGATTGATTGATCACAACACTGGAAAAGTGTCGGTGAGACTTGTCTAATGACGGGGGAGGGGGACATAGCGAAAACTAGCCTTCTCCATGTTCGTGGAAGTCTACACGCGGGCATATAATCTAGCTGCGGAATCAGCGAGTCAAGTTTTATTTTATTATGGTAAACACGCAAATGAGATACAAATAAATACGTACCACAACATTATATAAATAACCCACGAGAAAATTAAAAGGCTCTTCAAAATATGCAATCGGTCTGTCTATATAAAATTATGCAAATCATTACAGCTTTCAAAAGTGGAAATATGAGAAATATGTACGCTGTAATGAATATATTTGTCAACTAATAACTAATTCACCTTTCCAAGCGCATTATATAATTAATTGCATATATTGTATCCCCACTGTCAAAAGAAATTGTCTGCTTATTTCCTTCTACAGGCCATCCATGTGCAATAGGTCTATTAAAATTATGGAAATTACATTTATAACTCGAAAATGAAAATATTACAAACATGTATTCTCCACTGAAAATGGCAAATGGTAAGTTATTATCGGACTAGTTCATTGACTATCATTCTGAAGCACCCAATGGTCGCCCAACATGAAATTCACTGAACTGGGCCAATGACTCCAGTGACATTAATATACTGTATAATATACTGACTATTAACCCCTCCATAACAACAGGCCACAACCGAAATCCTTCACTATATCCCGATGGATATTTTCAAGCTGGCATGACTGGGAGATGTTTCTCTTTATGGCAGAAACAGGTCCCTGTCGTGTCTGTTTCAAAAATATTCAACAGCTCTCCTGTATAGTTACGTCAAACCGAGATTCTGGGAACTCACGATTCGAAGGCTTAATATGACCATATAAGTATGGTTTTGTAAGCCATACAAGGATGTATATCATTATAGCACATTATATAATTAACTGCATATATCCTGAAGCGACCACCACATTATGGACCACAAGAATAGAGAGATCCATTTATACTTATGCACCGCCCATTTCTCGATTATCGCCGTCCAAGTTATGTGTGTGTTGGGACCAATTAATATACTTTGAACCTGGAATTCCCAGAATCTCAGTCTCAGAGTAACTATACATGCGCTAAACTGTTGGATATATTGAGGCTAATTTGCCTCCGGGCAGTGGCTGTCTACGACAGCAACGGCCCTCGGCCAGGTTAGTTTCAAACTACTCAACATAACGTTTATTAACTTGTAGATCGATCAAAGACATACAATTCGTACACTTCGTAACGGAATTGCTACGTTAAACCTTGTAATGACTGTGACGTCAGCTCCCTGATGACCTAATCGTCTATGCCGTCTTCTAACTAAGCTCCACATAAGTTCTGCGCAAGTTGGGATGAATTTATATAACTTGAACCCCGACACCCAGAATCTCAATTTCAGAGTAACTGTACAGTTAAAATGTTGTATATCTTGAAGCTAATTTGCCTGTAAAAAGTGGCTGCCTATGGCAGCAACGGCTCCAGGTCAGGTTAGATTCAAACCTTTCAACAGAACAGTTATTAAACTATAAATCGGTCAAACACATGCAATTGGCACTCTTCATTGCGGACTATTCAATTTTCCCCGACTGTGTTAAACCTACTAATGATTATGACATTAGGCCTCTAATAAAGTAATTTAATATGACGTCAATTACTTGGGTGACAGATTGGATCCCTCCATTAGCAA
The DNA here is from genome assembly GCA_034401795.1 of Chaetoderma sp. LZ-2023a. Lineage (NCBI taxonomy): Eukaryota > Metazoa > Mollusca > Caudofoveata > Chaetodermatida > Chaetodermatidae > Chaetoderma > Chaetoderma sp. LZ-2023a. Next base: position 112,469,083 of record CM067360.1, on the reverse strand, counting down.
CTGTACGTATTTTTGAGACAGGTGGTATTCGGACCACCTGTCTTGGAGAAGCGCCATCCTCTTGCTTCCAGAACTATGTGGCTAGTCGCAGAAGGCTGACTGTATATATTATGTAATTTCATGTTCGTTCGAATTATGTTTTTGTTTCTGTAAATTCTGGTTAAACTGTTATATTATGCCAACGTTCTATGTTACATTGTAGATCTCTATATGGTCAAAACGTGGAATTTCGTTCAGTCCCAAATAAATTTCGATTTCCTAAAAAAAAAAAAAGGATTTTAAAAGAAGAATTTAGGTTCGAAGAATATCTAATCTCTATCTCTCAAAAATTCTCAAAATCATTATGCAAATTTAGAACCAGTAACCAATGCAAACAACCGACTGCCGGTAGAACTGGGCAGATTTAATGGCCTGATACCAAGAAATGAACGCATGTGTACACTCTGTAATACACACTTATTAAGCGACGAATTCCACTATCTCTTCAAGTTCCCGGTTTTAGTGACGGTAAGAAAAAAGTACATAGGCCAATACTTCAGGATACGGCACAATACTTTTAAAATGGAACAACCCTTCAATAAACAGAACCGCCGCAAGAAAAGTATTTCCCTTTGTAAATTTATTGCCGCTATCACGAAATATTTCACCAACCCCAAAAAGCGAGAGGCACACTTGTTGCGATGAACGACCGGGTTTCTCTTTCCTATAGCAGTGTCTCGCGATTTATCTCTGGTCTTGTATAAGTCTTGTATATTAGGCCCTATTATGCAAACTATTTTTTCTATGTCCCGATAGCATTTCTTTGCGGTTTCAGTCCTCCCGGCGTGTAGCTCTTTGATGTTTCCTATCGCCGATCATCGTGGCGCTAGTATTGTGTCTGTCGCCGGCGGACTGTCTAGACATATTCAAGATAATATAATGCTTCCCTAAATTGAAAACTCATACGCGCACACGTGTTTCCAGAAAATCATCAAATAATAACAAATATCTGTGACGGGTCGGAATTTATGTATAAAAATTAGTATGTACTAATAATACACAGGGACAATTATATTACAACTAAAATACTGAGTTTCAAAATGTATTCATATCTTGCAGATAAAGCATCTTTAATAGTCCGACACGTTGTACGAATTGTATATCTTTACTACGTAAGATACATTCTGCCGAATATTTTGAAACTAATTTTACTGGGCGCTGTTGCTGACATAGTGACATAGTCAGCAACAGCACCCAGTCAAATTAGTTTTAAAACATACAATGACCTACCTGTAAAGTTTTCTAGAAATTGATTGTTCAATCCCAACACGAGCGAGGTGTGGGTGGAGCTTGGCTAAAGATGAGCGTGGCATAGCTAAAACTGGAAAGATACATTCTCTCAGCCAAAGCTAAAATATTCACCACTATATTTCTTACATTTTTTTCGTTGTAAAGAATATGCCATATCTTGGATGCGAGGACAGAAGATTTATTTATTTAGAATGTGTTTGAATATGTAATCGAGATACTAATCGACGGATTGCTAATACGTATAGCAATTGGTTTAAAATTGTTCACAAGATTCTGTCTATTGTTAGTGATATAAAGCCCACGTACGCACGCACGTACGCACGCACACACGCTCGCTCGTCCACATACTTGCCCGTGCACGCCCATGACAACAGCCAACCATGCTACCCACAATACCACATTTCCAACCTCACAACAGTCTCCCTTTCATCCACCCATCCATCCATCCATCCATCCAATCTACCAAATGAACCACCAACCTATTTTTAGATTGATTGGTCAAACACATCCGTCTAATCAACCAGACTAACCTACTACCCACCTAGTATTCTAAGCTTTTATATAATTATGTTTACCTGTTTATATATGTCTCGTTTAAGCGAACAATCTTAGCGGAGAAACAGAGAATCCATTATGTATTCTAAAAGACTAATTAGATGTCAGTAGTAGACAGATTAACATTTGCTCGATTTGAATCAAAATCAGAAATCATGGGATTTTAAATACTTTATCATCTCGTTCTAGATTTTGTGCTAATTTTCAATAAAAAAACTAATCCAGAATGGTCTCGCCAATGTAACGGATATAGCACGTTTGGGTCTAGATGCGCAAGACCGTATATTTTAAGTTCCGTGTTCTCACTAATGTTTACACAAATAGACATTGTAATAATAGAGGTCAGATCATAGAAATCTTAACATGTTTCCAAAAGAAAACAAGTCTGAAAGCGATGTAAGAAATGTTCTGATGAGTATTTGGAACATAATTGGATTTGAAGGCATTGCTGCCTTATGAACCTTTCCATTTTTAGCTATGCCACGCCCATCTCTAGCTAAGCTCTACCCACACCTCGCTCGTGTTGAGATCCATCGATCTCTGAACTCCTTGACTATCAATTTCCAGAAAACTATGCAGGTAAACTGCTGAATATTTTGAAAGTAATTCGACTGGGCGGCCAGTCAAATTAGTTTCAGATTATTCTACAGTATGTTTATTAAATAGCGAAAGCATACAATTCGTGCAACGTATGGACAAAGCAACTATTTAAATTAATTTGTGATATCAAACGTATTGTTTAATCAGCTGTCACACAAACTTAGTTAGAAAAGTAGAGGAGCTCCGATTGTTTTTCACCTTTTCCAGTCCAGCCTCACATAACTAGTATTCATTAATTAGAAAACACGATATCATATCATTTAATTCATTTTAGAAAATGAGAAATACTTGAATGGTTTAGCATTTTCCCGTCTGATCTATATTTAGAATTTACATATGTCACTACGAGAATCTTCTTCTGACTCTTGTCCTGTTTTCTTACCTGAGATTGATCAGAGACATAAAATAGCGTAAAATAGCAGATCCTTTAACCGCGCTTGTGTCACCAGTGCCTTAAAGTTCTCATCTATTCTTAAAAGATATATATCCTAGCTAAATTTAGGACTGTTTGTTACTTTATGGACACTAACTAACTTGTAGTGTAGCCGCCATTTTAGATAGATATTTGCGGGCGCCATTATTTCAGACTCTATTATCTTCGCCGGTGAGCTATTGTTCGTATAAAACCATTCTCGTAACGCTAATGCTGGTCATTCTTTTGCTGGCTTTCAAGGTGAGCGCGTACTAAGCATAGCATAGTACAATACTAGTTCTATATTTCCTATGGTACAAATAAAAACAAATATATCTATAACAAGTTACTGAATGTTGTTGCTGCCTATAGTAGCTTTCCGTCAAATTGTTGTCAAAATAATCAGCTAATAATACAATTGTCACTACGCAAAGTTTTGATAACAATTTGGCTGAAAATCGTTGATGAAACAATCAAAATTAATTGTTCTCAAAATAATCAGCAGGGCAGTCAATGTTGCAAGACCTGCTGAAGATATTTCGCGCAACTTTATTGACAATCATTTCTTACTCAGGCAGCAACAGCGTTGTCAAATTTTTATCAGAATAATCAGCGAGCTTTCTATTTTGTTAGCTAACAAATGCCTACGCAATAAGTTAGGCCTATATGGTATACGGAATCAAGACCCAGTCTCAGATATGCTCGAAAATTATGTTCATTTCATTGTCAATCAGGAGGTAAGCTTATTTTCATTTCATTGTCAATCAGGAGGTAAGCGTATTATTCTATTCACGGTAGGCATGTCAGAGGTGATCGTGCATGTGCTGGTGGACTGCTTGATGCAAAAACTGAATCACATCGTGATTATGAAATGTATGATAAGTTTACAATCCAACAGTTTAGAGTAGACGATTGGGCAAATGAAGAACTCCAAAAATTGCCATTCAATGGGTTCCCTATAGAAAGACACAGCCAATGTCAAGCACTACTGAACGGCAATGGTCGAAAGTTATTGCAGCTGTGCAAAAATCTCTGCGTCTTCATTATAAATGGCAGACTAGGTAAAGATGCGACAATGGGCAAAGCGACCTGTAGCCATGGAACTGTATTAGATTATATGATAGCAAATAGGAAATTTATTGAAATAATACAAGAATTTGAGGTATACGACTATGACCCGCTAATTTCAGACATACACTGCGCACTTCACATAGGTATACACCGCAGCAACGACGACGACAACAACAACAACAACAACAACAACAACAACAACAACAACAACAACAACAACAACAACAACAACAACAATAATAATAATAATAATAAAAATAATAATAATAATAAACACCAGGCGAACACCAACAAACGAATCCACTGGGTTCCACATAAAAAAGAAATGTTTGTGCAAACCCTAAGCTCTGATACGCTTAAGCAAATTAAGACAAAATTAAGCCAGATAGAATTAGCTGACCAGGAAGATATCAACGTAATAATGAATATGATAAGCGATATGTTTATTGACAGTGCGCAAAAGACATTCGGCAAGAAAAACGTCTACCAAGGTAGACGTAAAATTAATAACCAACCGTGGTTCGGCAAAGAATGCTCCCAGAAACGCCAATTATACCACACAGCACGAAAAGGATATAATCTTAACAAAACCGAAAACAACTATCAAAGACTTAAAGAGGCTAGCAACCAGTACAAACGAGCAGTTAGGCGGTACTCGCAAGACATGCGCCAACAACTACACACAAAGCTGCGCAACCTACACAAAACGGACACAAAATCCTTCTGGAAGTTAGTTAACAGTAAACACAAGAAAACTGACGATACACGAATCGAGATAGATAAGCTCTTCGAATACTATAAGTCAGTCAATGAATCCACGGAAACAGACGGCATAAGCCCTGAAATTGAAATTTCCGACTGTAGGGAACTCGATGTACCTATTACGCAAAACGAAATAGCTGAAGAAATCAAACGTTTGAAACAAGGGAAGGCAGGGGGAGTTGACCAATTAAGTAATGAATATATTAAAGTTACTGTAGACCTAATGATTCATATCTATGAGAAACTCTTTAACTTAATCTTAGACAGCGGTTGTATGCCAGAAGTGTGGTTAATAGGAAAAATAATCCCTATATATAAAAATAAGGGAAGCCCAGCAGAACCGGGAAATTATCGCCCAATAACATTGCCTAGCTGTATGGGAAAGCTGTTCACCTCGATATTAAACAAAAGACTAAATAAATATTCAGAAAAGTATGAAATTATCTCTGAATCACAAACCGGTTTTAGAAAAGGAAAGTCTACACTAGATAATATTTTTTCTCTGTATTTAATAAAAGAACTGTTATTTGCGCAAAGGAAGAAACTCTATTGTTGCTTCATCGACTTTCGACAGGCATTTGATACAGTGTGGAGGCAGCAGGGCCTTTGGAATAAGCTTATTAAAACTAACATAACTGGAAAATGCCTTACTGTTATATATAGCATGTACAAGTCAATTAAGTCATTCGTCGCATACAATAATACTGACTCAGACTACTTTGTGTGCAACACTGGTGTAAGACAAGGAGAAAATTTATCTCCCTTTTTATTTTCAATCTTTTTGAACGATCTAGAAGAATATTTAACAGAACACGGAATATCCGGTCTTAGCTCATTAACCCAACAGGCAGAATTCTACTTAAATCTATTTCTTTACCTCGCAATACTGCTATATGCAGACGACACAATACTCATGGCGGATTCTCCTACGGCACTGCAACGCGCCTTAAATGTCTTTTACGGCTATTGTACTGCCTGGAAACTGCATGTTAACACAGCAAAAACTAAAGTCATGATAATTTCCAAACGTAAGCAGCGGACAGAATTACATTTTAGAATTGGAGAGCACCCTATCGAGATTGTGGATGAATTTATTTATTTAGGTGTCTGTCTCAGACAAAACGGAAGCTTTGTTAGCTGTAGGGCTCGGAACGTTAAACAGGCAACCAAAGCCACTTTCTCTTTACTAAGTAAAATAAAAGAGCATGACATCCCAATAGACTTACAAAATTATTTATTCGACGCAATGATAACACCTATCTTACTGTATGCCTCGGAAGTGTGGGGATTCGAAAATGATCGCCAGATAGAACCTTGCCAAACAAAATTCTTTAAAAACGCATTACACCTTAAGAAATCCACACCAAATGTCATGATATATGGCGAATTGGGCCGACTGCCACTCAATATAACTATAAAATGTAATATGGTCAGGTTCTGGGCGGGGTTGGTAAACGCTGGGTATGGGAAACTGTCATCAACACTGTACTACTTAGCATTAGAATTCTCAAGAGAACGAAATATTGAAATCAAATGGATTAAAACCATCAAATTCATTCTAGAAATAACTGGTCAGGCAGACTTGTTCTACCAGGAGGAAATAAACACCGCACAAGTAATCACCAAAACAAAAAGCGCCCTCGAACAACAATATACCGCTGAGTGGAAAGCAACCATAAACCAATCGTCACGTCTGACATTCTATAAACAGATCAAAGAGAATATAGTTTTTGAGAAATATTTAAAAATCCTACCGTACCGAGAAGCCCTTATCTTATGTCATTTCCGAACACTGAACCACAAACTAGCGATTGAATCCAAAAGATGGCTAGGTATTGACAGATCAGAAAGATTGTGTTCTGAATGCAACTGCATAGAAGATGAGATGCATTTTCTTTTCTCATGCTCTAAATTCAATAGACAAAGGCAGAAATTCATACTACGATTCTGTACAGAAAACCCTAATACCGAGAAAACTAAAGGATTGTTTGCAATATGCAATAAACCGCTCCTTATCAAACTCTCCAAATACTTGTTAGCATCAAAAAAATTAAACAGCTAGACGAATTCATCCATCTTCTCACCCAATCATACACCCGAGTTATCTATCAACCCAAGTATCCATCGCCATCATTGTTAAAGCGATGCTAATCTCATCTCAAATGCGATAGATTGTACGATAGATTATAGTTTATGGATTCCATATCATTCACATCCTGTTACATTCCCTTAGATGTATCACAATCATTTGCTTTGTAACATGGTGTAAACATTGAACAGTGAGCACCGTGATTTTGTTTACTCAAGCGATAGTGTATGGTGACATGTAAGTGCCAATGCATTACATTCTTTATTATGCAAATCATTTTGGTGAATATTTTGGGGATAATTTGATTGGAAGTTGCCATTGCCTATGGCAGTAACGGCTTCCGGTCAAATTGGTCTCAGAATAGTCATCAGCTTACTTGTATGATTGTTTTCATATCATATTGCCAAATTATATGTGACACCGCTATGCCTGAGCGTATTGACCAAGGCAGATACGCTAGTTTTTCCTTCTGATTTGTTGAAAAGTAAGGCATGACAGCCACCATAGGCTTTGGAAATGTACCAACGTTTAAACTACTCAAGCATGAATAGCTTTCTTTAGCGGCATGATAATAAGCTTAATATTATAGTATAGTTTACGAATGACGTGTTAGATCAGCTGAACAACTATTATATGAAGTTAGTTCTCCTTTAATACTGCCTGAAACACTGCAGGGGCAAGTGGCCCAAAAAAGTTAATAAATTGATTATTGTTGTTATCATTATTATGTAAGCGATCCCACTGTCGTAGCCCTCGTCGGCAGCGCGGCGGAGATGGTATGATAATAATAATAATAATAATAATAATAATAATAATAATAATAATAATAATAATAATAATATTATTGTATTTCTACCGCCATTGTCAATGTACAAATAATCCTCATATGCCGTTGTCACGGCCTGAGTGTAATAAAGAAAATACGAAATACGAATACGATCTTTGTGAACATATGTCACTAAAAAATCGGCCTCTATAGCCTAACTAATTGTGTACGCGCTTGCTCGCAAACAAAACAGGAAGTCCGCTGATTATTCTGCGAAAAATTTGACAACGCTGTTGCTGCCTGAGTAAGAAATGATTGTCAATAAAGTTGCGCGAAATATCTTCAGCAAGTCGTGCAATGTTGACTACATTGCTGATTATTTTGAGAACAATTTGATTGAAAGTTGTTGCGTCAACGATTTTCAGCCAAATTGTTATCAAATCTTTATCTAATGACAATTGTATTATCAGCTGATTATATTGACAACAATTTGACGGAAAGTTTTCAGAAAACCTGTCATAAATATATTTGTTGCCACTTGCACCATAGGAAATATACACAACTGGTATTGAACTATGCTATGCACATCTACGCACACACCTTGGAAGTCACCAGGATAATGAGTAGCGTTAGCGTTACGAGAATGGTTTTATGCTCACCGGCGAAGACAACAGAGTCTGAAAAAATGGCGTCAGCAAATATCAAACTAAAATGGCGGCTACTGTTCTAGTTAGTTAAAGTCCCCAAAAATTAACAAATAGTCATAAATTTAGCTAGGATATGTATCTTTTAAGAATAGCTGAGAACTTCAAAGCACTCAAAACATTTTGATGGTCAATATTTGACAAGATATTTTAATTTTAGAATATTTTTGTAAATGTACAACTGCATTTTTTTCGCCGGCTTGACCATTAAAGGAGTAATGGTAGAGAAAAGTACAGTTTTTTATTCACCCGGTGTCTATCTGCAGGCCGAGAGAATGGTATTTTTGAAAATTTACCAATAGAATGACTGGCTCGGTTACCGTAAGTGAGAAAGCATAATTTCATCAAACCTAAGTTATTTAGTGAAATATTTACACTTTTATATGCATTTATTCGTAGCAAGCGATCAGTGGGTGCCATTTTGAAATTGACACAAATATCGCACTAACCATCTGAACCGAGCTCGGGTTGCTATAGCTAACTATGGTTAGGAGTCGAACGTGACCTACATGGTGACGTCATATGAGTCTGACGTCATCATAGTCCAATACGGATCCGACGAAACGTCACCAAAAAATTTATAGAGACGAATGTTTACGGCTGACGTGTTGAACAACAGACGACAATACAGTTAATGTCAAATGTACGAATTGTATGTCTGATTGTTTGTTTAATAAACATTATGTTCAGTTGAATATTTTGAAACAATAGTTTGAGCGCACGCAAATTATTTTCAAACTTTTAACATCTTACCTGTATTATTATATTAGAAATGGTCAATGGAAGTGTGGGAATTCAGGGTGCAGAGTATATAAATCGATCCCACCAAGCGCAAAGAGTGAGCGGGACTTTGTTATAATGGGCGGGACTTAGTTAGAATGGGCGGGGCTTAGCTATAAATGGACGGGATTTAGCTAGAAATGGACGGGATTTAGCTAGAAATGGACGCGACTTAGATAGAAATGGACGGGGCTTAGCTATAAATGGACGGGACTTAGCTATAAATGGACGGGACTTAGTTAGAAATGGGCGGGGCTTAGCTAGAAATGGACGGGGCTTAGCTATACGTGGGTGAGATATAGCTAGAAATGGATCATACTGCTGTGGCTGTATCTCGCCTCAGAAATAAAATGAAAAGATTTACAAAATATTGGCAGAGTGCAGAGTTGCTTTAATCCACCTTGTGTCAATAGCGAATCAAAGCACGCAGAATTGTACTCATATTAATTAACCCCTTAAACATAAATTTTTTAAAGGAAAATCATAATTTTTGCCAGTCAAAAGCAGACTATATTTGTAAATTTATCACTGTAAATTAAGAAAATCTCTTTCGGTTTGAAAGGACAATCTTCAAAACCACTGCAGATGTCATTTTTTGTCGGGTTTGACCACCAAAAGAACAATGGGTAATTTGTTTCCTAGTCAATGTCCATTTGCAGGCCAATAGAAGACTGTTTGTTTTGAATTTGTCACTGAAATGCCAGGTTCGGTTACCGAGCCAGTCATTCTTGTGGTAATTTTTCAAAAAACTTGCTTAGATTTTCTTGGCCATTGAAGAATTAATTAATCAAGTCACGTAGTTGACATCCTTCGTCCACGCCATCAGCTGCCTTGAAATCTGCATAGCTGCTTTTGAGTTGAAAACGTGACTATTCAGTGCGTCAAGAAAGATCCGAAATTTATAAACAGGAAATTATATTTGTACAGGCAAACAAGGCGAGAGCGATTTGGTCAAGTATTGCAATATACAGTACATCAGCATCATCATCAATCATCAATCATCATCATCATCATCGTCGTCGTCGTCGTCGTCGTCGTCGTCGTCGTCGTCGTCATCATCATCACCATCTGTAACGTGGATTGCCCTGTCGGCTATGAACCGCCCAATCTATTTGGGTACGGAACGGCCCGATCTGGAATACGTCAAGTTCGCCCCCCCCCCCTCCACCCTGGGTAGCCTATAAGCGCATATAGCCATATAATAGAGGGGCAAAATAGCAGATTCCGTGCGATGGGCCGTTGCGCATGCGCGGGCATGAGAGATAGTTTACAACCGCGCGTTAGCGTGTAGAGAATTGCAACTTATGTAAATACTTTGCCTGAAAAGCTAAATCGGTTAAAGCAGGCCCCTCCTCGCTTTTCTTGATAAGAATTGAACGAGGATTCCAATACTTTTACAGAATTAAAATCGGTTCAGAACTGGCGGAGATATCATAGAATATAAACGAAATATGTTGAAGCTCCGACTAAAAGAGAGATCGCGATAGCGCCAGTGTTGGTAGGGTGAAGGCCAGCGAACACGTGGTCAGCTCCCGTAGCTCATGTATATAACCCGTTGATTGGTCAGGTTTCGCTGGTGTGACGTCACCATTTAGTATAAAAGGAGCTCTCAAACTTCAATCGGCAGACAGCTAGGGCGTGGGTCTGCCAGGGACAAGACGTATAATACTGCTTACTGTATAGCATCAGTGGTCTAGCCTTGTTAACCCGAAACAGGCATATCGGTTTTGAGTTGGAGTCTCTGGAGACCACACCGCAAGTTAAATTTGTGTATGCTCCCGGAAAGATATCACCAGTGGTAATTAACTGAATTTAAAGAAAGTTCTCGCACTACCAATCACTTCAGAGGGACCCTCTCTACGGTGTGGCCTTTCGGCCGCAAGTAACATTCAAACCAGTATGTAGGACGTTTGGTGTTCGTTGATGTCTCGCCAGATCTGCCATACCACGTCGAACTAGTGGTGACGAACAATGCACTTGTCTAGTGCTCCAGGTTAATGTTTTGACCACAGTCCAGATAAGGACATTGCTTTGCACGATGCAAGAGCTAAGTGACACGGATCGTCTTGTGCCTCCAATTATGAATCCTGCAGTATATATCTACACTTCCAGCCTTCGTTATAAGGAGGGCATCTTCCAAATCTGCATCAAGTACGGTGAAATTAACAATGCGGTAAATTGATTATTAACAATATATGTCTGGATGTCTATAAGCCATCAGAAATAACTTTATTCTTCACTGTTCTTGAGTATGAGCCACATCAGTTGGAAGTTTGCAGCAACCCTCCAAGCAGCAACTACAGAATCATGCCAGCTCGCGCCACACTTCTTGTGACGTAGCTACAACATGTGACGTTTTATTGGACTTTGCACTGATGACTAATAGGTGCACCACATTCTTCATATTTAATTACTTTCATTTCCTCACGTACTGATGACTAATATGTATCTTCAGGTCAGATTCGGCCTCCATTACCATTTTTACTGTATATAATTATTTTCATTTAATAAGTGTTGATGACCTACAGGCACCGCAAGTTCGGATGTGTCCTCATCGTTCATTGTACCGTATAAATCTGTACCACGTCAGTAGCCGTCTAAGTTTATTAGTTAAGAGCTAGTTATGATTATTTCTACAAAAATACTTGGACCATACTTCGCTTACGTTACACTATACACCATCAACAAACGCATCACCTTGTCTCTCTCCACAGCAACAATTTTTCACTAGGGTCGCTGCTCGTGCTCGCCCCATTAGCATGACATGCGACCGTTAAACCTAAACTATGATAGCTCAATAGGATAGGTTAAAAGTAGCTAGGGACAACTACTCACCTAAAAGAGACTGTTTAATGTAAAGCCTCTTTTCCGAGTGCTGCGGCTCAGTCACACACACGCACTGGCAAATTCAATAATTGGCCATTCACTTAAGGCCTCCTAAATTTCATATACGAGTAGCTGTCTCTTCCTACACTTCTCCGGCCATCTGGCCTATTAATTGTCTGGACCTTCCTCCGCCGCATTGGTTAGGGCTGACTTAAGAAACTATTGGGATTTCTTGGCGGTCAGAATCAAGGTGTCGATGACCACGCCTTCACCTCTGTATCTCTGGATACTTGTTAGCTAAGCCTTTTTGCTAATGTAGGAAGCACTGCAAAAATATAATTATTGTAGCCTGACCCAGCAGTGTTCTACATTTCAGCAACCTTCCTTAATCCTAAACTAGCTAAACGTTAGCTCCAGGGAACGGATCTCATATGGTCCACTCTCGAAGCCCTAGGTGACGGATAAAGCATAGATTGCCTCCTAACTCAATGATGACTGGGTGCGGCATTCGAGCCCTCCATGCCTTCACAAGGTGACCATAGCGGGATATTTGTTTCTTTCTCCCCACCGTAAATAGGTATGTGATTTCTAATGCTTGTATGATGTGAGTTGTCCATGTCTTGTTATTCGTGGTTGTGCTGCGGTATGTGGAGGGATCGATTATCGATTCTGAAACTACCACCAGACAACATGTCTGCACGCTGTCGGTCTGAGGAGAGATGCTCTATGGCGGTACCCAAGATGGGCGTCGAGCATCCTCGCCAGGAAGGCATTATCGTTAAAGTTAAGTAAGCACTAAGCCACTTGCGGCCTAAAATCTATGTCAGGACCTAATAGCTAAATGGTAGGTCAGGTCCATTAAGAAGGCCCGCAGAAATAAAGCAGCAACTACTAAAACAGAATCTTTAACTCACATAAGGTTACGGTGTTGAATCCTTCGGAAAGCAAGCGCCCCACCTTCACGTAAAACAGCATTCATCACTAAACCCAATAGCTACACTAGGATTGATTCATTGGCTCACCTTTAACCTTGTTTAAATGGGAGAGTGGTGCTTTTTAGCCACGTAAGGACCCTCCCTCATGGGGATACCTTTCAGAATATACCAATTAAAGATCGGTTAGGTACCTCTGGCGAGATACAGAAGATATAGTACCATTTCATTTCTATGTACATCTACTTATAATAAAGCAGCAAACGAGTACAATTGTTTAGTGCTTTGGTATTCTTCCGGATGTGTCTCAACACTCCAGTTACCTCATGGAATGAATCGCCATATTGGTAATACGAACAGCCAAGATGATACGGTGATGTTCAACTTCTGCAGCAATGGCGCGCGGCCCCACTGGAATGTGATCATTCCACCGACTCTAGAGGTCTGGCTTTGTGGACACCAGAGATGTGCGGAGTTCCCCTGCAATCCCCGAGGCTAGCTTACCACCAACATCTGGCTGACGTACCGCAAAGATACTATTTAGAATTAGAGGATGATACTCCTGGGCAAAGCGTACCCCTGGAGGCAACACACCACCATCATCATCACCAAGCTAACTGCTTACACTACAATGTACAGTTGATGACACACCACCAACAGGCTTTTGCCAAATGTTACGATGTCCTGCACTCCCACCATCCCTCCCCACCCCACCCCACCAGGCGTGGGGGCATAATGCAAACACTCACAATCATATGGATAACACGCAATGCAAAGTTGGTTGAATTCCACAAACTTTGCCATCTTGTTCACCGTTGCTCTCCCCCGGTCCTCTCACCAAGGTGTGTAGCTTAATGTGGACATTGTTCTGCATTCTGCAATCATGGGTAACTATCATGCCAAACATGGTTGAATTCCGCCAACTTTGACCTCTGACCCCTCCCCTAACCCCACCACTTCCGTACTCCACCACATGGGGGCGGGCCTAATAAAATATCTTGCAGTTCATGTGAATTTTGCTCTCAACCCTACCTTTGGTGTAAATATTCCATGTTTAATATCTGGCATCCTTGGTTTATATTTCAGATTCAGATATTCAGATCAATCAAGGGACATGGATCGTACTACGTTGCCTTTGGAGTAGACACTTGCCCTGCTACATTTCATTTACAAACTCACCATCCAGGAATTGATCAGATGATCGTATTGTTATACTAGAGTTGAGTGTTTTAGATCCATGAACGGACATTTGACTTGATTACACCTACCAACACACAACATACTCCAAATAGTCTATGTGTACTTTTTAGTAATTGCTGTCTTGCACTACCAAAATAAGCTCGTTTTGAAACTAATGAGCGGATTTTATATTTATCATATCATATCAAATGGCACCAAAGATAGGCTCGGAGTTTATCGAGCCAAATCCTGGACAATCTAGTTTGCTCTAAGTCATGGATAAGTCTTATAGTATAAACCCTTTGAATGCTGAAATTCCACGATATCTATTTCAAAACAATCACACAGTTAACCCATTAACCATTGGAATCCCAGTGAATCAATTTGGTGACAGCATTGCAGAAAAGGTGTTGAACATTTTGAAACCAAGTCTCCTTGATCCTGCTGCTTTTTATGCCAGTAACAGACCCCAGTCAAAAAAGTTAGAAAATATTCAATTGATTTTTATCCAGATGTAAAATAGGTCATAATATGTGTCACATCGATGGTGCTTGTCGTCGTCCTTGTCACCCCGCGCACCCGCTCCTGTTCCTACGATTGGCCTATGCAGAAGTCACGCTCTAGCCTCTTTGAAAGAGTAACTGACACCAGGTGCATTTAGGAGCCGCATGCTGTTTAGACAAGAAGAGCAGGTCTATAGTGACTTCAGTGCCGTCGTTCTGCCTCGTAGTGACTGTGAGCTTGCGAGCAAGGCAGAACGTCACTCGATTCAGGATGAGGACTTCCTCTCTCAGCTTTCTCTCGAATCTTTCCTGGTTATGTGCCAGAAAGACCGCTGGGTCCTTCCCCTCCCCATAGAGAACCTATTCTCTCAGATAATTCTGGATGGCATAGGGAGTCTGAGACTGTCTCATTTTCTGTGAGCTTCGTGTGCAGGGATGCCTTCTTGGCTCGAGCTGGTTTTGGTTTGTCAGCTGAAGCCATCCCGCGTAGAGCTGGTTTTGGCTTCTCATCTAGAGCCAACATGCGTGGAGCTGGTTTGTCTTCTCTGGTGTTGGCCACTCGAGATGCCTGTGGAGACATTCTCCCGAAGTATTGCGAACTTTTCTGCATAACTGCCGAGACTAATATTCCCGTCTTGCAGAAGAAGTCGCAGCTCCCCTATTGCCGTGTCCATTTTTTCGGGTATACCAGTGGGCTGCCTCTACCAGTGGTCTACCTGTGTCTATTTTGATGTTTGACCGTGTAGTGATAACACTGACAGTTTCGCTGCCTGTCTTATACCAGTGGTCTATCTGTGTCTAATTGGATGCGCAGACCCCCGTCTGCAGCTGTATAATCAACACCTACCTGTCTTATATTAATTATCACCTGTGTAGAGCTTAAGGGAGAACACTCCTGAGGAGTTATTAATAATGTTAGGTTATCTCCCTTGCGCCTCCTTTCCAGTTTATCCATCCATCATGTGGCATGATACTCGAGAATATGACGTGTATGATGCCGTCATAATCAATGACATCGTGAAAGACGTAGATAAGTACGTCACGAACCACATAATATGTGACGGGCTAAGCATTGTTATATGAATTGTATGTCCATGCTATTTAATAAATATGCCATAGGCAGCAACAGCGTCCAGTCAATTTAGTTTCAAAATGTTCAACAGCTTACCTCTGTAGGTTTCTGAAAATTGGTAATCAGAGAGTTCCGGGATCGATCTATCCCAACATGAGTGTGGTGTGGGTGGAGCTTAGCTGGAATGTGCGAGGCATAGCTAAAATTGGAACGCTCCATTATGCGTCCGTGACAAGCGTAGCTACGTCATTCATAATGTAATTGATTATGACGTCAGCCTATACGCCACGTAGTTGATTATGAATTTCCTATGATTGACTGATAAACTGGATTCATCAACTATATGGATTTAATTATTGGATCTACGCCAAACAGAGGGTTCCTTTCCTAGCAATGACACTCCCATTGCTAGCTAAGCTCCGCCCACGATGAACTACGAACTTTCAGAATAGCAATTTCAAGGTAACTATACAAGTAAATTGTTGAATATAATGAAGGTAATTTGACTCGAAGTTGTTTGTTATTAAATTGTACATTCAGTGACGTATTTCGATTATGACGTCATATACTTGAGTGGCAGACCGCATAACGGCATTGCTAGGACGTGCGCTGACGATCTTGGTAGCGGGTGCTTGCTGTAATGTAGCGGCCGCTTTCTTTAGTGCAGCGGGTGTTTGCTGTAGTGTAGCGTGTGGTCGCTGTAGTGTAGCGGGTGCATTCAGTGGTGTAGTGGATAGGCCTACTTGCTGTAGTGTAACGGATGCGTACTGTGGTGTCACGGGTGTTTGCCGTGGTGCAGGGGGTGCTTGCTGCGGTGTAGCAGTTGGTTGCTGTAGTGTGGCGGGTGCTTGCTGTAGAGTAGCGGATGCTTTCTGTCATGTGGTAGATGATCGGTGCGACAACTGTATCGCTTGTACAAATATTGTAGCTGAAACCCATTGCTGCCAAAGACAGTAATACTTTAGAATCACAGCATACAATGGCCGCAAATTTGTTATGCAAAAAAGATAACACAGGAATTAATAAATACTGATATATTAGAATTTTCAGGATAATAAATACAAATTCACCTCTTGTGTAAATACTGTGGGCGAAGTCAAATTAGACATTTGATTAATGATTTTACAGCTATGAATTTTTGAATTCGGGTTTTTTATAACTGTTCGTGATCAGGATTTAGTAAGCTGTTCTTTGTGTATGGTTCTTCTTTATTCCAGCTTGAGGCTAGATCACATCCATTCTTGTCACGCTCTGATAGATAAATAAATTTAAAAAAATATATAAAAAAAAATAATAATAATAATAATAATAATGTTAGTGTCATTCAGTGCATTTACGTTTGTGTATTTGTACATATTTATCTTCATGTATAAAATTAGTTTTTTTGTAATTGAGCAAGGTACTAAAAATAAAAAAGCAAATAAAAGGAAAAAATCTAAAATAAATAAAAGAATATAAAAAAATAAATAAAGAAGAAATTAATAAAGATAAGAAAAAGGTGAGGCCTGTACCTGACTCAATTATTTTCATAATGTATCTGGTGTATGGGAGGAAGAGCCGGAAGAAAGAAGGGAAAAAATAAAATAATTAAAAATTAATATCTGCGCGTGCGTGCGTGTGTACGCGCGTGCGTGCGTGCGTGTGTGCGTTTGTGTGCGTGCGTGCGTCCGTCCGCGCGTGTGTGTAGGTGGGGATGGATGGGTGGATGGATGGAGAGGTGGGAGGGATGGATGGGTAAATACATTTTAATACTTAATTAGTCAACGAATTATCTTTTGTTCTGTAAATGTAACTTTTCGGTCAGTTCTGGCTCAAGTGTTAAGGCTAGGCATACAGTACAACCCAGCAATAATTTACAACGAACTGTCGAATATTTTGTAACATGATTGATTTAGAAAGCATTGGTGCTTAAGGCAGTGCTGTCTTCTAATCTAATTATGCTCAAAATTTTCAACAAAATATCTCTTCCATCGTGTTCAAAATTGTGTTAACTAATGTGTGTGCCATTTTTGTTTTAGTACCGGTACGAAAGTACCACAGATGGTAGCCTGTACTTAAATGGAAGAAGAAGAAGAAGAAAAAGAAGAAGACGAAGACAAGTTAACTTATTCATGTGCTATTCTCAAAGGCCGCGTTCTCACTAGGAACTTAATCAGGATTACGCAATACGTCAGTATGGCGTTATTCCTGAGTAAGTCTCTAGTGAGCATGCGGCCTTATATTCGGTTCTGTGACAGTACATACCTTTTTCATTTCCCGCTATGGCTAATCGCACTCTGCGCATTCACCTTCTCCCGCCTCCTCACAGCTCTTCCTGGAGATCCTCAGCATCCTCTTCAGCGTCCTCGCTCACTTCGTCACGCTTGGACAATGGTATGTACCCAGGAAAGCATTTGCGACTGGTTTGGCGACATTCACTCCTTTCGTCTCAGTGATGTCGATGATAGATACTGCCGCCACAAGCAGGCATACTAACGATACAAGGCTTATCTTCTGCATGTTGAAGCTGAAAATTAATGGATAATTACAACATTGATGGGAGCGATCATCATCTATGGAGGGATCCGATATGCCACTCGAGATCTGACGTCATAATCAGAAACGTTACTTGTTAGTTGACACGTCACAATGGACCTTTCCGGTTTATTCATCCATTATATGACATCATAATCGACTACGTGACCTGTAGAATGACGTCATACTCATTACGTCGTGAATGACTCGATTTAGTCTTGAGGGTTTAATAGGCCGTCAGGTTGAATGAATTGTATGCCATTAATATTTAATAAACATGCTGTTGAATATTTTGAAATTGGCAGCAACAGCAAATTAGTTTCAAAATAATCAACAGCTTACCTGTATAGTTCTCTGAAAATGGATAGTCATGGCGTTCGGGGATCGATCGACCCCAACACGAGCGAGGTGTGGGTGGAGCTTAGCTAGAAATGTGCGGGGCATAGCCAAAACTGCAAAGGTCCACTAACCTGACGTAGATCAGTCACGACGTGCATGAACCGTATGCCTTTGGTGACTTTACAATTCAATAAACATTTTTTGAATATTTTGAAACTAATTTGACTGCGAGCTCCGCTGTGTGATCTATAGTCCAGCCATTTTTTAAGAAAATAAGGCCGAACTCATCACTAGAATGTATTTGAGTGGTTTTAGCCATGGACACGTATGCTGTGTAACATGTATAAAGTTCCAAGCAATCAAGTTATCTTCAAAATGACCCAACAAGATGGCCGCCACTAACACAAGAAATTCTGATGAAATGAATAAATATCCATGTAATAAAGACAGATTGGTCACTTAACCCGTTAACCCTCGAATATGTTTAACAAAATTTCAATTTTCTCATGGAAAATGTCCATTTGCAGACCAAGCGAAGACCATTTTTGAAAATTCACCACTGGAGCCAGACATTCTAGTGGTAAATTTTCAAAAAACAGTCTTCTCTTGGTCTGCAAATGGACATATCTCAAGACCACTGCAGAAGACGTTTTTGTCCCATATGAGTGTCAATGGATTAGTTATTTTGCATGTATTTTGTGGTAGATTGATTTAGCAACACGAAATTTGTAAGAAAACAACTTTAAATGAACAATTTATCATTATTATATGAACATTTCCTCATTTTCGTTTGAACATTTCTTGTGTCCGTGGTGGCCATCTTGTTTGGAACAGTTCATTATTCGACTTGAGGGGAGCCATTATCATGTATAACATCCATGGCTACCATGTTGTATTTTGGCAACAATTATATGAAATAAACTACCATTTGACGGCATTTATTTTGCTGTCAGTTTAGGTTTCCAGTTTTTCCATCTATTATATGACATCATAAACACCTACGTGACGTGTAGGATGACGTTGTACGAATTGTATGTCTTTACCATTTAATAAACATTATGCTGAATATTTTGAAACTACTTTGACTGCTCCATAGTTATAAGGAAGAGTATGTTGATTCTATATTATATATTGTAGCCATTTTGATATTCTTAATCTTTAGTGATTTGTGGATTGCTTGTGACTTTTGATATGTTACCGAGCACAGGCAAATGGGTATAAAACGACTGAAATAATTTTTGTTGGGATTTGTGTGAGTTCAAACGTTAACATGGCTGGACTAATAGACCCTCGTGTAAAGCGTGCAAGTCGAGAGCTCAGCCGCTCAATGTGAGTTAGCTAGCAGGGCAATGGCAGTCCATTGCCCTGCTAGCTACTACTGCTACTGCTAACTGAATTAACATAATTGTCGGCCTAACACGTAACCTATTTATTTACCCGCTAGAATTATTCAGTACTCAATTAATCCGGTTGATGGCTGTTGATCGTCTCAACCGTAGGCTATCCACCACACTGTTTAGTGCATGCGACACACATGCACTGCTCACGTAAACTGCTCGACAACCGTGCTCAAGCCTCCACCCCCCCCCCCCCCCCCCACACACACCCCACCCCTCCGCTAGGTCTGTACAACTTGAATCAAGGCACTGCTCCATTAAACTGCAGCTAGACGACCATAACCCGCTTAATATCATAAATGCTTGTAATTGTTGTAATAAATTAGAAATTGTACTTTGAATATTTGAAGCTAATTTGACAGTGAACTGTTGCAGTAGATGAAAACAAGTTTATGCCGGAATAGTTTGTAAATATTTATCAACTTACAGATATGCATGTCGTGTTCTCGCTGGAGAGTCAATCGGCAATAACGCGATACCTTAGGCGTGTTCTCATCGGAGAGCTAATCGTGAATAACGCCATACCTCTGTATTGTGTTACGTCGGCGAAGTCTGTAGTGCGAACACGGCCTAAGGCCGCGTTCTGACGAGAGACTTAATCGGCGTACCGCCATAGTTGAAGTATGGCGTTATTCCCAATTAAATTTCCAATGAGAACACGGCCTATGTATGTTTCCAGATTATGCGAAATTATAATATATATCTGGTTAGCTGTCTGACTGCTGTAACTCATCAGATAATATTTTCCGTCGGCAGTAACTCTAGACTGACTGAATATTTTGAAAACAATTTGACTGAAAGTTATTGATGGCCTGGCCACCAGCAACTTTCAGTCACATTGTCTACAAAATGAGGTTAGCAATATTAGTAACTAGGCCAGTGTCTGAGGGATTATCACATTGACCCAAATTTAATGTACTGATATTTAACGCCCCCAGTGGGAATAAATAGCGTTGGCCGGTTCCTCCGTCCACTAGATGTTAGCATGCTATGCTTTCAATCCACCTTTCCATCTTTGAGCTGACGTCATATGACGTCATAGTTAACTAAGTGGCGTGTATGTTGACGTCATAATCATGACGTCATAAATGATTCTATACGGGCCCGTCTTTTACTCTTAATAGTCCAGCAAAAAAGTGTATGTTTCTACTATTTAATAAACATGCTGTTGAATATTTTGAAACTAATTTGACTGGGCGCTGTTGCTGCCATAGGCAGCAACAGCGCCCAGTCAAATTAGTTTCAAAATATTCAACAGCTTACCTGTATAGTTTTCTGGAAATTAAGTCCCAACACGATCGCGGTGTGGGTGGAGCTTAGTTAGAGATGGGCGGGACATAGCTAAAAATGGAAAGGTTCATTGATTGGGACCTCGACCCGGAGAATATGGATGCTCAATTTATCTCTGATGGGCGTTTGCTGCCGGCTGCTAAGTTTTCTTGAGTAATTCAGTAGGGCAATGTGTATATGTGACTCCGGAAATTTAGTACGAATTTCGCCCGATAGGAGCTGTAATCGTGACCTAGCACTGGCTACAGTTCCATCTTAATGATTAATTCCCATGTTAGAGATGATTTTTCAAGCTGATTTGTGCTTTCGTAACACTTAATTATGCATCTGGCATGATTTAGATTGGCGCCAGGGAAATAAGATAACCCCATGTCCTGGTGAAGAGACAGGATTTAAGGTGTATCCTACTCAGATTAGTGGAGCCAAACAACAGAGCTTTCTTTGTTAGTGAGCAAAGTTTCCAATCTGATTGGCTGTAGTCTGAGCTCTGAATTTCCTGAAAGTGGTCGTATCTGATGATACCGGTTTGCTTTTCTGACCTTGTAAGATGTGCTTGTTTTTAGGTTTGGGCTAATGGCGTTGGCGTGAAACTAGATCGGCGCATGATGGAAGAAGGAGGCGGCGTGTCGAGTTTGTGCCTTCTGAGATCTTTCATTCGTAGTCATGGAGAACGTGGACCGAGTGGTAAAATTCAGCAGTCATGGTGAACGTGGAGCAAGGGGTGGAACTTCAGGAGCTGATCATATACTGACAAATTCAGTACTATTTTGTTTACTCCGTCATCGGCGTCGCCGCCATCCTTTGTGGGCTTTGTCGCCGTCAGTCAGTCGATGTCGGTCGGTGACGGCGCCGCCGAAAGCATTGTCGTCGTCCTCTTCCTCTTCCTCGTTATCCGTTATAATCTCTAAGTTTAAAACTATAATTTATGGAAGCTGATCGACACGTTTGATCCATCGAAACAAGTTTAAATTATTAATGAAAAATACACTAATACAAGTGGCGATCTACCGATACATGATAACGCGCTACGTGTCTCGCTGATGAGCGACGGCGAAAAAAATTATTTAAAAAATTTGGTGTCATGGTTTCAAAACGTTTTCTTGCATACATTTAGCTCACTGGTACTGGACTGTTACCACCACGCACTAGTCCTAAAGAAGCCTTTTAATAGGCGCGTCTATTTCTAGCTAAGCTCCTCCCACGCTTTCCCCGTGTTTGTATCGATGGAACCCTGAATTCCCCGAATCCAATATCAAGGTAACTATAGAGGTAGGATGTCAAATATTTTAAAATTTATTTGACTAGGCGCTGTTGCTGCATATGGCAGCATTGGCGCCCAGTAAAATTAGTTTCTAAGTATTCATCATCATTTTGCATTTTTATTGTGACATCAGCCTACATGTGACGAAATTTACTATGACACTATGTACCTGAGTAACAGATCGGATCTATTCATTGACAAATAAATCGTCGTAATTTGTTTTGCTTTAATTACTGTACCGCATACTATGCGCCATGTTCGTTGATTTAATATTTTTAATAAATTTTAATTTAATTCATTGTAATTTATCTGATAGATGAGCATGCCATTATCGCCACAGTAACCCTTTAACACTTAAATTTGTTCAAGAAAATTTCAATTTTATCATTTTAAATGTCCGTTTACAGACGAACATGATTTTTGATAATTTACCACTGGAATGACTGGCTCGGTTATCGAGCCAGTCATTCCAGTGGTAAAATTTTCAAAAATAGTCTTCTCTTGGTCTGCAAATGGACGTTTCTCAAGACCACTGCCGGGGCCGTCTTTGTCTGATATGATCGTTAAAAGGTTAATCTAGTTCCCTGTCCAAATGAAGAGGCGCTGAATAGCCGTATCATGTTTATCTTATCATCCATGCTATAGTCAAACCTGTCTATAACGGACGCTTGTGTTTTTTGTCTAAAAGATGTTAGTTCTGTAACCCACTTGTCAACTTAACCATACACTGATCAAACTGCACGAAACCGCATCTGAAGCGTTCTCTTCTCGTGGAGCGCCGACTTACTGGCCAACAGATTATTTTGAGAATTTACCACGGGAATGACTGGCTCGGTTACCTTTCAAGAATTAGTCTTTTGTTAGTCTGCAAATTGACACTGGCTAAGCAAAAACTGGAGTTTTCTTGACCCCTCTTGCGTAAACAGCGCCTCAATGCGTTCAAAATACTACTTGATATGTCAATTAAACATTTTGATGGTGAATATTTTTCAAGATATTTTATTTTTAGAAGACTATTTTGTAAATGTACCATTGAAGTTTCCCCCCCCCCCCCCCCCCGGCGTGACCATTAAAGGGGTTATATATTCAAGAAAATTTTACTTAGCCAGTGTCTATCTGCAGGCCGGGAGAAGAGTATTTTTGAAAATTTACCACTAGAGTGACGGGCTCGGTTACCGAGACAGTCATTCTAGTGGTAAATATTTAAAATACTCTTCTCTAGGCCTTTCAAATAGCCATGTCTGAGGACCAATGAAATGTTGGTTTTGGTCAGTTTAACAATTAAAGGGTTAAGTTGACGCAAGAGAGGTTATCCCTCTTATGATGAAGCCGTCAACAAATGGTCTCTGAAGTCGTCTTGATGAATTTACAGGACAGCAGAAAGCTATTTTTCGTAAATTCTAATGATAAATCTACAGATATAGTTTTCTTTTGGCCTACAAAAATTCTTGAAAAATCTTAACCACTAACGGGTTACTTGATATAAGTAGCATTTTGAGGATTTTAGGCGATGTTGACACAACACGAGGCTAGGATGTTGTCGTCATAAGACCAGATGTCTTAAAGGGCCACCATCCAGCCAGTTCTATTCACCCCATTCATCGTAGCAATGCGGGTGGTTTAAGTAACCACTAATCATTAGTGACCACTTTTTGATGGTGTATATAGTGGCCGTTATCGACAGGTTTATCAACATTGATTATGTTTCAAACGACTGCTCGTTATAGCCTACTGAGCATGTGACCTATATGATGTAGACTGCTGCGTCACTGAGTAAACGTGAGATATTTTTGGCAAACGCTAAAGACTAAACAACATTTGGCGCTCTGACTGGTTCTAATTATTTACCGCTGTACCCAATCTGCGTAGAGAGGTGTAGATGCGCGTCGCGCTTGACTGAATTCGAGTTCGAGTTATCTGATACCTGTTCACATTAACAACCAGTTTGTGCTACGCACACTGTGGCTAATCCATGACACAATAATGAGGTCTGAATTGTAGAAAAACTATAGAGTAACACGATGAGAGGCTGTTTCCGTAGATGCTACTTAGAGATGATTCGGTATATCTACCACAGTCAGCGCACGTGGTGAATACCCAAAATAGTCTTTGTCGCGATATCAAATGAACAAGATCTCTATTGTTGAAATATAAGGTTATTCTGCATCATTTTAGTTTAACAATGACTACCTTATGCTGAATAACTTATATTCATTTGTCATTCAACCACATTTTTCATAATGGACCTTATCCAGTGTGTGCATGGGATCAATCGATCTCTGATGACTCGCTGACCACTATCAATTTTCCAGAAAACTTTGTTATTGACAGGTACAATAACAGTAATAATTTTGTCATTACTAATTATGACAAATTACGTTTCACAATAATTCAACAGTATATTTCATTAATAATTGTAGAGTTACTACTACTACTACTACTACTACTACTACTACGTACTACTACTACTACTTAAGAGTTACTACAGACTACTACTATAGAATCAGTTACTGACGCAGTGATTAAGACGTACTATTCTACTACGCCGCATAGCTGACTTACTGACGTACATACTGACGGCATTACTACTGGAACTAGGTTCATTACTACTACGTACTGCTACTACTGACTACTACTACTGACGAATTTACTACGACTACTTGCTGTTGCTGCTGCGGATGGAATGCTAGTTGAAATTGGTGCAGATGCAATCAGTTTTCTACTACTACTACTACTACTACTACTACTACTACTACTACTACTACTACTACTACTACTACTACTACTACTACTACTACTACTACTACTACTACTACTACTACTACTACTACTACTACTACTACTACTACTACTACTACTACTACTACTACTACTACTACTACAACTACTACTACGACTACTGCTGTTGCTGCTGCTGCTGTTAGTCAGTGCTAAAGGTGCTGCTGCTGCTGCTGCTACTACTACTACTACTACTACTACTACTACTACTACTACTACTCTACTACTACGAATTTTGACGAATTTACTACTACTACTACTACTACTACTACTACTACTACTAGTTACTACTAGCTACTACCACCACCACTACTACTACTACTACTACTACTACTACTACTACTGAGCCGAAATGCAGACAGTAGATTATATGAGACTATGACAGATACCAGAATTTGTAATTATGAATCCGGGATCCTTTCTGATCGCCGGATAACGGCCATTTATAATTTCTGTGAGAGCTGGTGCGCGGAAACGCCATTATGATGTGTGTACATAAAATAATCTGAATCTGAATCTGTATCTTTATGTTTAACATTAGACAGCTACAGACCAACCGACATACCAGCCGACCGACCAGCCGACAGATAGACCTGAAGTTTTTGCAATTACCCTGTACCTCAGCTGCTACCCCGGTGATATTACCCTGATCTAACCGACCGACCGCACCTTCCACTTTTTGTGCTTCAAATGAACAAAATCTCCACCCCCACCCCAATATATGGTCTGCATCATCGTGAACAATATATTAGCTGAAAACTTATATTCATTTGTCATTCAACCACAATCACAAATGGACTTTTCCAGTTTGTGCATGCCCCGCCCATCTCTAGCTAAGCTCCACCCACTCCTCGCTCGTGTTGGGATCAATCGATCTCAGAACTCCCTGACTATCAATTTCCAGAAAACTATACAGGTAAGCTGTTGAATATTTTGAAACTAATTTGACCAAATTAGTTTCACAATATTCAACAGTATATTTATTACATTGTAGAGACATACAATTCTTACAACGTGTCAGACTATTAAGAGTTAAAGACCGGACCGACTAGACAGAATCAGACAGACAGACAGTGATTAAGACAGACATTCTACACGACAGACAGACAG
Organism: Chaetoderma sp. LZ-2023a; assembly: GCA_034401795.1. Classification (NCBI taxonomy): domain Eukaryota; kingdom Metazoa; phylum Mollusca; class Caudofoveata; order Chaetodermatida; family Chaetodermatidae; genus Chaetoderma; species Chaetoderma sp. LZ-2023a. The sequence continues at coordinate 112,442,853 of CM067360.1, read as the reverse complement.
ATTATGACAGACAGACAGACAGACTCTGGACAGACAGACACGACATCTGACAGACTGACAGACATTTATGTGTGACAGACAGACATGACAGTTGACAGATTTCAGATGCAGATCAGTTTTCTTCACACACACCCTCACAGACCCCCCCCCCCCACCAGACAGACAGACATGACAGACAGACAGACAGACAGACAGACAGACAGACAGACAGACAGACAGACAGACAGACAGACAGGCAGACAGACAGACAGACAGACAGACAGACAGACAGACAGACAGACAGACAGACAGACAGACAGACAGACAGACAGACAGGCAGGCAGGCAGGCAGACCACATTGCAATAGCCTATTCCTCAGCCACGGCCTGGTGATATCATCCAGTACCAGAGAGGGTCTGGAACATGAATCCGGGCATTGCCGAAAGCGCTGCAGCAACCTAACATTCATATAACATTGGGACACCAGATCACCTGTATACTATGTGACAGCCGTGTGCCCCTAAGTTGAATGAGAGGCTATTGCCAGTTAAACGCTCTACAGACGGAATGGAGGAATCCAGCTGTATCCATACCTCGCCCATCTTTAGCTAAGCTGCACCCCCACTTCGCCCGTATTGGGATCTATCGATCCATGAACTGCCTGACTATCAATGTCCAGAAAACTATACAGGTAAGCTGTTGAACATTTTGAAACTAAGTTGACTGGGTGCTGTTGCTGCCTATCGTTTCAAAGTATTCAACAACAAACGTAGGTACTGCTGGCATAGGTTTGTGTGGTATTCCGGGCTCGGTGAAGCAGAGTGGCATACCTACCAATGCACTGAGACGTCTACAAGATGGGAATAGACATGCCCTGTTGCATTTGATACCATTAAGGGACCACGCCAGATCCTTCAATTTCTCCATCAAGCTGGCTGTGATGACGACGAACTTTGCCCGAAGAGACACAAAATAAAGATTCAAGTCAAATCGCATTCTGCAGTTTGAAACATCAATAGGATCAAGCACAATGTGAGAGGATATGGCCAAACCAGTGCTCCATGCTCGCTGCCGCAGCGCTTTCATCTTTTCGACAACACTCCACAAGATGAAACCCTCCAATCTCAATGATAGGTATGCCACGTGAGATAGAGTACGATGTTGAATTTACCGACGAGCATGAAAGTCGTCTTGATACATTACATTTAATAACTACAGAACAGCTCTTCGTGTATGAAGCAAAAACAGTTGTTCACTAACATTATACCTATCCGGCAACACAGAAATGAATGATAGCGTGCCCCGTCGATGCACTGATAATTCACCTTTTCAGAGTACCTATCCATCATCAGATCTCGTATGACGTCATAATCAGCTCAGCGTGGGTATGATGGCGTCATAATCATTACGTCACAAATGGTTCCATATAGACCGTCATCAAATCTCGAATGGTCCGACACGTTGTATGAGTTGTATGTCTTTGTAATTCTTTGCTATTTAGTAAACATGCTGTTAAATATGTTTAAACCAATTTGACTGGGCGCTGTTGCTGCCTAAGGCAGCAACAGCACCCAGTCAAATTAGTTTCAAAATATTCAACAGCTTAACTGGGTAGTTTTTTGGAAATTGATAGTCAGGGTGTTCAGAGATCGATCGATCCCAACACGAGCGAGGTGTGGGTGGAGCTTAGCTAGAGATGGGCGGGGCATAGCTAAAACCAGAAATGTCCATTGGAGGAAAGGCAGAATCTTAACCCCCTCTCCCCCCCCCCCCACCCGCCCCACTCCTCCGCAGCTCTACCGATATTAGAACTCGCTGTGTAACCCGAATATCGCCTTCCAGTGCTTTTGGAAGTTGTAGATTCGTTTCTCTAAAATCCCCAGGAAAGTCAAGATGCAACTATGTGATGCTACATGTGTATCCATACTCCTATACAATAGCAACGGATAGGATGCTTCAAAAGGTTTCTTGAACAAACCTGATGCATGGCGCCGCAAACCCCATTCTGTGAGCCATTGCAAACCAGCACTGGCCACACAGTCTAATATCAAAATCAACTCTTTACAAACTGCACATCGCCGAGCCACTATTTCTGATGGTAACGCAACGACGATCAGACCGCAGAGAACGAAATGTACGACCACTAAAAGCGAAGAATCTAAGGAATCTCAGAGCTCCCGCGGTGGACCGGACACGATGGAGAATGTTGAAGAAATATTGATTGTAGGCTTGTGAGATTATTGCGTTGAGTGATCGCGATCGATTATTGAAAATTAATCGTGATTACTCGATTAATCAGCTTGGATACAAATTACCAAGTCATAACAACGAAAGAATATCAATGACGAAAATTGCAATGGTGTTTAGAAAAGTCCATTTCCAGGGCAAGAAAAGACTATTTTTGAAAATGTACCACTGGAATGCCTGAGCCAGGCATTCTAATAATACATTTTCAAAAATTAGTCTTCTCTTGCACTACAAATGGACTTTTCTAAACACCATTGCAATTTTCGTCATTGATATTTATTAAGCAAAATGTCATTTTTCATGACCGATCGCATTAAAAAGTAATTGAAAGTTAGGTTTTGAAATATTTTATGCAATAGAAAATATTCACGATTATTCGATTATTTAATTTTTAATCATATAAATTCACGATTTAGAACATAATCGCGATTTTCGATTTAATCACGTAATCGCTTCTTCACCGACAGAACATTGTCACGCATCACCATGATCATACCAGGAAATTGTGACCTGGCTACGGCTTTTATTTTGAATGTAATTTTGCGTAGACAGTTACATTGAAATATGGTTTAGCTCATAGGCCCTACGCTAAATTAACTCACGCATACACCCATGTTAACAGTACCTATGATCCCCCAATCGTTTATTATAGTTTGGGACATATTTTAGAAATCAGATATAGTCTTCTCTCCACCGACTGGTCTTATCGTCAAATTGTACCAATACCTCAAAACACGAGGAGGATTGCAAAATGTTCAGACAAGCATACTGCATTGATGTAGCTGTACTGTGTGCCGCAGCTGCAGTAGTTCCAAAATATCATGCAGCAATTCATCCTTCTTCTTTGATCACTGTTTCTTATCCTCAGAGGTGGGGGGGGAGAGAGAGTGAGAGAGAGAGAGAGAGGTGGGGAGGGAGGGAGGGAGCGAGAGAGCGAGAGAGGGGTGGAGAGAGAGAGAGAGAGGTGGGGAGGGAGGGAGCGAGAGAGGGAGAGAGGGATGGAGAGGGGGGGGGGAGAGGCGGGGAGAGGGGATGGAGGGAGGGAACGAGCGAGGGAGGGAGAGAGAGAGGTGGAGGAAGAGAAAGATATATTTATATATATATAGAGAGAGAGAGCGAGAGAGAGAGAGAGAGAGAGAGAGAGAGAGAGAGAGAGAGAGAAAGAGAGAGAGAGAGAGAGAGAGAGAGAGAGAAAGAGAGAGAGAGAGAGAGAGAGAGAGGGGGGGGGGGGCCCTTAGCTCTCGTATGATCGTGTGGGCCTCAGTATATCCACCCCGGCCTCTTTCAGCTCGGTATGTTTCCCGTTTAGCAGGTTATGCCGATTCGTCCACTATAGTTTTGTAGTTGCTGACTTCGAGTACAACACATTGCAAAGCCTTATGCGCATGGGTGTCGTAATATTTAAGGCGTTTATATGCTAGTTCCCAATGCTAGGGTCTAGACTCACTGCGCATGGGTGTCTCGTGGCACACGCAGGTTATGGTCAACCATAGACCACCTTTGGAGGGCCATTTACACTGACAGCGGGACCGTAATACACGTGGTGTATAACGCGTCATTTGAGATTGCGCTGTCCCGCCAGCAATGTTGGGTAATAATAAGGTGGTGTTTGCAACGGTCGAACTTATCCAAACCTGCCGTTGGAGCTGCACAGCGGCTATAGTTGTACATCATCAGTGATGCCAGCCATTAATAAGGTTCAGTTAGAAATATAAATTTGTGTACTTTGATACTGTTTTATATCGGCCCAAAAATAGCGATTTTGATATTTGTCGCCTTCACTGTTGGCGAACAGGCGGGGCGATATCAAATTCGTTATTGTCCTCTGCGCCATTGACCAACGGCTGCGCCGGTGTCAAATTCGATATTGGGCGTCGTAGACAGGTATTTTTGTTTTGCACAGAGGGAACCTTGATCAGCGGATTCACAGTGGCGGATTCGTTTATCCATCAATCATATGACGTCAATCACGTCATAATAAACTACGTGGTGTGTATGATGATGTGATAATAAATTACGGTATGAATGACGTAGGTAAGTTCATCACGAACGCTTAATTGATGGCAGACTACGCGTTGTTATATGAATTGTATGTCTTTGGACGCACGCACGTACGCACGCACGCAAGCACGCACGCACGCACGCACGCACGCACGCACGCACGCACGCACGCACGCACGCACGCACGCACGCACGCACGCACGCACGCACGCACGCACGCACGCACGCACGCACGCACGCACGCACGCACGCACGCACGCACGCACGCACGCACGCACGCACGCACGCACGCACGCACGCACGCACGCACGCACGCACGCACAACTGGGAAATGGCACAATAAGCACAGCCTTTCGATGGTGTTTAAGACAAAATAAATCCTAAAATATGACGATTCCATTATGTATAATTTTTAGTAGTGAAATTGAATTAAGGACTCGACCCTGATAACGCATCTTACTGGGCCGATTTCAGTATCGGCCTGGTATCGGCCCAGCATCGTCCCAGTAAGATGCGTTTTCAAGGTCTTGTCTCTAATTCTTTTTTATAACTTTAAAATATTATGCTAATTTATACATATTGAGATAATCATAAATTAAGATTTATTTCGTTTCACTACATGTAGGCACACAATTTAAGCCTCTAAAATTATACAATTTTAACAATTTTATTTTCTAGCATTCTGGCGTGAATATGTAACTTTAATTTGAAAACCACGTGTTGCCTATTTATGTACTCCGGACCCCTCCACACCCTCAAGGATTGTCTTAGACAGGAGCATTTCCAAAGGAAAAATTAGTATCATCCATTTTAAGTGAATTGTTCCTGTCTTGCAACTAGAATGTTATAGTTATGTAACCGGTTGTATAATCACTTGCGGCTTGCTACCAATAAGATTCTTGGTATTCAGGATAGGACCACCTAGTGATTCATTACGTAGCATAATGGATATTCGGAACTGTATCCGACAGAAACACACCTTAAACGACACTGGCGCTTATCTAGTCCACACTGGGACTACGATGGACTCGCTATGCTCAGCTACTACCTGTAGTGGCTGAGCATAGCGAGTCCATCGTAGTCCCGTGTGGACTAGTGCTTATCCAGATGACCCTAAATGTAAAAAATAAAGTGTAGATCAACAGTGTTCACACGGGAGACGGTGGTGCCGATGAATCTGACCATGATGGCATTCTAGGAGAGCCCGAGCAAGTAACTGCTATTATCTAGTCTACTAGTTTATTTACAGTCATCCCTGTGTTAAGATACCACCACCAGTGGGAGCTGAAAGGAGTGGTCTGTTAAGACAGGTGGTCTCTTAATACAGGCTAGGTTCAAATATCTTGTTTTCTCGCATTTAGAGACTGAATAAAGTGGTCTCTCAAGAGATGTGGTCACTTAGAGCAGGCTTGACTGTGTAGGAAAAGTGTGTGATATTAGAAAATGGCTTCGCAGAGTACTTAATTTCAAGATTTTCCAGGTGGGAGAACACCACCCCCCCCCACATCCCCCACCCCACCACCCACCGCCGGAACAACCCAACATTTGAGTTGGGGTGGGGCCACACCTCCCAGACCATCCACCAACCTTGACCCCCATGTGAGAAACCTGTCCCCCTCTGTAAATAAAGCGAAAACAACATTACTGCTAGGGTTTTCATGCACTTTAAGTTGGATATAGGTTGATAAATGAAGAAAACGTTATATACCTTCTTTAAATCGGGTTCTCATTTACTGGACCGTGTATTGGCCTATCAGCGCTGCGCTACGGATTGTAGCCGTATAGCCGCGTCATTTTTACTCTCCCCCAAAGCCCACGGCTACTTATAAACTTATATAGGCATACCGTTCGATGGTGCGTTCTTATTAATTGCATCAATGCAGATTATTAAAATCACTCAAGATCTTTGTTCTTCTTTCTTCATTCTTCTTTCTTATTCTCGGTCAACCCATCGTACTAACATACACCCACTCACATAGCCACGCTGTTCGAGTACTCGATACGGGAACGTAGTGGGAGGGTGAGGATCGTGCAATAGGACGATGCGGTCAACCCGTCTTGTGTCAACTTAACCCTTTAATGGTTAAGCTGACAAAAGGAACAGCTTCGCAGTGCTCTTCAGACATGGCTATTTGAAAGGCGTAGAGAAGAGTATTTTTGAATATTTACCACTAGAATGACTGGCTCGGTAACCGAGCCAGTCATTCTAGTGGTAAATTTTCAAAAATACCCTTCTCTCAGCCTGCAGATAGACACTGGCTAAGTAAAAACTCTAATTTTCTTTACCATTACCCGTTTAATGGTCACGCCTGCGAAAGAAAATTAAGTGGCAAATTTACAAAAATAGTCTTCTAAAATTAAAATATCTTGAAATATATTTACCATCAAAATGTTTAATTGATATATCAACTAGTATTTTGAGCACTTTGAGGAGCTGCACAAGAAAGGTTAAAAAAAACTTTGCACCGCAGCTCCTCCTACAGTTTTCATCCAATCAACTCCAAACTTGTTCAACTTCTACTACCCAGTCTGGAATCGCGTGCGTGTGCTTTTCTCGGATTCACCCAAGGGCTTTCGAACTACCCACTTTTCCGTGAGCAAAAAGTCCCATAGGAAATGTATGGCGATTTTCAGTACTGATCTTTGAAGCTCTACTACACCTAGCAAGTGCTGGTTGCCAGTCCTAAATTTGGTCATAATGATTCTATTTTTATCACCTTGTTTTAGTAAAAATGATTCCATTTCAACGTTAGATTTAAAGGAACTGTAGTGGCGTTTCCTTTCTATGATTGACCCCATTTGGCCCAAGCAGTTTTGTTTAAATTGGTCCTGGAGATTTTCCTGGAGATTTTGGTTAATACGTACTTTTATTTCTTTTTCGTTAAGCGAGTCTTGCGTGTCCCATATATGTCCCGTGTCGTCTAATATACTTTTAATCTATTTTAGCCACTTATAGGATACGCTATTCGGCTGTCGTCATTTAGTGTAGCCCTATATTTGTATATTTTATCTGAGATCTAGACAAACTAGTTTAAGGCAAAGGTTCAACATTTCTTGTAACATAGTACATAGGACGGGAGAGGTTCAGTACACGCAACTGACCACATGATTCATAAACAGACGTATACCACATGCGCACCAGGACACGGAATATATACAGCACACTCCAGGACAGAAATGCATATACACACACGCCATAAATGAGAACACAAAGGACCCAGGTACGCGCGCACAGGACAGTCACATCACATGCATGAGTAAACGAACACGCCTGCAGATAAACACACAAGTGAACTAGCATATATCGACAGCGACACACACCGCCATTGCCTTACACACACTACTACAGATTATATACACCATAGGCTTATACGAAAGAGGTTTGTCGAATATATTGCGTCCATGCTTTAATGTTATAATTAATCTATAAATATGTACTATGCGTACTGAATGTGTTGTCACGGATCAGGTGAAGCTGTTTGTCACCAAGGTGCGTGACCATGGACTGGCGTAACATGTTTCTAATATAACATGGGACGGCAGTCAGTTGGGGTTTGGCGTTGGGCAGGGTTGCTTGTAGTTTTGGGTAGTTGGTCCCACTCCACTACGTGAATATCAAACTGTGGATTGTGACTAACTGTGCACATGAACCAGTAACAGTGTCCCAGCGTAAGTTGTACATTAATAAAGTAGTACCGTAACTACAAAGACGCGTATGTCTTATCTTACCAGCCGTTGAAAGATTCTGATGTATAGGGAAAAGAACTGTATAAGACTTTATGCGTATTTCGTCTTCACAGTAGAGAGTTAACCCAGAATAACGCCGTGCTTCAGTATGGCGTTACACCTGATTAACACTCTAGTGTCACCACGGCCTTATGATCATGTCGATAGACACTTACAGGACTGGCGGTATGATCAGCGAACGAAAAGAAGAAGAAGAAGAAGACCACGGCCTTTAGAAGCTTCACCCACCTCACCCTGTAGTATGTATGTCAGTGCGCTGCGTTTGGCTAATGAAATTTAGCTTTGCGTTTTTCTAGCATTTCACGCGTTTCTCTTCCTAATATATCGCTTGCCATATAGTAGTATACAGTTAATAAATATTTTGTTTTGCCGGGGTTGAAACGTGTGATAAAGTACTGTGGAATGTGTTTTGAACGCCCACCATCGTATTTCCTGCAAGTGTAAAGAAAATGATTTTCGTCGTCTATTGCATTGCATATCCTACACAATCGAATATTTCTTTCAATATTTTCCCCTCTGTCCGTTTCAATGTTCAGCTTGTGATTTGGACTTCGGAAGTGGAGCAACCCAAAAGTAGTCTTTAATTTCTTTATAAAATCTGGTAGAAGCATCAGTTTCCCGTCTCCAGCGTGCTAGCTATTGATTTTGCAATGTTTTTGTGTGGCTTTAACAATTTAATATTTATAAGTTTATAATTTTTATCAATATAGTCCTAACTCATTAACTGTTCTTGACCTATCGCTTGAAGAATAGATTTGATACAAGCTAACCACTTACAGTTAAAATGTGTATTATCTCGGAGCATTGTATATAAAAGGTATATGGCAGAGGATAGTTTTCCATAACCGGTATTCACGGGAGTAGCCCAAAACCTAATCATATTACATTTTACGGTCATATTTAATGGATATCTCCCAGTCTCTCCGTAGACCTTTATCTTAGAATACCCCAATGGGGTAAAACGACCTGTCTATGAAATGGGTCAAACCATCCAGGGTGAATCATCCAGGGGCGTTTTTATCAGGACGAAATGTCCCTTGTACGAAATTGGAATGTCTCGTATTTCTCGTATGAAATCTCTCGATATCGTATAGGATTGGTGGACGCGCAAATGAAACGGACAATGGACCTGTCCGGTTTTAGCCATGCCGGCCCATCTCTAGCTAAGCTCCACCCACACATCGCTCATGTTGGGATCGACCGATCTCTGAACACTCTGACTATCAATTTCCAAAAACTACACAGGTAAACTATTGAATATTTTGAAAATTATTTTACTGGGTGCTGTTGCTGCCTAAGGCATCAACAGCACCCAGTCAAATTAGGTTCAAAATATTCACCAGCATGTTCATTAAATAGCAAAGAATTACAGCCATACAATTCATACAACGTATCGGACTATTTGAGATTTGGTGACGGTCTATATGGCACCCTTTGTGACGTAATGATTGTGACGTCAGCATACACGCGCTGAGTTGATTATGACGTCATACGAGGTGGAGATGATGGATGGATACTCTGGAACGGTGAATTTTGTCCAATACCCGCGTCGTTTATAAATTTTTCAATTAGGCTGCGGAGAGCTGAAATCTATATATCTATTAGTCGTTTTCTTTTGATCCCGAAATTGTCACATGACTTTAGGTACATCTAATTTGAAGAACCAGAGTTATTGTTAAATGTGTCAAACTTGGTTTAAACAAAGTTTATTTTTAGTCTATGTGGGGGCACAATAAGGCATGCCTTATGAGCGTGTCTCCCACTTACGTACAAATATAGAGCATTAAATAAATCAAGAGGCGGAATAATCATATTGCCAACTGTCATAACAGTAATAACAAAAACAACAACAATAATAATAATAATAATAATAATAATAATAATAAAATTAATAATAATAATAAGAAGAAGAAGAAGAAGAAGAAGAAGAAGAAGAAGAAGAAGAAAAAGAAGAAGAAGAAGAAGAAGAAGAACGAGAAGGAGAAGAAGATGAAGAAGAAGAAGAAGAAGAAGAAGAAGAAAAAGAAGACGAAGAAGAAGACTTTTCAAGTTACTTTATTACGATTCACGTGCCATTAAAACATATCACAAATTCATATATCACAGTCAATCAATATAATATTAGGTCAATAATAAAATAAAATAAGCGGATTGATATCACATATAAAAATTAAAAATATGATTCAAAATACAGTGTTTCATGTAAGAGGCATTAATAACAGCTATATTCCATAAAAAATAAGTGCGTTGTTTTCAACATGACAAATAAACTTGTTGACAGCCCAAAAGTTTTTAAAAATTTCCAAAGAATCTATGTTCAAATGATGTTGAAACTCAATATGTATACGTGATCGTAATCTAGATATGCATTCACGGAGCGGGTCTGTCTGATGAATTTCATCTAAGAGGCGTTGTCTGGTTACATACGTTGCCATTTTAGCATTCGCTATAATCCAATTGCTGAGACGATGACGTATTTTACGCTCGCATTTAGCAGAGCATTTCGGACAAGGCATACCTTTTATATAGTCAGTCATTGTAAAGGTTTCGCTCTCCTGCAATTGCAAAACCGTTCTTCTAACAGCTAAAAGCACAGGTTGAAGGCGTGGACAAGTTAAAAACATATGAGTTATATCTTCCCGCTCACCACAATAAGGGCAGTTATCATCAAGGCGGTAACCAGCACGATAAATAAACACTCCTGTGTTTAACGCAGTATGCATAACTTTCCAGGACAAATCACCTTCATAACTCGTACATGGATATTCATAAAAACAGGAGCAATTCTCTAGCGACGTAATATCTAACGATAACACATATGCCCATATACTATTATTAGGGTTATGTAAGCTATTCGAATAACAATGCAGCAATGAGAGTTTATAAATGTCTTTCTTACAAATAGTGGGAAGAGACACACAATATTCGAAGGCATCGCTCATACACGAAAGTTCGATTTGCTACACAGACCTAGGAATGTCATTAGGAACTTTTAATAAGTCAATACATTCAGACGGAAAACTATTCAATAATTCGTTAAGATTATTTTGGAGAATTCTTTTAGACCGATTGCAAATTTTCTGACATAGCTCATCAATTGAAAGCATGGGATCGTTAACGACAATATCGCCAACAGTAGTGACACTAGCATGTATAAAATCATGCAGTAAGTAGGAAAGACCTGTCACAGAATTTCTTATCAGTGGATTGAGGAAAAGTGGCTCGTTTAGAACATCAGCTTTACACACAGGTTGTGATGTTCTCAACACGTTGAATGTAAACCAAGCTTTTAACAAACTTTTATAGAACGATGGAATATCGTGAATATTATTAATATCTAATTATGTATAAAATAACTTATGATCATAATTTAAACTATAAACATGTTTTGAAAAGTAACTAGAAAACTTGAAACAAGAATGGCACGAATAAATATTTTAAAACGAGTGTACGTAATCAATACGTCAAATCATCAGCATAAGCCGAACAAACAACTTTTTCATCGGCAGTATTAGGCACTGCTATTCCTCTTAGGCCTTCAGTAGAACGTAATTTGTAGTAGTGGCTCTCTAGGAGGTTTTTTCATGACGCCATTACGTCATTATTTTTAGAACGGGGAAAGCCTGGCCGTCAAGCGGCCACTGACGTGATAAAGTAAACACTGATCTTGTTGGCTGTAAATCTTATCTTACACCGCATTAATCCTCTAAATAATAATTGTTTGGCGAAATATATTTAATTTCTACTTTATTTGTGTACGATATTGAGGGCAATCATTTATTTACTACTTTCATACCATGATGGAACCAGTATTCGTGAATCAAATGGCTTGCTCATTGTGTGTGTGAATGGCGACAATTGTGTTGTTCCTGCTCAAATAAGTGTTCTTATGATGGTATTGATGGTGATAAATTATACCTCTAGACGATTGAGAGCCAATAACTGTGTACATGTGTGGTTGGTTTGGGGTGGGGGTGGGGGGTGGAGGGGGGGGGGGGGGGGGGGCGGTGCTAATAGCAGATGGATGTTAGTCTAAGTTTACTCATGTGAAAATATTCAACAGTGTTGTCATTCTTTTAAATCAGATTATCCATGGCTGGCAGGAAATATATTATGATAACCAGCTGGGTGTGTTGAATTTTGACATGCAGGAGCTGATTTTGAGGTGCAGATGGGTTGGCAACAACTGCCAGTCAAATTAATTTCAAAATATTCAATAGTTTTCCTGTATGGTAGCATTGAAAATGAGACATGGGGAATTCAGCGGTAAAATGGTTAATGAATAGCTACATGTCATTAAGGGTTAAAAGTATATGGAGGTCTAGGATTCATTACCTACATGTACTTGCAACAACGGATATAATTTACCTGCTCCCAAAAATATTGCAATATTTATATTTCTACATAAAATGACTGGACTGATTGTAAAATTAATTGAATTTTCCGTTTTATTATTTTCCTAGCTTTATTTTGCTGATTCTACTTAGTATTATTTTATTTACTATTATACATTCTCAAGGTTGCCTCCAGGAAAAGAAATTGTCTTAACCACCACCTCTCCCTCCACCCCGCCACACACCATCTAAAACTTTTAAGGGCCTAATGCTCCCTACCCCCACCCTCTGTTGCAGTCACTAACCCCACAAAACACACAATTTGTGAAAATAACACTCCTAAGTCTGGAGAGTTTAATAATAAATAAATTCACCAACTGTGTCATGGTTGATTTAAAATTCTATTATGGGGTGTGTCCAACCTAGTAGTCATGGTCTGGGTGGGGTTCCCAATTGTAGTGGGGTTAGGGAGGGGTGTCATGCCCCTTCCCCTATAATAATTGGAAAATGAGATGCTCTGAGAAGTAGTTTTGAGCATATTGATTAATTAATTCATAATCAAATTGAAATTAATCATTGTTAGCTCACCTAGCCCGAAGGCCCGAAGGGCCAAGTGAGCTTATGCCGTGGCGACCATCCGTCGTCCGTCCGTCGTCCGTCCATCGATCAACTTTTGCTTTAAAACACTACTCCTCATTAACCGTTTGGGTGATTTCAACCAAATTTACCTGGGAGTATCCTATGGTCATTGGCTCCAGAACTTCCATGCAGAATTTTGATTCGCCAATTTTTTGGGTCAAAATCTTAGATTTTATTAAGAACTTACTGGAAATTGTCAAAATGCTTCTTCTCCTTACCATTCTGAGCGATTTCAACCAAATGTGGCTGAATGGACCCAATGGTGGTAGGATCTAGAAAATCTATTCAGAATTTTGATTGATAATTTTTTGGGGTGAAGGTCTTAGATTTTATGAAAAATTTACCAGAAATTGTCAGCACGCTGCTTCTCCTTAGTTGCTTGACATATTTCAAACAAATTTGGCTAGAGTGACCCTATCAAGGTAGACTAGAATTTCCATTCAGAATTTTGATTGGTAAATTTTTGGAGTGGCCGTCTGAGATTTTCCGAAAATTATCTATCATATCTATTTAAATGCTAATGGTCCAGTTGAGTGTTACAGGCCCTTGGGCCTCTTCCCAGCAGGCACATGACGTTGTTTCAACGTTGAATCCACGTTGAAATCACGTCATGACGTGATTTCAACATGGATTCAACGTTGAAACAATGGCATGTGCCCACTGAGTTGTTTATATACTGGGATGCAGGTAGGAATTAATGCAGTCCACCACCACCACCCTCCACCTCCCACCCCACCAACCACCTCAAGGGTGGGGTTGGGGTGGGCGGGGGTGCAAAGGTAACCTAAATATGGGGTACAGGAGTCTTCCCCAGAACAAATTTGAAATCTATATGTCGTGTGATAGCGTCGGCCTGCATTTTCGGGGGTGGGGTGCCGTTTGAGGAGGGTGGGTGGGAGGTAAATATGGAATTTCAGATTCTCTAATTCAAATTAGACACTCGAAGTGCGGGTGGGGGTGGGCAGGGTGTTTGTGTGACAAACTCATATCTTTGCCAGCCTCGCTCGTCTCCAAATGCATCCACAGATAGTCCCATATGAATCGTCAGTGTGTCAGTATATCAGATATGTGAAAACTGGTCGGCCAATCCTTGACTTTATAGTCTTGGTGCGGTGGTCCAGTGGAAAGATGCCTGGTTGCTGATGCTATGCGGAGTTGCAGAATGGCGGTTCGATCCCCCCGACCGGGAGATGGTGATCAACAAATTAAACTAACGGGTGCAGCACTGTCGGCTAAGTTAGCACATGGAAATTGAAGCCGCACGTTGGCAGTGCGTCAATAAAATAAAAATACATATACTGCCAGAGCCGTGCTGGAGTCAGAGTACAATAGGCGTAAAAGCCTAGGATTGATTGTGACAGATGCATCCACAGATAGTCCCATATGAATCGTCAGTGTGTCAGTATATCAGATATGTGAAAACTGGTCGGCCAATCCTTGACTTTATAGTCTTGGTGCGGTGGTACAGTGGAAAGATGCCTGGTTGCGGAGTTGCAGAATGGCGGTTCGATCCCCCGACCGGGAGATGGTGATCAACAAATTAAACTAACGGGTGCAGCACTGTCGGCTAAGTTAGCACATGGAAATTGAAGCCGCACGTTGCCAGTGCGTCAATAAAATAAAAATACATATACTGCCAGAGCCGTGCTGGAGTCAGAGTACAATAGGCGTAAAAGCCTAGGATTGATTGTGACAGATGCATCCACAGATAGTCCCATATGAATCGTCAGTGTGTCAGTATATCAGATATGTGAAAACTGGTCGGCCAATCCTTGACTTTATAGTCTTGGTGCGGTGGTCCAGTGGAAAGATGCCTGGTTGCTGATGCTATGCGGAGTGGCAGAATGGCGGTTCGATCCCCCGACCGGGAGATGGTGATCAACAAATTAAACTAACGGGTGCAGCACTGTCGGCTAAGTTAGCACATGGAAATTGAATCCGCACGTTGCCAGTGCGTCAATAAAATAAAAATACATACAGAGACAGACACACGTACATACCTACCCATCCACCCTCTATCTGCGCCTATGCACACATTGATAATCATTATGACAGTAGAGCCATCTTGGGCATTCGTAAACATTCTCTATCGAGCAGCCTCTTGTATTGGTACTATAGCCTACGATGATCCACATGCACTGATGGGGTGGGGACGTTTCTGACATAATCACATATCATCGCGGTAGTGTTTTGTCTTCTAATGTGCATAGAATCAATAATATATTTCTAAAAATGCATAGTAAAACAGTATTTGATGTTAGAATTGTCAATTCGGCCAACTTTACCGGTAGAGCTGACGTAAAATTGCAATTTTCAAAGCTTTGAGTAGCATCAACCGCGGCAGCGTAATGTTGTTTACTAACAAAACAGTGATCAGCTGACGGCCAGTCATCTGCGCACGCGTGAAAATGACGTCATAAGGGAATTCCGTAAAACCTCCTATACAAATCGCATACAAGGCCCCAGACAAGGAACAGCCTTGGCTAATACCACGCGTTTAAGAAAATGGAACAGACAACGAGTTATTAATTTTCAATAAACTTTGGGTGAAATCGGACCATTATTTTCCGAGAGAGCCACAGATTCCGAATTTGATCCAATCTAGATGAAGGTTCTTTCCTCGTGATCACAGCCAAAGTCTGGAAATCCGCAATTCCCTTTGAGCACAATCAGATCAGTAGATTTTTTAACGCGCATAATTGGTTACGGACTAAGCGTTGTTGTACGAATTGTTTGTTTTACTATTTAATAAACTTGATGTTGACTATTTTGAAACTAATGTGGCTGCTATCGGCAACAGCACCTAATCAGATTAGTTTTTAAATATTCAACCGCTTACCTGTATAGTTTTCTTGAAATTGATAGTCAGGGAGTTCAGGAATAGATCGTAACCATCATCGTTCCCAACACGAGCGAAGTGTGCGCGGAGATTAGCTAGAGCCATTACGTTAGACGAAAATAAACATCAACCCTCGCTAACTGATCCAGTGATGTATCTAAAGCCAACAATTTTTAATTCTTAGTTGTAAATAGCGCCTCCCACTTCATTAAACCATCCTGCTAAATAATATAAATTCAATCTGGATTCTCATATTTTTCTAAATACCAAATCCAAGGGAGGTAACTCGATCATACAGGTGAATATGATACTTTGAATAAACAGATTTTCATTATAGATTTTCCTGCCATATGTACATATGATGTTACAGATTAAGTATATATAATGCGTTACTATTTAAAAAGTACCTTATTATACCGTAGACTGACAATTATAATTAGATAGAGCTTCAATATAAGTCAACCATAGCGCGATATAAATTTGCCAATCTATATAGCGGGTCCGAAAGTTTTTTTAACATTGATTATGACGTAAAGTTAGGTCTTCTGACCTCCTTTACTATTTAATATTATTTGTGATCGTAATTTGATAATTACGATAATAAAAAAAAAGGAAATAATGATTCAATAATTATAAATGTAAAGTACATTTTATTTATTCACTAATTTACAATTACTGCGTAATTCAGTGTTCTGCTTGCAGGACAGGACCTCTACAAACGAGGCCTAAAAGCATGTTTTAAACTTTGTAAAGATATAGACTGTAGACTCATTATTGCACTATGCACTTGAATCTTCAAAAACTCTCCATACAACATCAAAGAACCCATGCCGGTATAGCAGCATAAAACAGTTATGTGCTACATTAGAACTAACATTAGATATATCGTCATGTAACTTTTCAAAGTTCAAACAATCTGTGAAATCCATTTGCACAGAAGCCTATCTTGAAAACTGGTATGCTTTACAGGACAAACTTTCTGATGGTAAACTGACCACCTACACAGTAGTAAAGACTAGGTATGGATTAGAAAATTATCTAAATAACTATGAAGAAAATTGAATATAGAAAGGTCATTACGAGGTTGCGAATATCTGCGCACTTGCTCAAAATAGAAACTGGTAGCTATTACCAGATAAATAGAGAAGATAGAGTTTGTGAGTCATGTGATTCTGGCTCAATTTAAGATGAAATTCATTTTCTTATAGAATGTAACGCATACAATGATGATAGAAATGAACGTTTTAGTATAATTGAAAAAACAAACAAGCACTTTAAAAATCTAACAAAAGTTGATAAATTCTTTTGGTTAAATAATTGCGAAAATTCTGAAATATTACATCGCCTCGGGCAGCTTCTAAGCAAACATCTTAAATGGCCATATACAAGCAGACCTCATCCCATGCATCTGTACATATGTATATAGATATAGATACATTTATATTTTATTTTCGGTTTTCAGACTTAATCGTGACCCTTCCAGCACGAAAATATGTACGTCTGTATTTTCACAGCATTGAGACACGGTATATGATCTTATAGGGTCTATGAATTGTTTGAGATTAAGTCTATATTTTGCTATATTGTTTGTTTGGTTTTTTTGTTGTTGTCTTTTTTTGTGTTTTTAATATGTTCTTTTCATAAAGTTCTGTAAACTGTCCTGTGCTGATTAGCCGCAATGGCATAAAAAACCCAATAAAGTATACATATTCCGGCCATTTTTCATCAAATGACTAATTCCCATTGATCAGATTAACATGCAAAATAAGGGCAACATCAATTTTAATAATAGATCGAAAGTCTATAATTTTCGAATCGTGTTATGAAGAATTCAATGCAGATAACTTGGTACTTTCAATCAACAATAAAGGGCAGAAATGACAATTTAGTTACGCTGTAAGAAATTCTACACCTCGAGGGATCCCGTTTTCGTATCCACGCCATCTTGTTTTTTTCGGGATTTAAGGGGGCTCCAATTCAAACTGAATTGATTCTCCACTCTTCATTGCTGATTTTAACGAACTGTTATCTATTTTAAGAACAGCCTAGACGTTCCTAACCCTAACACGGCCGAAATTAACTTTATGTCGCTGAATACCGTTTTAATTTGATAATTTCCATCGTTCTAATTCCTTCTTCTACCTGCGCCTCCTGACTGAGGACGCCGACGCCCAGGCCCTTAACCCTTTAACACTCATACCAGCCAAAAACGGCGTCTGCAGTGGTCTTGAGAGATGTCCATTTGCAGACAAAAAGACTATTTTTGAAAATTTACCACTGGAGTGACTGGCTCGGTTAACGAGCCAGTCACTCCAGTGGTAAATTTTCAGAAATAGTTTTCTCTTGGTCTGCAAATGGACATTTTCTATGAGAAAACTGAAATTTTCTTGAATACATTCAAGTGTTAAAGGGTTTATGATTCTAAGTTCTAATCTCAGGATATTTGGATTACATACCTAGATTTTCAGTTCAATTTTCCCCGTTACTTGATCTTTTTTATTCACATGGCATTAACTTCATTTATTTCTTCTTGATTTTATAGCGTTACTTTTGATTTGCATCTCACTTTGATACATTTGTTTCAATTTTAGCCTAATTTGCCTTCTAGATTTAATTTCACAGACTGCCCCCCCCCCCCCCCCCTCCTGACCAAAACCCAAGTTAAATCTTCGCCCAATTAAAGTTACCCACTCCATGCACCCCCACCCCAGCACACACCCCACCCTCCACAGACACCACCCCTACCCAACCCAAATAAAGCAATTAATGTAACTTTTGCGAGGCACAACTACACACCTTCCTGCTGTTGCGGCTGCGGCTGTTGCTGATAGGCGTACTGTTGCTACGGCTGTTGCTGCTGCTGCTGCTACTGCTTCTGCTGCTACCGATACGGGTGTGTGTGTGCGTTGTAATATTTAAGGCGTTTATATGCTAGTTCCCAGTGCTAGGGTCTAGACTCACGCCTGGCCTTTATGGTTTCTGTTGAATTCTTGTGAATTCTTGTGACGTCGGTTTGTGCATTAGCTTGTGTCTCTCTGTGCGTATTGCTCGTTGTCTCTCGATTTTGTCTTATGTTGCTGTTCTTGTCCATGGCTTTTCTGTTGCTCCTCATGCTTGGGCGTGGGGGATGGGGAGGGCCTAACCTGGACCTAACACGGGGGTGGGGAAGGGGGGGGGGGGAGTAGGTGCGTGCGGTCTTATGACCTACTGTACCCAAGGGGGTGGGGGGGGGGGGTGCCTACCGATACTACTACTACTGCTACTGCTGTGGGTAAGGGTTGTCCGCTATCGCTAGTAACGCGATTATTCTAAGCACCAATCAAGATATATCTCCTAATGCAGTATCTAATCCAGTACCGGTAAATTGAATTCTGTCCCCCGCCACGTGCTAGTGTCATTATTTGCCGAATGCATCGCTAAATGACCATTAGAACACACCACACGTGTTTAAATTTTATATTAGTGCTTTCAAACCTGTCTATAGTGGACACCTGCTTATTGGCCCCAAATGGTGGTTGTTTCTTTTAGACGGATGGTCGTAAGATCACACGTTTCAAAGACTCGTCATCATTTGGATGCCAACCGGATGTACCACATCGACTGAGTCCCTTATGCGACCTACCATTTATCTATCGCAACCCCTTTACTGAAGAGCCATTCAGTACCCCGTATCGACAGGTTTGGCGTATTTATCGTCAGCGACGAGAATTGTTGCTCTCCACAAATTCTATATCAATGATCGATGATTCAAAAACGTGCTAAATGCTCCCTGGAGATGTCCGTAACGCGGTTAACAAAACGATGTGAGATGTTACAGGCCTGTACGAGTGTGCTCTGTAAGCAACTCATCGATAGTAATCTAATTGACGAATCCAGGCTTAGCTATGCCCCGCCAATCTCTAGCTAAGCCCCACCCACGCTGTTCCAGTGTTGGGGTCGATCGATTCCTGAACTCCCTAACTATCATTTTCCAGAAAACTATACATGTAAGCCGCTGAATACTTTGAAACTAATTTGACTGGGTGGTGTTGCTGCCTATGGCAGAAACAACACCTAGTCAAATTAGTTTCAAAGTAGGCCTATTCAACAGCATGATTATTAAATAGTAAAGACACAATGTCGTACAACAACGCTTAGTCCGTCATCAAGTTAGCGTTCGTGACGAACTTATCTACGTAATTCATGACGTCATGCATTAGTACATCATCCTACACGTAGGGTAGTTGGTTATTACGTCATATGATTGCTGGATAAACTGGAAAGGCCGATTAACACGTCCAGTCGAGACTATAATCCATCAGCACTGAATCTGTAATGACGAGGAGATCGTAGAAAAATATTGATTGATTACATTTATTTATTTATTTATTTAGTTGATTATTTATTTAGTTGGTTTCTTTAACCACTACGGATGTTAGCAAATTAACCCTTTCACGTCGAAGGCGCCTAAAACCAGCTTATGCAATTGTCTTGATGAATGTCTATTTGCTGGCCAAGAGAATACTATTTTTGAAAATGTACCACTGAAACGATTGGCTTTATATTACGAACGAAATCATTTTATGGTGTAACGCGGATCCAGCCGGACGGGTACGCGCCGTCCCGGCTCGGCTGGGGTACGGAGCGAGTACGTTCCAAGCAGCCCCCCACCCCACCCCCTGGGTAGGATAATGCGCGTGTATAAGGCCATATGAGCGAGGTTTTCTATAAAGTCCATGAGATCGCATAGCGCCCATCAGAGCTTCCCTGACAACACGTTTCAGCGTTGCAAGAGAACGCATACTTAAAGTGTACCGAGTTGGTGCACGGGATTTCTTTAAATCACTCCATTCTCGCCATCCTTGCTAGCACTCAGGACCAGAATGAGACGAGGATTCCAAAACTGTTTACCTTTTTAAAATCGGACCATAAATGGCCGAGTTATCCTTAAATGGCTCATTGAAATTATTTTCAAAATATTACTGGGACGTCGTAATCGCGTGTATGTATTAAATGAATGGGGAATGTGCCTATCACGTGATAGCTGTGTCATCCCTTCAAGCTGCACGCTTTAAAAGGAGCGAAAAAATCAAGAATCGAGACCACACTTCGGAGAGATAGAGCAAGTGGTAGGTTGTGTGTCCAGAGCAGTGCTAGACGTGGGCAACTGCTTACTGACTGTGGCTCCCTATTAGCCACAGCAGAGCCTCTTGGATTTCAGTTCTCCTGCACTGGTCAGCAATCGAACGTCCGCATCATAGTTTTTGTAGGCCCTCGGACGGCCATCCGGGGGCAACTATATAAATAAAAGAGACTACCTCACTACCAGTACTTCAGAGTAGACTTCCTGCGGATGGGCCTAGTGGCCCAATTGTAATCTCTGCAGCACGTAGAACAAGTTGTGATTCTTGGTGGATAACTCGTCAGATCTTCCGGACCACGTTGAAAAGTGGTATTCAAACTTCTGCGCAGCATGTCGTGTGTTTAATTAACTTTTAGGCAACAATCTGGTGTGACTCTGCCTGGTACACCGCAAGAGCTATGCGATGTTTCATGTACTGTGTACCCAGTTAGTTATGTACATGCATTGTTTAATTACAACTGTACCCCTCTATGTTACGGGCAACTTTCAAACTACCGTTACCCGATGGACACTTTTTAACATACTGTTTAAATTATTATATTAGTTATTATGACTATCTAGTAGACATCCATCTAAAGTCGTTCTTCTTCACCGTCTTGAGAGTGAGCTGCATCAACAGTTCGCCTGTGGAGATTTCCCAGCAACTCCAGAATTGTGCCTTCTCGCGTTCCTCATCCGTAACGCAGCATCTACAGAGATTTATGAACTCTTTCCATACCGATGACCAATAGGTATTCAAGTAGCTATACTATTGTACTGTTATATTTATTCATTCATTCCGTTATAGGGACTGATGACTAAGAGGTACCGCCCCGGTCGTCTGAGACCGCCTTTTATAGTTTATATCTCTTTAACTGTAAATATTATTCTTATATATGTGCTTACAACTAACGAGCACCATAAGGTCCTATGACCTGATATACTGTTAGCACTGTGATAGTTAGTAATGTATATGGCAAGCAGCCATCCTAGTTATTTTGTTTTGTTTATATAAAAACTCTAGAACCGCAGTACGCTAGGATATACTATACAGCAACATTATATCTGCATCACTATTCCCCAGCATCAATTGTACACTGAGGTCACTGTTCATGCTCTCTTTACACGAACCTGAAATGTGATCGACTAAACCGCGCACCGGCTAGATTGTGTAAAATTGGTCAAATACCTTAGGGCCTCTTATTTTGCTAACGCATGACTGAGCATGACTGTGTGTATTGTTAGACTGAATGACAAGAGCTTCTAATCACAATGGGTGAACAGTAAATTAACCCATGTCATGCAGGTTTATCAGCATCTATTATATATTGATCTTGGTAAATGTCTATTTGCATTCCAAGAAGATAATCTTTGAAGATGTATCACTGGAATGATTGACTCGATGACCAAGCCAGTCATAAATTTTCTAAAATTGTCTTCTCTTGTAATGCAAATAGGCATTCACAAGGCCAATGCGACAAATAACGGATTAAGAGATTTCTGAATGAATGGAGTTAACAACGCAATACCATATTCATAGATTGAATGACCAGAGATATATTACTAAGCTCACCTAATGACTTTGAAAGTATCCTGACAAAAAATATAGCGAGTAGGCCTACTTGTTGAACAGATTGTACAGTCAAAAGTGCTCTAGTGACCACCTGTATTTTGGGGCCACAAGATTGCGGTTCTTTAAAACAGATGATTGTATGAATATTATTAATTTTCCTGAAAATCAACATATTGATTATCGCACGTTTAGTCCAATTGTTTTATTAACCCTTTTATTCCCAAACCAGAAAGGCCAGCCTTTGTCGTAGTCTTTACAAATCCCTATTTGAGGACCGAGAGAAGAGGATCACTGAGCCAATGATTTGAGTGGTTAAACGGGTTAAAGGGTCAATTCATTGGACATGAGAATAGAGGCAGCCATCCCTTACTATTTAGGTGATCATATTTATTATACTCTAGAGATACGTTGCTGTAGATTATCTCAGAAACAAAGTAACTAAAATGTGTTGGTTTGCTACGATCTCAACTGACTTAAGCTAGACTAATTTCAAAATATATATGACTTTGCACACAGTCATATATATATATATGTATATTTATGGCTGAGAGATACATGTTAAGAAATTCAGAGTAAAATGTGTTAATTTCTAATTTCTAGCAACAAAATTGCCATTTTTATGATTTAACAAATTATTTGGTTGAATATTTTGAAATTAATTTGACTGGTTGCTGTGGCTGCAAGAGAACGCATACTTAAAGTGTACCGAGTTGGTGCACGGGATTTCTTTAAATCACTCCATTCTCGCCATCCTTGCTACCACTCAGGACCAGAATGAGACGAGGATTCCAAAACTGTTTACCTTTTTAAAATCGGACCATAAATGGCCGAGTTATCCTTAAATGGCTCATTAAAATTATTTTCAAAATATTACTGGGACGTCGTAATCGCGTGTATGTATTAAATGAATCGGGAATGTGCCTATCACGTGATAGCTGTGTCTGTCATCCCTTCAAGCTGCACGCTTTAAAAGGAGCGAAAAATCAAGAATCGAGACCATATACAAAAATTTGCGTTCGTTGATGATAGACGTGTTTTAGATTAGTGTAATTTGCGTCCATTATTGCGTTTGCGAAAAAATTATAGTGCTTAGTGAGACTAGAGTTTAAGGAACAGTGTTATTTGATAATTCTTTTCTTTAAGCTATTTTAAACATTTTCCGTTTGAGGCTCGTTCGCGTGCATCAAGCACTAGCTTTTCCGCCAGTAAAATCGTTGTTCTTGTCGGCCATTAGGGTTGTCTTGCTCGTTTGTGTTTGGCGCCATTTTTCGAAAACAAAGCTTTTTATTTTTACGTTTATTTGCTGTGCTCCCCGAGTCGTAACTACAAGGTATTGTTATTAAATTATTTTAATAAATTTCGTAACCTTAAAATCTGTTTAAACCTTTTTGATCAATTTTCTTTTGGATGTTCGTCTGCGTGCGTTAGAACACTAGATTTTTCGCCACTCAAACAGCCGCATTTGTCGGCCATTAGTGCTAGTCTTGATCGACTTCGACACCAATTTTCGAAAAAAAAAATAAAAATAAAAATTAAAATTTTTTTTTTTGAAATCTTCCTTTCAGTGCTTAGTTGGAATTTTCGCGAATTTTACCGAAGGGGATGACACAGCACTGATATATTGGTAACGGTTACTAGGCATATTCTACCTCCTCTCTCTACACTTCAGCCTTTCACAGCCTACTCTACTCATCTCCTTAACACATTACTCCTACTGCATTCTATCCTATCTCTCATACTGTACCTACTAAATTTTCCTACTACACACTACCCTCTAAACAATCCACACCTTTGGGTAAGTAACATGGAGGAAGCTGACTTCCTCAAGCAGCCTCCTGAAGTCACAGCCAACGCGGCGCCAAGTGGTGTCAAAGAAAACGACGAAGTGGCAATGGATGAGTTCACCCACGAACAGGTGGCTCAGCAGGTGATAATCCTGGAGAGCAATCTCCAGAACACACCAGGCCCCAAAAGGAAGAGGATGGTCGGGGTGTTAGAGGAGGGGGAGGAAGTGGGAGGAAGGGAAGGCACCCCCAGCAAGAGGTCTCGGGACAAGGGGGCCTCCCCAGTGGGAGGGAGAGACCAAACCACCACGCAGAGCGGGGGTTCCCCGGGTGGTGCGTCCAGTAGGGAAGGGAGGGAAGTGGGACATAAAGGGGGGCAGAGAAATGGTACCCAGGGAAGGAGGGTCAGGGTCAAGGGACTCGCGGGAAATGATTTTGCGGGGTTAACCCGTATGGTAATATATAGGTTGCTGTATGCCATGGTGGGCATGCTGGCAGGCCTAGACAAAAGAGACGGGGAGGTTTTGGTAACCACCACCAGTGAAGGGCAGTTTCAGAAGCTGCTCAAAATCACAACGATAGGCAGCCACGTGGTGTCTATCGAAGAGCACACCACAAAAAACACTGAACAAAAAAAAGCGGTAGGTGTCATATCGGGAGTCCCAAGGGACTTCACGAATGACGATATAAAGGAAGAATTGAACGCCCATGGGGAACGCAAAGTGGAGTGGGTGGGTCGGATTGGCGGAACAGCCAGACCGACCTATGCAGTGAAACTGGTATTCAAGTCAGACGAACTGCCAAGTAAGGTAAAACTGGGATGGATGAGCTTCAAAGTCAAGCCATACATCCCAGAGCCCGTCAGATGCTTTAGATGCCACCTGCTGGGTCACGTGGCAAAGCACTGCAGATCAAAAGCCAGCGCATGCGTAAACTGTGGAGGAAACCACAAACGGGAGGACTGCCAGCAGACCCCCCACTGTAGAAACTGCAAGGGGCTCCACAGTGCTGCATATCGCGGATGTCCGGCTTTGCAAAAAGCCAAGGACATCCTCAAGGTCAAATCGACAGATCAGGTCTCATACGGGGAGGCAAAGAAGAAGGTTACCCAGCAAATAAGCAGGGGAACCGAACAGCCAACTGGAATACCAGCACCTGGACCAGCCATACCTCTGGAAAGAACAGCATGGCAGAAAAGGGCTGAATCCGTAAGGAGGAAGCTGGCCACCCCCAGGAGGGACTGCTCAGTACCGAGACAGCAGGAAAGAGGGGAGGAGGCTCCTACTGAGCCACCTACAATAGAGACGGCCACGCCCACCCTCCCGCTTGGGAGTCCGGCCAGAAAAGCCGGCAAACAGGCCAAAAGGCAAACAAAAACGCCTAAAAAACCCGCCTGCAAAGGGCTCAAAGTCATAGGCAGGAGCAGGGCCCGAAACCAAAGGGCTGAACCAATCGGCACATTGGAGGTACCTCTAGTGGAAAAACAGGCTATCAAACCTGTGAACCCCACTAGCAGTACTGGCAGATGCAGTGACCTGCCGGCCGAGACCACCAGAGGGACACCAACGAGCGAGGTAAGTCCCACCCCGATGGTTGGAGAGCATAAAATTGTCTTAAATGTACAAACCTTCAGATTGATCATTGAGACGATCATATCATCAGTTTGCACTGACAACGAAGCAGCAAGAAACAAGGTTGATGTGGACGGCCTCGTTGCGAAATTCGTAGAACTTTGCTCCTCTTCGAACTAATCATGGGGGTCAAAATTCTTCAGTGGAACGTTCGAGGCACCCGGTCTAATACCAACCTCGACGAATTGTGGAACACATTCCACAACGAAAATGACCACCCAGACATTATATGTCTACAGGAAACCCGTCTGAAACCCAACCAGGATTTCAAAAGGTACAACTACAATGTCGAAAGACAAGACCGTACCACAGAATCTGCAACCACCCCTAGGGGTGAAGGCGGTGGCGGCATAGCGACCCTCATAAAAAGTAATCTTTCCTACAAAAGGTTGCCACAACGTGAGAGTAGCGTAGAGCACCTTACGATAGAAATAGAAATCAATCACGAAACTATTAATATTGTAAACGTCTATAGTCCCAGGTTGCACTCTTCCTCGGACTACGACAAGCTCCTTGAAGGCCTAGAAGGTGAAACAATACTTCTGGGCGACTTCAACTCCCACCATGCCCTATGGGGTAGCAAAACCACGAACCCCAAAGGCCGAGTATTAGAACAGGTTATTGACAACTACAACCTGTGCCTACTAAATGACCATAGACCCACCAGATATAACTCTAGTGATGGAGAATGGTCGGTCTTGGACCTGTGCCTCATAACACCTGGCCTCCGACCAACCCCCAGCTGGGACATCCAAGACCAGCTCCTCGGCAGCGACCACCTCCCTATCAAAATACAGATAGGAAGCCTACAGAACAAGAACGAGGCGCCATTGCACAGGAACAATTGGAATCTGAAAAAGGCCAACTGGACCGAATACAAGCACATAATGGCCATGGAGCTGGAGACACCGATTACTAGTACCAGCACCGAGGAATATTATGAGCAGTGTATGGGGATTCTCTACAAGGCTGCCAACTCAGCCATCCCCCAATCAAAGCCAGACAATAACCCCAAACACAAACGCGTGCCTTGGTGGAACAGGGAGTGCCAAGAAGCAGTTAAGCTCAAGAAAATAGCCTGGAATAGACTAAAGAGAAACTTCAGCATTGAACGCCTAGTCGAGCACAAGAGACTACAGGCCAAGGTAACAAGAACCATCAAAAAGGCAAAACGCGATCACTGGCGACAATACTGCTCTGAAATCACTCGGTTCACACCCTCGAGCCAAATATGGCGCAAAGCGAAAGCTATTGCCAGCGAAAAAAACAAATCCAAAAACCCCTTACCCACCCTCATAGCAAATGGGGTAAAGCACGCCAACGACAAGGAAAAAGCTGAAGTGCTTGCCACAGTCTTCATTGCAACCAGTAGCAGTGATAACCATGACCATGACTTTGTAGCTACCAAAACAAAGGTTGATGAGCATATCAATCACCTGTTCAGCTCAGGGAAATGCGAAGATCCTAACAACCGAGACATCAACAAAACCTTCAACAGAATGGAGCTTGAGCAAGCCCTTGGCAGAGGCAAAAGCTCCTCACCAGGTGAGGATGGCCTGAAATACGACATGCTTCGTAATATGCCAGAGGAGGGTAAACAAATGCTACTCAATCTCTACAACCTTGTATGGAGCTCTGGAAAAATGCCATCAGTATGGAAAACGGGGATCGTGGTTCCTATCCCAAAACAAGGGAAGGACAAAACTGACCCAAGATCATATCGGCCAATCTCCCTGACGAGCTGTCTATGCAAAGTCATGGAGAGGATGATCAAAAACCGACTAGAACATGAGTTCGAACACAACGGTCTACTCCACCCTTGGCAGAGTGGCTTCAGAAAGGGCAGACGCACTACGGACCACCTAGTCAGACTGACGGAGGCAGCCAAGAAAGCCCTAGATGCCGGAAGAGGAAACACAACAATAGGAGTTTTCCTAGACGTTGAGAAAGCCTTTGATATGATGTGGCGAAACGGAGTCCTAAAAAAACTCTATGACTTTGGCTACCGTGGCCGCATCCTATTCTGGATACGAGATTTTCTCGATAACAGAAGGATTAGCGTCCGCGTTAATGGGCAAATGTCTAGGGAACAAACATTGGAAAACGGCACCCCGCAGGGTGGCGTAATAAGCCCCCTACTGTTCAATATCATGATGAGTGATCTACCCAAAGACATTGAAAAAGACCATGCACTGGGTCCCAACGCAATAGGCGGGTCTATCTTCGCTGATGACACAGCATTGTGGAACAAATATGCGAAGATAGACCGTGCACGTAAGACCATGCAGAAAGTTCTGGACATAGTCTCACGGTGGTGCAAAAAAAATGGCTTCAAACTGTCTGCGGAAAAAACAGTTCAAATCAATTTTACCAATGTTAAATACATAAACCATGATGCAAATCTGTACCTCAATGGTCAGAAAGTCAAGACATGTGCTGAAGCCAAATTCCTGGGACTAACATTTGACAGAAAGCTCACGTGGAACCCCCACATCAAGAGTCTGAGGGAGAGATGCTTCAAGCAATTAAATCTCCTTCGCTCATTAACAAAGCACACCTGGGGTGCAGACCTGCCGAGCATGCTTATGCTTTACCGCGGCCTAATCCTGTCAAGGATAGACTATGGATGCGAAGCATACGCCACAGCGAGAAAGTCACTGTTAGAAACCATTGACACTCTCCAAACAAAATGCCTGCGCATTTGCTGTGGTGCCTCACAGAGTAGCCCTCGAGATGCAATCAACGTAGAGTGTGGAGAAATCCCATTAGATCTGCGAAGAGAGGAACGGCTTCTCAAATTCTGGACATACCTACAAAGCTCTGCACCCACCCACCCTACCAGGGAGGTATGTCTTCCATGCAAGGAGCACCTAAGACACAAGGTACTGCCCAAAATGACCAAAAAGACCAAACCACCAGGCCTGTTAATGACAGAGCTCGTCAGTGCCACTGAACTGGTAAACGTCGAAATAGAAAGCTCAAGGCCGGCTCCTGACCCGCCATGGCTACTTCCGCAGATCAAGGCGCATGACAGCCTATCCTCACAGATAAGCAAGAAAGACCCACCAGCGCTAATCAAGAGCTACGCTCTGGAAAACATTGACAACAGATGGAAGGAGCACAGGAAAATCTATACCGACGCCTCCAAAATGCCCTACTCTGGCGAATGCGGAGCAGGAGTAGTCATAGGCGACCAGGAAGAAGTCCTCAAGTACAAGCTTCCGAATCACCTGTCAATATTCACAGCCGAACTGGTGGCAATTAAAAAGGCTCTAGAATGGATTAAAACAGCAAATCCAGGCAAATACGTTATACTCACAGACTCACTAAGCTCAGTGAAGAGCTTCAAATCTAGCAGCAGCAAGAGCAGGGACAACCTAATCAAGGAAATCCGGCAGCTGTATGCAACTGTGGTGACTGACAACAACACCGTGGACATCGACTGGGTCCCAAGCCATGTTGACATTAAAGGCAATGAACAGGCGGACGAGGCAGCCAAGCAAGCGCTCAAAGATGGAACTATGACCAGCATAGGACTCTCAAAGTCCGAAGCGAACGCCCTGGTCAAAAGCCACATCAACAGCAAATGGCAAAGACAATGGGACGAAAGCACAACCGGCAGATCCCTGTACAGAGTCGTCCCTGCAGTCAAACGCAAATACCAAAACCACATCCCAGGACGCCAAGGCGACATTGTATTACGCCACATCAGAATGGGTCGGATCAGCGTTAACCAGACACGAAAAAAACTCAACCTGTCAGACACAGACCAATGTGAGGCCTGCAAGGAGACTGAAACTCTAGACCACTTCTTCCTACGGTGCACTGAATATGCAGACATTAGAAAGGAACTCATCAATACGCTGAGAAAGGGACACTTCAATCTTGACCCTATAGAAGACATTATAGCGATGCGTGACCGACAGATCAACCACGAATTAATCAAGTTCGTGCTTGCATCGGACAAACACATCACATAATCAGAACACATTCTGATTAGCCCAAGACACCGACCGAGACAACAACTGAGACAACCCTCGTGAGGTGTCAGGTCCGAAACGCAAATCACTCCCCTAGGCGCATGAGGTGTCAGGTCCGAGGGGAATCGCATCACACTTTTTCCCCTAGGCGCATGAGGTGTCAGGTCCGAGGGGAAATACGTGTAAGCGAACGATTTGCTGTGTGCATGACCTATACAGCATGTTATCTCTGATGTCAAAAAAGCAAACACGTGAGACGGCGCAAGAAGCACTCTTCTGCGGCCTCTACGACCCCGGCCTGTCCTGCGGCACTTACTGCCTTCCAATCCCCGGCCTCTACTGCGGCATTTAGTGCCTTCCCACCATCGACCTCTACGGCTATTGCGGCATTTACTGCCACCCCACCACCGACCCCTGGTCACTGCAGCATTTACTGCCTCACCACCCTCGTGAGGTGTCAGGTTCGAGGAGAAACGCAAATCACTTCCCCTAGGCGCATGAGGTGTCAGGTCCGAGGGGAATCGCATCGCACTTTTTCCCCTAGGCGCATGAGGTGTCAGGTCCGAGGGGAAATATGTGTAAGCGAATGATTTGCTGTGTTGCATGGCCTATAAAGTATGTTATCTGTAATGTCATTCTATGAATGTTACTAAATTCTTGAGAACTTTTTTTTCTGGCTTGACTATTCCACTTAAGGATCGTGACATTGTCATGAATTGATGACCCAGAGTATGTGAGTACATGCCCCAAAACACCTGTCCACACTGTCTGTTTTCTCCTTCTTTTTCTTTCAGCATTGTTCCCCTCCTTTTCTTTCAGAGCCAGAGCTGGAGCTGGAGCTAAAATGCAGCAACGAAAACAACAATGACAGACGGGCAGAAAGACAGATGGAGGACTGGAATGGACAACAGAACAACAGATGGGCCGGCCTGGCGGCGGACCGCGAGGGATATGGACGTGTGTCCATCTCTTTCGTGGCCCGTAGGCAGGTATGCTTGTCTGTCGAACAGACTGACAAACCAATCAACAAATGGACAGACTGACGGACAACTCTGGGCACAGCAAGCTGCTGGAGTACGCTTAAGCAATGTACTTGGCCCCACTTGCTCAGTCTTCTCGGATGGGACTTTAAACTGAGGTCCCGTCACACAGTGCCCATCACTGTGTGAACGTGAGCTAGGGTTAGGTAGGCAAGAAATTTCGGCATAGTCAAAGTAAACCGGATGCTGAATGGATCCCTCCTCGGATGGAACCACGCAACATACGGATTACAAAACCAAAACCAAATTGCTAGAATTAGAATCTTTCGGAATTTTCGAGGGGACTATGGAGGGATGTAACCCGGATGACTGATCGAGTTCGTCCTCGGACGGACACAGTCACCATACGGGCTACCTAACCAATCAAAATCAAACAAGTGCGCGCTGGTGCCTGCTCGGATGATGGCCAGAAGACCAAATGGGTCCCAGGACCCGAAAGACCCCACACCCCAACCTCCCCACTCCCCCCAAAGGGGCCGGGAGGTCTCTGACCTAAAGCCCCCCCCCTTGGGTGCATCAGGTCATAAGACCGTACGCACCTCCCCCGACCCAACACCTACCCCATCCCTTACCCACCCCTGTTAGGTCCAGGTTAGGCCATCCCCATTACACACGCCCAAGCATGAGGAGCAACAAAAAAAGCCATGGAAAAGAACAGCAACATGAGACAAAATCGAGAGACAACGATCAACACACACACACACACACACACACAGAGAGAGACACAAGCTAATGCACAAACCGACGTCACAAGAATTCACAAGAATTCAACAGAAACCATAAAGGCCAGGCGTGAGTCTAGACCCTAGCATTGGGAACTAGCATATAAACGCCTCAAATATTACAACACACACACACACACAAGAATCGAGACCACACTTCGGAGAGAGAGAGCAAGTGGTAGGTTGTGTGGCCAGAGCAGTGCTAGACGTGGGCAACTGCTTACTGACTGTGGCTCCCTATTAGCCACAGCAGAGCCTCTTGGATTTCAGTTCTCCTGCACTGGTCAGCAATCGAACGTCCTATATATATTAATTCAGGTACGTTGGAGCTTGGGCGTTCTCAGTGGAAATTTAATTATTGTTTAGCCAAATCAGGGTATTAAATAATAAAAAGAGCATGCAACGCAAACTGAAAACAAACAAAGGAAAAGGCCTGGAAAAATAAATACCAAGCCAAAAAAATCAAAAATCAAAACTAAATGTATGCCTCCGTCCCAAACTCTTTCGCACCTCTATGTGCTCTTCTCCGATTAAACTACGCATCTCTCACGTCGCTACTCTTCTCGGCTCCGTGCCTCCTTGAACGTCTATAATTATCAGCTAGTGTACTCCCGTGCTTTCGATCCATGATGCGTTATCGTTTGTCACGGGTGTCAAACTCGGAGGGGGTGGTGTAGCACAGATCGGCAAGATGGGGACGTGTCGTCCCTGCTCAGCTGGGTATGGAGCGACTGCTCCGGGTACGTTCCAAGCAGGCCCGCCCCCCCCCCACTCCCGGAAAGGATTATGCACATGTATAAGGCCATATGAGAGCTGTTTTCTATAAAACAGCAAAGTTCGTGAGATCGCGTAATGCGCATGCGCGCGCGTCAGAGCTTCCCTGACAACATGTGTCAGCATTGGGAGAGAATGCTTACTTAAAGTGTACCGAGTTGGTGCACGTGATTTCTTTAAATCACTCCATTCTTGCAGTCCTTGGTACCAATTAGCACCAGAATGAGACGAGAATTCCAAAACTGTTTACCTTTTTAAAATCGAACCAGAAATGGCTGAGTTATCCTTAAATGGCTCATTGTAATTATTTTCAAATCGTAATCGCGTGTATGTATTAAATGAATGGGGAATGTGCCTATCACGTGATCGCGTCGTCACCCCTTCTAGCTGCACAATGATTGGCTACAGATCGCCCACTGATAGGCTGGGCATCCTGCCTCCGATGTCACGAGTAGTATAAAAGGAGCAAAAAATCAAGAATCGAGACCACACTTCAGTGAGAGAGCAAGTGGTAAGTTGTGTGGCCAGAGCAGTGCTAGACGTGGACAACTGCTTACTGACTGTGGCTCCCTATTAGCTGCAGCAGTGCCTCTCGGATTTCAGTTCTCCTGCACTGGTCAGAAATCGGACGTCCGCATCATAGTTTTGTAGGCCCTCGGAACGGCCATAAATAAATAGAAGAGACTTCCTCACTACCAGCACTTCAGAGGAGCCTTCCTGCAGATGGGCCTCACGGCCCAGATGTAATCTCTACAGCATGTAGAACAAGTGGTGATTCTAGGTGGATAACTCATCAAATCTTCTGGACCACGCTGAAAAGTGGTATTCAAACTTACGCGCAGGGTGTCGGGTGATTAATTAACTTTTAGGCCCCAATCTGGTACACCGCAAGAGCTATGCAATTTATCATGTATGGTGTACCCAGTTATGTACATGCATTGTTTATTTACAACTGTAGCCCTCTATGTTACGGGCAACTTTCAAACTACCATTACCCGATGGACACTTTTTAACATACTGTTTAAATTATTTTATTTTTTATTATGACTATCTAGTGGACATCCATCTACAGTCGTTTTTCCTCACTGTCTTGAGAGTGAGCTGCATCAACAGGTCGCCTGCGGGGATTTCCCAGCAACTTCAGAATTGTGCCATCTCGTCTTTCTCATCTGTAACACAGCATCTACAGTGATTTATGAACTCTTTCCGTGCCGATGACCAATATGTACTCAAGTAGCTATACTGTTGTACTATTATATTTATTCATTCATTCCGCTATAGGTACTGATGACTAATAGGTACCTCCCTGGTCGTCTGAGACCGCTTTTTATAGTTTATATCTCTTTAACTGTAAATATTATTCTTATATATGTGCTTACAACTAACGAGCACCATAAGGTCCTATGACCTGATATACTGTTAGCACTGTGATAGTTAGTTATGTATATGGCAAGCAGCCATCCTAGTTATTTTGTTTTGTTTATATAAAAACTCTAGAACCGCAGTACGCTCGGCTATACTATACAGCATCATTATATCCGCATCACTATTCCCCAGAACCAATTTTAGACTGAGGTCACTGATCATGCCCACATTGCTCGAGCCCGACATGTGATCGACTAAACCTGGCTATTCTAGCTCGATAGGATAGGTTTAAAGTAGTTAGGGACAATCTCTCTGTAAGAGACATTTGTGTATGCCTCTTTTCCGACTGTAGCGGATATGTAACACCGTGCACCGGCTCGATTGTGTAAAATTACCCAAATACCTTATGGCCCCTTATTATATTGAGTGATTGTCTCTTTCTACACTCCTCCAGCCGCAGGGCTTAATAATTGTCTGGAACTCCCATCGACACGTTGGCATGATCTGACTCTCGGAAACTATTGGGGTTTCCGAGCGGTGAAGACCAAAGTGTCGATTTTACATACATCCCCCTCTGTATCTTCAGATACCAGTTAGCTTAGATAACCTCGACAAAGTAAGAAGCACTGCACAAAGATATGTGTATTATGTAACCCCGGCCTGCAGTGTATCTCTGGGCATTCTGAAACTTAACCCTAACGACAGGCAAACGTTAGTTCCCCGACACACGGGTGACGGATCGGATGTGGATCTCCATCTACCGCTGTACGATGACTGGGTGCGGTCTTGGAACCCACCACGCCCTCATGGGAAGGTCACCAGAGATGGATATCTGCCTCTTACTCACCGCCATAAAATACTTATGCTATGCGCTTTTCAAATTGCTTATGTAAATTATAACTTGTCCTAGTGATGTTATATGTGGTTGCGGTGTGATATGTAACCAGATCGTTATATGATTCGGAAGCTGTCACTCCATAACATGTCCGCACACTACCTTTCTGAGGGAGATGCTCTTTAGGGTGACCTTCGGGAAACCGAGCATCTTCGCCAGTTGGACTCATGTTTCAAGAGATATTTAGGAATCACTGCCACTTGCGGCCAAAGCTTGGAAGCGAATCTAACAACTAAATGGTAGGTTAGAATATAGCAGAAGGCCCACATAAATGAAGCGGCAACTACCAAAACAGTATCTTGGACCTAGATCAGATGACGGTCATTGAATTCTTCGGAAATCATCCGCCCCATCTTCACATAATACAGCGTACATCACATTAATTATAATTTCACTAGGTTGACACACACTACACATAGCTTTTGTTTGAACAAGAGAGTGGCCCTTTTTGCCAGCTCTCATCCTCCGCTTCGGCGTTGAACGCATTTTCCTGTGACGGAGGCCCGTGCGAGGCACTTTCCTCTCGCAACAATAATATTTTTGTTAGGGTTATAATGGTTTATATTAAAATACATAAGTAGCCTCGTTAGGACGCTCCCTTGCAGGGATACCTCACGGATATACACGGATCAGTGAGGTACCTCTGACGAGCCCATGTAAACAGGACACCAACTTAGTTCTATGTACTGTATATTTTCTCTCGTCTACTAGCAAACGAGTACCATTGTTTGTATAGGGTTTATATTTTTGATTAATTATCATGTCCAGACTCATAAATTAATTTATGGGCCGTCATACCAGTGACACAAATAGTTAGGATGAGACCATGAGGTTCAATCTCGGCGGCAATGGTCGCACGGCTCCACTGGAACATTATCGTTCCACCGGCTCTAGAAGACAGTCTTTGTACTTTTCGGAGCGTTGCGATATGGGATCCATTACCGCGAGAACCGTAGCTAACCAGCTCTTCCGCACATCCTGTAAATGCAGTGCAAGGGAGTGGAGGCACATAACGGACCAGCACGTACCCCCGCGAGCTACAATACACAATTGTAAATATTTTGAAATAATTTGACCGAGTTTTGGCGTTACATACAATATCAGCGTATTGCAGTCACATTAGTTTCATAGAAAATTTACAGAGAGTGCTATTCATCATAAACAATTTAGTGGGAAATGACGGAATTGATAGTTGTGGTCAAACTGGAAGGTGTTTTAACGATTTTGAAAATAATTTGACTCTGTTTTGGCGTTACCGTGATACAGCGGTAAATATGGTAAATGACTTGTATTAAGAGACCTTGCTTTTAGTAATCACTCTTTGGTATGGGCCTAAAAAGTGCCTGCCATTATGCGCCATAGACAGGTTTTGCTGGTGGTCTCGGCATTAATGGTCCTGTATCAATTGATACCCTCCCCCATTCAATAACCATAATACAGCTACATCTATGAATGAAGTATTGCAATGTGAAATATGACGAACCTAATTCATCTTCAGGATGGTTGACGTTTAAGGTGGCAACAACTTCAAGTTCGATACTAGTTTAAAAAAATTCAGACTGCGCGTCATAAATAAATTTATACTTCTTGTTGAAAAGGTTAGGCCTGTTTTATAAGTCGAACTTTCTGTCGCGCCGCGCTAGTGACAACTGGTTGATTTATATAGTGGACTGTCATTTTCAGGCAGATTTAGCTGGTACGGCACAAGAGAAGTTCGACTTATAAATCGGGCCTTAGAAACTAGAAACTGGTCTGTATAAGACGTCGACTTTACCAACTCGTATTGGGAAGTTTTAGACTGTTATATAGCGTGCCACAAAGCCTCTAATAAACAGATCATCTACACCAGCACACCCACTAGATTCTGATCGTCAATTTCAATTTCTTTATTTCGATAAACTTCTTTTGAAGTATATGAATACAACAATAAACAGTAAGTTTACAAATTAAATTATAATCATTATAATTATTTTATTATTATTATTATTATTATTATTATTATTATTAATGCAAAATGTTCAGACTCCCTCACTGTTCACCCACGCACACGTATGCACATGCACGCACGCACGCACACACACATACACGCCGCTTATCCACTGCGCTATTAGTGCAACTGGGCCCTCGACCACCAATGCTCGTGGGAAAGTTGATCTTGTACATCCGTCTGGACTCACATCCCAATGAGTGGTTTCACTCATCCAGAAGTGAATCCACATGGATATACCGAATTGCCTAATCTTTTCGGAAAGCGCCTACCTGGAGAGTTGATTTATCAATATTATTTTCATTTAAAACATCTGAAAATTATTTCTATAAATTTGCACAATGATATCATTTTCTTCCTGTTTTGATCATTCATCAGTTATTTCATTTTAAATGTATTTGGGTGCAGGCGAAAATACTTTTTTATGAGTTGTTTACGCTCTCCAGTTATGGCAGGACACTCGAACAAGTAATGGAATTCATCTCCCATTACATTATCATTACAGAGAGTACATATGCGTTCATGCCTGGGTCTTACTTGATCATATTTGCCAACCTCAACTGGTAATTTATGATTGGAAGTTCTAAACTTGCAAAGTGCTTTTGAAAAAACTTGTGGGAGTGAAATCAAATAATTTTCGAATTTGAATTCATCTTTAAATATTCTATAAGTTATACACCCTTTACTATTGAAAAGTTCGCCCCTCCACTTTTGTACAAACTGATCAGTTAGTTGTTGCTTTATGACGAGTTTCAGTTCATCCGGGTCGCCTGGGTTTTGCTCAACCCAAACGTTAGAAAGACCCATAGTGTCTAATACATTTCGAATATGGGATATCCATGGCCATTGAAAATCGTCATTTGAATATATTAGGCTCAATAAGTTGTAAAATCTATGTGCCATTTTTGATTCCTTTCCATTAATTATCCTTGCCCAGTAGGTGACTACCCTCACATTAATTTTGATACTGACAGGTGGTTGGCCTAGCTCTCCGTATACCATTGAAGTCTGTGTGGAAGTGTTTAGTCCAAGAATAATCTTACAGAAATGTAAGTGCAACTTTTCTACCATGCTGATGTTTGCACATCCCCAGACTTCACAACCATACAATATTATAGGCATAATTAAGGACTCGAAGAGTTCCAGTTGGACATCGACAGGTAGATGAAGAGCTCGTGCCTTTTTAATTAGGGCGAACATTGCCCTATTTGCCTTATCGTACAAGTACTTTATCGCCATTGTAAATCACCAATTATATGCAAATTTTATCCCTAAGTAAACGTAATCCTGTACAATTTCCACGTCTTCGTTACCAAGTGTAAATTTAGGTAAATTTCTTATTTTTCCTTTCGAAAAAATCATAGCCTTCGTCTTCGAAACGTTAACAAAGAGCTTCCATGTGAGACTTGGGTTCATTGATTTGGAGAGTTCTGATATACTTTGAAGTCCTTTGTAACTCATGGAAATTGTACTTTCAAGGTCATTAAAAAATATCGTGAACAACAGAGGGGACAACATCTCCCCCTGTCGTATGCCTATTTCACAGGTAAAGAAATCAGATATAGTATTATTTATTGTGTCTTTAATACAGGATTTAGCTCCTTTATATAAATTGAATAATAATGTAAATAGTTTACCGTTTATGTTATTTGATAAGAGCTTCATCCACAGAAATGACATGTTAACTGTGTCAAAGGCCTTTTTGTAATTAACAAATGTGCAGTATAAACGTTTCTTCCTCCACAGATATATATCAATTAGTGCTTTCAATGCAAATACATGGTCAATTGTGGAGTAGCCGGCCCGGAAGCCTGCTTGCTCTTCGCCTAACAGTCCTGACATTTCTACAAAATGTGTCAGTCTGTTATTAATGACTGTTGTAAACAGTTTACAGAAACAACTCAAGAGCGTAATACCTCGGTAGTTTTCGGGGTCCAATAACGAACCTTTGTTTTTGTACAGTGATAATATAATACCTTTCGTCCATTCGGCTGGTATATGGCCAGAACATAACATTAAATTAAACAATTTTGTGTATATTTGAAGCAAACAAGTACCTTCGGTTGAAGCTTTGAGAAATTCATTTATTATTCGGTCTGTACCGCTGGCTTTGTTGTTTTTCAGTTGCGCAATAGTAGTAGATATTTCTTTTTCGCTAAATGATTTATTTAAATAATCATTTATCTCTAACGAGGCCAAAAGTGGGAAGTCTAGTTGAGTATCGTCTTCCGATGCTTGATTTAGCATTCTGAAATGTTCTACCAAAGACTGCATCGGGGTTTGTGGCTGCCTGTGTTGCGTTTGTGAGAGCGGTTTATTTATTATGTTCCAATATGCTTTGGGATCGCGACCTTTGATGCTGCGAAGTTTATTTACAAAAGACGTAAAATATAATTTATACTGCTTATAATTTCTTTTTTGTAGTTTTTGCTCGCAATTTGTTTTTGTTCTTTTATTTGTTTCAGATTTCTCTTGTAGGTATACTCGTTTTGCTTTGTAAAATTCCTTTCTTTTTATTTTACACTCTTGATTAAACCATGGTTTATCATTCTTTGCTGAACATTTTCTCTTCTTCCTTCTAGGCCCACAAGACTGCCGCCTCGCCAGCTGTATTCAGCATTAAAGTAACTTCTCCTACAATGATATTAATGTTTCCAATTGTTATTTCTGGCGAGTCAACAAGTGCGTTTAGACGTTGGAGGATAGATTCGGCATGTGCTGGTTCTATATGGGGTAAATATTCTGATCTGTTGGTCTCTTTCCATCTCATTTTCGGCTCACTTACATTTTCTTCTGTCTTGTTTGTGAGCTCATGTGTAGTATTTGCATTAGTCTTAAAAACAATATGTACAAGATTGTGCTTATCCGACAGCATTTCGTTAAAGTCTTGGAACAATACAATAGTCTACAATACTAACCCCATTACAAGTTGTTTTTCCCACTTCTCTGTCAGCCCCTACCCTCCCATTAACAATGCATATACTTTGGTTCTTGCACAGTTCTACTAACCTATACCCATAATTGTTTCTTTTAGTGTCTTTGGAGGACCTTAACAGAGGGATGTCCATTGTTGCTAGGCTACACCTAACCTTCATCTTAAGCGATTCCGGTACAATATCTTTAAGGATAGAATCAGGGTTTTCGCGCTCGTCTTAATCTACATCGGATAGATTTGCCGTCCATGCATTAAAATCACCCATAACTGCCATAAGGATTATGTCTTGCCCATCCCCTTCGGAATTCTCAATTAGTTCCTGTTCTAGTTCGTCAAATAGCGAAATATTGGAGTAGTTAGAGGTTTCTGGGGGTATTTATACAATACTGCAAAGCACATCCCGGTCCAGCAACTCTTTCCCCATCTTGAACCATAGACTGTTATCTGATTTATTTTCAAGTACGCTAATGTACTTTGATAATTCATACTTAACTAACAGGGCTACACCGCCGGAACTCTTAATACATTTTTCCCTACTTATTGTGTATAATTTATACCCCTTTGCATCAACATGGTCGTGTATGCTTGAGTTTGTTTCAGTGAGACAGATTATATCATATGGTCTGATATACTCCTCAAAATCTGGGCTTCTTAGCTTTGTTAATATTCCGCAGATACCTGTTTCGGCTATGATTTGTGACAAATCCTTGATTAACATTGATCAGTTCGTTTGCTGTTGTATTCGCAGCGCCAGTTTTGGGTGTTGGGGGGGGGGGGGGGGGGGGGTGTGTGTGTATAACTCAATGGTACTAGCTACCGCATCTGTAGCAACATAATTAAAAGCCAAATCGGGTGGGGTAAGTTTCATATAAACATTTGTAACCTTGTCACCTGAGTAGTGATTTATATGAAAATCGTGTGTACGATGACGGTTGCTGCTGCTGCTGCTGTTGTTGTTGTTGTTGTTGTTGTTGTTGTTGTTGTTGTTGTAGCTGCTGCTGCTGCTGCCGCTGCTGCCATTGTTGTTGTGGTGGTGGCACTGGCGGTGCTGGTAGCTGTTGCCTTTGCTGTTGCCATTGATGTTTCTGTTGTTGTTGCTGTGGTGGAGGTGGTGGTGGTCGCGGTGTTAGTGGCCTTGACGGTGGCACTGAAGGTACTGTTGCTTGCTGTTTCCATTGCTGTGGCGGTGATTGTTGCCGTGTTAAGTGTAAGTGGTTGGGAGTGTTTTGCCTTTGCCAGCGTGTTGTCTCCACGTTTGGTATATAGAGTATGTTATCTATATAGAGACGGTCTCTGGTTAAAACAGTTCTTTGTCCGCGTCTCGCCGCTTCCTGTCTTATTGGGTACAGCTCTCGTCGTTTGGTTTCAATCTCCTGTTGAAATTGCTCACGAACACTAAATCTGTTACCACGTAGTGTCCTCGATGCTACAGATAACATAGTCGCCTCTAGGCAAGCGAGTTGGGACAAACAAAAGTTAATCCATTCCCGGCAAATGTGTGAAAATACATATCCACGTGTTGTCACGGTAGACTGGTTTTCCAAAGGCCTTGCCAGTTTATCCGAGATCTACTGGGTTAGGAATTTAGCCCTGGTGAAAAAGAGGAGAATTATGTGCGATAACTCGTACTCGCAAATCCGAAAGCGCATTGTTGGGTATGATACAGTGTATTGCAGTCACATTAGTTTCAAAACAAATTGAAAATTTACAGACAATATAAGCAATTTAATGTTGGCTTTTGAATGGTTAAACTGGTTTTGGTATTTAAACTTTTAACCCCGCGTGTATTAATCGCGCCTCAAAGCGCTCAAAAAGCGACTTTTGTCAATTAAGCCTTTAATTTGTCAAATTTTTCAAACAAATTGAAATTTTTGCTCCGTGAATTACCATTTGCTGGCCAAGAGAAGATTTTGGGGTTTTTGTATGTTTATGACTGGAATTTAAGAAAATCGTTTTTATGAGGTGATTTTTGACCGGTTTGA
The DNA here is from genome assembly GCA_034401795.1 of Chaetoderma sp. LZ-2023a. NCBI lineage: Eukaryota > Metazoa > Mollusca > Caudofoveata > Chaetodermatida > Chaetodermatidae > Chaetoderma > Chaetoderma sp. LZ-2023a. Next base: position 112,401,298 of record CM067360.1, on the reverse strand, counting down.
CGATTGAAGTGTTAATGATCAAGAAAATCAAAAATTTTGCTTAGTCAGTGTCTATTTGCAGGTCGAGAGAAGAGCATTTTTGAAAATTTATCACTGGAATGACTGGCTCGGTTACCGAGCCAGTAATTCCAGTGGTAAATTTTCAAAAATAGTCTTCTCTTAGCGTGCAAATAGACAGTCCACAAGACAACTGCAGATGACGTATTGGCCGGTTTTACCGTTATAAACCACAACAGTTAACAGTAGAGGGGTGAATTGACTAATTTGGTCAATAAAATTACAGGTTTCTCTGTCAATTTTTAGAGTAAGGAAAAATGTTTTATTTAAAACTTACCATTGGAATATCTGCTTTCGTTATTGAGCTAGTCATTATAATGGTAAATGTTCAAAAAAGTATTCTCTTGATCTGCAAATTGAGACTTCTCAAGACCACTGCAGACTCCGGCAGATAATATTCAATTACGTCACAGGTAGCCTGACGTCATAATGTATACATGCGATGTATCTAGCTCTGTCGTGAACATTGAAGAGTCCATACGAATTGTATGTCTTTGATTGATCTACTGTTTAATAACAATTATGTTGAGTATTTTGAAAATAATCTGACTTAGAACTGTTGCTGCCATATGGAAAATATTCAACAGGTTGTCTGGTTAGTTAAAGGTACATATTCACACCAAAATGCTTGAAAATAAAATTGTTGAAATTATACACTTTTAGAGGCTTAAATTCTGTACCTCAATGTCATGAAACGAAATAAATCTTAACATATGATGATTTCATTACATATAAATAAATTTTGTTGGTTTAGTTGTGAATTTGAATTAGGGCCTCACATTCAATTTGACAACTTAAATATATATTAGTTTCAAAATATTCAACAGCCTACGTGTATAGTTTTCTGGAAATTAATAGTCTGGGAGTTCAGAGATCGATCGATCCCAACACGAGCGTGGTGTGGGTGGAGCTTAGCTAGAGATGGGCAGGGCATAGCTTAAAATAGCAATAGCCATTGTACGGGAAGCCATTGCAGCCTTATGACAGCAATGGTGTCCAATCCAATCATGTTCAAAATATCCAACAGAACATTTCTCACACCGTGTTCGAAATTGTACTCACTAACTTGTTTCTGGGTTTTTTGTCTTGGGAACATGTTAAGTTATTATGAAATGTACTCTACCTATCTATAATTGACACTTGTTTGAGGGTGCAGCAAGGGTAGGTGAGTCAAATGATGACAGCTCTTTAAAATCTCCACCCCTCTGGGCCAAAAATGGTATTCATCAAAGTAGATGAATTGTCGTCTATAGTGACCAAAGTGTCCGTTTTAGACAGGCTTGACCATCTTTTCACTATGCGTGGACAGTGTCCAGATTGATCGGTTGATCCTTGTTTGTAATATGTCAATAATTAATTTCATTAAAGCACACTGTTTATCCAATTATTGACAGCTCATGTGGGTATTATCGAGTCTGGCCAAATACCCATCAATCTTATTTGATTTTATCCAATATGTGCTCGTGGGTATGAATTAATAAAATTTTAGATTAGCTGAGTGAGATTGTTATTGTTGATGGTACTGGTGATGATGATGATGATGATGATGATGATGGTGGTGGTAGTGGTGGTTGTTGCTGTTGGATGAGGAGAAGGTGGATGAGGAGGAGGGGTGGGTGAGGAGGAGAAGGAGGAGTAGGAGCATGGAGGGAAGAGGAGAAGGAGAAGGAGAAATTTTTTTTCTATGCAATGAAAGCATAATATATTAAGTTTGATTTCGTTTCATTACGTTGGTGTCCACAATTTAAGCTTCTGACTGTATACAATTTTAACAACATTTTTTTTAATCAGTTTGGTGTGGATGTGGGCCTTTAAATCTGTCTTTAAATCGTAAGGAGTCACATGGGAGAACAGTCGAGCCGGGACCCAGTCTGCATCGTTTGTGTCATCATAGTTGTAGTATGATATCACATTAACGTGTGACGTCTTATAAACATGGTATGGATTATCCATCAATCATATGACGTCATAATCAACTACGTGACGTGTAAGATGGCGTCATAATCAATGGCAACATGATCGACGTAGATAAGTTCGTCACCAACTTCTTTTGTGTAAGAATGATATTTTAAAGCGTAACGCTCATTCATGTAACATGGGTAGAATAAACAAATGACGCACTTGCCAAAATGGTCAAGTAACGTGGAGATTCACACCAAATTTACTAAAAGGCATTTATTAACAGATTTTACCTGTAATGTTATGTTCCCTGAGTTTGAACCAGAGACCATCGCGCCACACCGAGTCGGAAGCCTTTTCAACGTCTACAAAGCAGCAAAATAGCCTTTTTTTCTTTTGAATATTTCTATGGTATATAGCGTAAACATGTGATTGTTCTCTCGTGTGCGGTGCCCAAAGAAACATTGTTGGCCGTCTGCGGTGTTTGCCAACAAAGTTGCAAAATACTTTTTATCATTGACCAATCAGCGTTCACCCTGCGCTTATGTGATTAAAAATGGCAGCCCATGAAGGCGAACATGTGGAGTCTGATGACTTGTTATGGTCAAGAGAGAAGAAGAATTTAGTCTGGAATTGTTGCACTTGTGCGGCTCAAGAGAAACATTTATACGAAACAATGGTTTTGTTGGAAGTCAGAAAATGTTGGCCGTCTGCACCCCGCTTTAGGTTTTTTGGTTTTTTATTTGTTTTTTTCTTAGTGAGTGTTTTTCTCGTTCAAATGATTAAGAAAGACAGAGGTCTACATAATTGTATATTGTTCCAATTTCATATCCCTATTAAGCCGTCTAACCGATTAGATTAAGATTTTGCATATGACATGTTCCAAGGACCTGCTAAATAGGCCTACTTTGAAAACAGTTTGACCCAAAATTGTTGGTGGCTTAATCATCAACGGCCTTCAGTAAAATTGTCTTCAAAATATTCGGCAGGCCAAGGGTTTTCCTCATTGAAATTAGTGGCCGGTGGCTTGCAGCTGCAGGATAGTTAACGCATCTAATAAGCCCTATTTGTGTATCCCATGTTAGAGACGTGTTAATGGCCCTTTCCTGCTTTTGCTATGCCCCGCCCATCTCAATCTAAGCTCCACCCACACCACGTCCGTGTTGGGATCGATCTATCTCTGAACTCCCTAACTATCAATTGCCAGAAGACTATATATCAGCTGTTGAATATTATGAAATTAAATGGCAGCAACAGCGTCCAAATTAGTTTCAAAATATTCAACAGCATGTTTATTAAATAGTAGAGATATACAATTCGTACAACGTGTCAGACTATTAAGAGTTAAATACGCGCCATATAGAATCATCTATGACGCAACGATTATGACATCATCCTACATGTCGCTTAGTTGATTATAATGCATTACTAAGCCATCACTGAACGAGCCCCACTGGAATCTGTTAATGCTTGCTTGTTATTGCCTGCTGCCATTAACTCGAGGTGAACTAAGTGCTGTTAATTTTCTCTTTGTTGCATTAGCAGACAATTTAATGACGACGATAATGAGGACAAAGGCGAACAGCAAGAAAATGACGAAAAGACGAACAACAAGACAATGACGGTGGCACAAGTACATGCACAACAACCTTTATTCAAATCACCAACAAGAAGAAAATAGAACACAAGCAACAACAAAATACAAATTTACCAATAAAATAGAAAACCCAATGATAATGATGACGATGGTGATGGTGGTGACACAATAATGCTGATGATGATGGTGATGATGATGATGATGATGATGATGATGATGATGATGATGATGATGATGATGATGTTGATGATGATGATGCTGGTACTGATGATGATGATGATGATGATGATGATGATGATGGTTTTTCTTAAAAATTCTCTGGATTTCTGAGATTATAGGAAACTACATTTCCAAATCATTTTGGCATAATATCCATTAAATAATCTGGACAGCTTCCATTAACAATTTTGTAAAATGTGATACGGTTTTTGGTTTGCGCCTTTCCCGTAATGAAATTTTGCCAGTTCCTTCATAAAGTTTTATCAATGGGCTGTATTTTTGGCAGGCCTGTAAATATTCTTATTGCCTCATTTTGGATAATTTCAAGCTTTATGTTCATTTTATATTGCTAAACACTGTTGCTGTCTTGGCAGCAACAGCTTTTAGTAATTCATAACTGTCAAGCTTGTGATATTATATATTAATAGCCTCTGACAATGGACACAAACGTGGATTATGTATTATTATCATAATCGTAGCTTGTGCGCGTGTCAAAATATGTCCACGTAACATCGGTGACCTGCTTCTCGTTTGACGCATTTTAATGGTTGTAGCATTGCATCAACGAGTGGTCGTGACCACGGTAACATAATTATCAGTTTATGAATCAATTTAAAACTATCCGGTTCAAATATAGGTATATTTCACCTGTTTTCGCTGTGTTTTGCACAGCGCGGTTCTCCGGTTCGACTTGTACGATGTTTTGTTGAGCCGCGACCGGAAGTTGATAACGACCTTCATTTTTTACGCCCCATTTACGGAAATATAGGACTTATTTATTCCTGCCGCTCTTCAAGTTTCGCCGTTTATCAATTGTTATTTCGCCTAACATGTCCAATGTAATTAATTCTGCTGTTTATTCTTTGCGCGAGACTCGTAACGGTAGCATCACTCAGTTTAATTTCCGGCTTCCCAAAAATTTTAATAGAGCGCATTTGCATTGGCTGTTGATCAATTTCTCTAGGGGTCGCTGATTATTTTGTCGACCTGGGGACGTGTTCGCGGAGGGGGGCCGTAGCCTGCACCTGGCATAGCTGCATTGTAATCTTTATGGCGTCATTAAAAATTATGACGTGATATTTCCCAACGTGGTTGCGCCGGGTGTGGGCTGCAACCCGTTCGTGAGCGCGCCCCTCGTCTCACTCATCATTCCTCTCTTGCTGTCTTGGAGATTATTGGTAAATGGTTAATGAATAGAAACATAGAAGCGAGGGACGAAATTTCTCTATGAATTATTGTTATAACTATAGCCTAATTTAATTGTATGTGTTATACGGTATCCGTCATACATGTATAATATGTTGTACACTCAAGGGCTGATGGCCTATTGTGAAAATAAATTATATATTATTACATTGGTTCTGGGTCACTTAACAAGAATACGTCATAACGACAACAACTGGACTCGATCCTTGACTGATCGGTTCCCGGTATAGCGCGATAATGAGAGATTTCGTGATCAGATAGCCGTTTCGGCTTAGATATGAATTCCTAATTGGAAACATGACTCTTTTTGACTAGAGAAACAGGTTTTCTCGGGATGAAATAAAAGGGTGTCAATTATTAGCGGGAATCAAACAGACTGACTGACTTTTAAAGGGGATGGTTCACCTAGACTTTTAGCATTAGGTCTATAATAGAAATATTACTTGGATATGTGACATACATTTTACTCTGTTTATTTTCGAATTTAGTATGCTGTTGTTGCACAAAATAAACACATCATGAGTTCAAACTTATTCTTGACATATCATCTGGATGCATGCATATCCACTCTCAGAGACACCAAGTGGTGCTGGACTATCCCCATTAGTCTTATATACCGGGCCATTATTTCATTTAATTATTATGGTTTTACAGGATAGAAACCTTGCGACTGGAAACAAATGCACCATGGACCGGGTGCTTGGACATAAAATGGATAATGGGTGCGCATAGCCTTAACCCATCAACAACGTGTCTTCTTTAACGCCCATCTCTCGCCCTCCCTCCCTCCCTCCCCCTCCGCCCCCACCCTATCTCTCTATCTCTCTCTCGCTCTCTCTCTCTTTCTCTCTCTCTCTCTCTCTCTCTCTCTCTCTCTCCCTCTCTCTCTCTCTCTCGCTATCCTTTTCTCTCTACTTATCTATCTCTGTCTATCTCGCTGTCAATCTATCTCTGCCTGTGCGTGCGTGCGTGCGTGCGTGCGTGCGTGCGTGCGTGCGTGCGTGCGTGCGTGCGTGCGTGCGTGCGTGCGTGCGTGCGTGCGTGCGTGCGTGCGTGCGTGCGTGCGTGCGTGTGTGCGTGCGTGCGTGCGAGCGTGTGTGCGTATGTGTGCGTATGTGTGCGTGCGTGCGTGCGTGCGCGTGCGAGCGTATGTGCGTATGAGTGTGCGTGCGTGTGTACGTGTGCGCGTGTGCGCGTGTGCGCGTGTGCGCGTGTGCGCGTGTGCGCGTGTGCGCGTGTGCGCGTGTGCGTGTGCGTGTGCGTGTGCGTGTGCGTGTGCGTGTGCGTGTGCGTGTGCGTGTGCGTGTGCGTGCGTGCGTGCGTCTGTGTGTGTCTGTGCGTGCGTGCGTGCGTGCGTGCGTGTGTACGTGCGTGTGTGCGTGCGTGTGAGTGTGTGTGAGTGCGTGGGTGCGTGCGTGCGTGCGGTTAAGCGGGTCGGTAAGCATTCTGGCGGGCAGGCAGATGGCCATGTAGGCGGGCAGGCGGCTGAGCATGAGAGTGGATTTTTTTTTCTTCTGATTGGTTGAAAAGTAAAACATGCCAGCCTGAATATCTTTGTTTAGCGGCATGATAACAATCTTAATAATCTATTATAGTTTACGAATGACGTATTAGATCTGCTGAATGACTATTATGATATGAAGTTAGTTCTCCTTTAATACTGCTTGAAACACTGCAAGGGCAAGTAGCCCAAAATAGAATAATAAATTCATTATTGTTGTTATTATTATTATTTTAGCGGTCCCACTGTCGTAGCCCTCGTCGGCAGCGCGGCGGAGATGGGGTAATAATAATAATAATAATAATAATAATAATAATAATAATTATTATTATTATTATTATTATTATTATTATTATTATTATTATTATTATTATTATATTATTGTATAATAATAATAATAATAATAATAATAATAATAATAATAATAATAATAATAATAATAATATATTTCTACCGCCATTGTCAATGTACAAATAATCCTCATATGCCGTTGCCACGACCTGAGTGTAATAAAGAAAATACGAAATACGAAATACCATATTCCTTGTTCCCTTGGTATGGGTATATCTCTGCATTCTCTAGCCTCTTCAAGACATTGTTATTTATTCATTGTATGCCAGTAACTCTTTACAGCAGATGGCGTATGGGTATTGCGCATGTGCGTGTCTCTTGCCGAACGTAGGACTCATGGGGCCCTGTGCAAACTTTCTGAAATACTTACAAGGCAGCAATGTCTTCTAATCCAATTATATTCAAAATATTCAACAGAATATTTTTACGTCGTGATCAAAATTGTTTTGTTTTTTTAAACATGTTGCTTTATTTATGAGTTGTTCTATATGTGTGGCGTCTATGCGTGTAAGTTGACGTTATGAAAGGGCCGGAAAAAATAAGACAAAACAAATTTTCCTGGCCCTTTTTAAAGGCCCTGGCAATTTGGGGGAGCCGCTGCAAATGCACTTGTTGCACTGCCTTAAGTTCGGTCCTGACATTAGCTAGAACTACTGACGTTATAATACACGTTGCCATTAAATCACGCATCTTAAGAAAATCCTTTTCCGGAACAACGTTGTTATAAAAAATTATAGAGCAGCACTTAAGGACTGAGTTGGAAATGTGCCGGCGGCGATCCTTGCGGAGGCAAGGTGCAGGTCAGTCTGTCCACTTTTTTTATTCTTTTAACTGTTTCTTGCTCCTATACTTTTATCTAACTTCTAAACCTTCTGCTTTACCTGCGGCTAGCTCTACAGTGGTTTTGCCAGTGCGGTTCGACTCCTTCTCTCGCTAAAGAAAGAGAAAAAAACAAAACAAAAAAACGTTGTTCTTTCGTCAACAGATCACCCATTTTACAGAACCGACAATTAGTGTCCGTAATCATCCCTTTAGCGTGGCAGGCTTTTGTTCTACAATTCTATAATTCTACAATTAGTTTATTCTCATGAGAACACTACAGTGTTATAGAGAAGCTATGTACAATATTTCTAATAGATAGTTAATAATATATTCTAAGTGTCATTATTAAAATTGTTATGATCATATTTCTCGTCATTGTAGCCGTATTGTGATCACCAATATTAGCATTTAAAAAAAATTGTTTTATTATTTCTAGGCTGCTGGGAGTGAAATCCGTGTGGAGTCAGTGTTAGAGAGTGTCACCAATCAATCACGCGCTACAAGTGACCAATCAAAGAATGGGAATGGAGTACGCGCCCACCCACTAGCAGTCAGCGTGATAAGGGGAGAGAGAGGTTAACTAGTATGTCAGTCATATAAGTCGCGGCATTGTTCATTGGGCCTGCATAAAAGCCATATAGAGCTCAATAATGATGCAAGGTTATCTCACATGTACAGGTCCTATGCAATACAATGTGGATGCAATATGCTGTTGTTATTAGAGGCAATAGATATACCGATAATATACATGCGGAGTTGTTGTTGTTGCTGGTGGTGGTGGTGGTGGTAGTGGTGGTGGTGGTGGTGGACATGCTGGCTGTGTTGGTGGTGGTTGTTGTGGTGGGATGGTGGTGGTGGTGGTTGTGGACGTGGTGGTTGTGGTTGTGGTGGTTGTGGTGACGGTTGTAGTGGTGGTAGTGGTGGTTGTGGTGACGGTTGTGGTGGTGGTAGTGGTGGTTGTTGTGGTGGTGGTGGTGGTGGTGGGAATGGCGGGAGTGGTGTTGGTTTATGTGGTGGTTATATGATTGAACGCACTGGCTCAGGATCTCCCAAGGTAGCAATAACTTCAAGATAATTTGGTTTTAAAATACTCAACGAGATGAGTATTACATAATAAAGAATGTAACCCATAGGCACTTACATGACATCACACACCGTGGCTTGAGGAGACAAAATGTTGTCGATCATCGTTCAATATATACGCGATATTAGAAAGCAGATAATTGCGATACAGAAACGGGAATCTGATAGAATATGAATGATCTGGAATCTATAAACCCTAATCTACCGGTGCAGTAAAACATTTGAGATGCGATTAGCGTCCCTTTAACAATGTACTTGTTAATGGTGTTTTCCTCGAAGCCTGGCATTGTAAGATGTTAATGTCACTACACAAAAATGGAGATAACTACGCTGCTGATACCTATAGAGGTATTGCAGTCGGCAGCAATTTATGAAAACTGTTCTGCAGTAGTTTATAGTAGCGTCTACCATTTTGCTACTGAGCATAAATTGTTGCCAGATTCACAAATTGTATTTAAATAGAACAGACGCACCGCTGTCCATATTTATGCTTTCAAGACCTTGATTGAAAAGTATGCCAAATCATCTAAACAGTATTTATTTTGCTGTTTCGTGGATTTTAAATCTGCTTTTGACTCTGTCTCTAGGAAAGATCTCTTACATATATATATATATATATATATATATATATATATATATATATATATATATATATATATATATATATATATATATATATATATATATATATATATATATATATATATATATATATATATATATATATATATATATATATATATATATATATATATATATATATATATATTATTGTTAACCGGCATGCGTAGCACCTTTTTTAACACACTACAGATCCTGTATTCCGAAGTTTCATATTCCATAAAACTTCAAATTTACAGCAGCAATCTTTTTTCCTTAAACAGGGTTATGTATTAAGCCCACTTTTATATAATATGTATATTCGTGATTTTCCCAGCATTTTTACCCAATGGTGTGACCAAGTCGCGCTAGACAGCATAACCACCAATTCACCTTTCCAGATTATTCATCCATCAGCTGACCTAGTATGACGTCATATGCTCAGCGCGTGTATGATGACGTCACAATCATTACGTCAAAGGGTTCCATATAGACCGTCATCAAATCTCAAAGAGTCCGACACGTTGTATAAATTGTATGTCTTTGTAATTTTTTGCTATTTAATAAACATGCTGTTGAATATTTTGAAACTAATTTGAGTGGGCGCTGTTGCTGCCTTAGGTGGTGCAACAGCACCCAGTCAAATTAGTTTCAAAATATTCAACAGCTTACCTGTGTATTTCTTTTTGGAAATTGATAGTTCAGAGATCGATCGATTCCAACACGGGCGAGGTGTGGGTGGAGCTTAGCTAGAGATGGGCGGGGCATAGCTAAAACCGGAAAGGTCCATTGCCTCATGTATGCTGACGACCTTGTATTACTGTCTAAATCACATACATGGCTCCAAACTTCACTCAATAATCTAAGCGCATATTGTGATAAATGGGGCCTGGTGGTTAATTTTGCAAAAACCAAGGTACTTATTTTCAATAAAGGTGGTAAACTATTCAATAAGTATCTATTTACATACAATGGTAACAATAGTCCAGACTTATTGCCACCTTGTTATACCGTGTGCTGCTTCTGTAAATTTAAAACGGCTTGCGGACGTCTTTGCGAGCAAACGGCTAAAGCCATTTTCAAAATAAGGCAATTTAGTGTTAGGACCAACATATTTACCGAACTTGTTCTCTTCCAGCGATTGATTTACCTTATTTTAATGTACGGATGCTAAGTTGGGGGGGGGGGGGGGAGGGCTGTATTTTCTTAAAGGTCTTAGGACTCATGGCTTTATAAAACAATCTCTGACAATCTACCAGCAATAAAGGTTATTATGCAAATTTTGTAAATACATCGTAGAAATGCAACCAATGATGCAGTCCTCGGCGAATTCACCTTTCCAGAGCGCTTAATAGTCTAACACGTTGTAAGAATTGTATGTCTCTACTATTTAATAAACATGCTGTTGAATAATTTGAAACTAATTTGACTGGGCGATGTTGTAAAATATTCAACAACTTACCTGTATAGTTTTCTGGAAATTGATAGTTAGGGAGTTCAGAGATCTTTCTATCCCAACACTAGCGAGGTGTGGGTGGAGCTTAGCTATAGATGGGCGGGGCGTAGCTAAAAATGGAAAGCTCTATTGGATCAGCTGGCAATGAAATATTGGCTCGGGCTGTGTGCACTAGATAATACTTCCATGATCCGCAAAGCATAATATTGTAAATCTTATTCTAATATATCGAGTAGTTGTAATTGGCCTTTCTTCATCAGAGAAATATGTACCTATTTTGGTTTCGTCTATGTATGGGATAACCCGAATAGTGGCCACCAGACATCTGATGTTAAGACATTAAAACTTTTGATGCAGTCCAAATATGTTTGGAGAGATAAACTTCTAAACATAAATCATAAATTACACCTGCTGGATGGCTCCTCCCTTCTGAACCAGGACCGCAACAGTGACACAGTCCCATGCACCATGATGCAATGTCAGCTCTACCCATTGGTTAGCTGTGGCTTGGACCTGCTGGTGTTCTCGCTCCACATGCACGATCCGCGGTTTGGAACCCGTTTGCTTCAGCTCCTGGTCATTCTCGTCATGCCAGACATGAAGTCGTGGAGCATTCATCGTCACATCTGCGAGCTGCTCAGTGTACACCCAGAGGAACAGCCTATCCTGCATAGCGGCCGGATTCACGTGTGTGGTCTCGAGGAGGGTTAAGAGTAGAACTGCCACGGGCTTCTCAACACCTGCCCATAGTTCTAATTCCATGAACCCCTCATTGCACCCCACAGCGTAGTACCCCTTTCCCTTTGCATAGACGGTTGGGCCACGAGCCAGCGGACCTAGGACTCGGTACTCATCGTACACATAGGTGGTATCCACGGTGCTGTTGCTCTGCACGATCTCCCACCTGTTCAGAACCTGCGAGAGCTCCACCGTCTGTTCTATTGTGCTCTGAAGCTTGAACTCGAGTGTCATGCTCTTGATCTCGTGGATCTGTGCGGAGATTGCAATGTACTTCCCAGCAGCGGCCAATGGGTTCTCATCATGTACACTGGGTCGAATGACCATCAGGCGGTCCTTCCGAGGATCAGTGTGGTGCGATGTCGCTGGTTCAATTGCCCCATCTTGATGTTGCACATAATGCAGCATGTTTAAGGTCTGGGTATATAGAGGTTTTAAAATGGCTGCCATGTTTGGTAAAGTTCTCCAGCAGATTGTCTATAGGCAGCAGGACAAGTCGACACGACAGTTAGCACGACAGTCAGCACGACAGCCACGGCGTGTCCCACTGTGACAGGGTCCGAGGACTGCTTCGTGACATCAACATTATCCATGAGCGAGCCAAGGTCACACATCCATCTGATGCGGAGATATTGGCCTCCATAGAGGAAGAAGCACCAGCTCATAGTACAAAAGAACTCATGACTCGGATACTCTACCGGAAGTTTGACAGCACCCAGGGCAAGGTACTACCAAACCTACCTGTGGCCCCAACCAACAGTCCTGTTATTCTAGCTCTCCAAAGGGCGAGGGTCGGCCCCAAAGATCTACTAACAGTCGGGAAGTGGGCTGCCATATTTAGACTCCATAGGCAGGAAGAGCGAGATATGCTGGATAGCCGCAAGTCTGGAGCAAATAACTACTTCAGGGAGGAGGCCAGTGCCGCTGTATCGGAGAGCCATGACACTGGTCATGCAGAAGGTACTCAGGACGGGTTCACTATTGGTCGCAAGGAGGCTGGTGAGCACATCTTCAACGAACGATCGCAGGAGATTGGCCAGTAATCTGCCAGCATTTCTGAAATTCCCAGATAACTACCAGGAATACCTCATCAAATCCGCTCGCAAATCAGATGCTCATTGCACGTGGACAAAGTGGATCTTCTGTGAGAAGTTCCATAAGAAGAGAGTCCTAGACACGGACCCACAGTGGTTAGAGTTTCAGCGACAGTACGGACTTGACAAAACTGCCGAAGTAGCAGTGGAGACTGCAGACGAAGGTCCTCAAGCAGCAGAGACCACGGACGAAGTAGCGGAGACCGCGGACGAGGTAGCGGAGAGTGCACAGCCTTCTGATGAATGAAAAAAAGTTGCAGCAGAGACCGCCGCAGCCTCCGCTCAGTCAGTCAGCGAGGACGCGTAGAGCAGGATAGTTTCCTGGCTAGATTCAGCCTGTAGGTGAAGGTCTGCGCCTTTTCCAGAGATGGCTTGAAGTGTGACAGCTCATCTGTCTCCTTGTTGCTGAAGATGAAGCCCTCTGTACACAAGTGATAAAGTCCCCTTTGGCCTCCTTGAGGGTTAGGCTGTCGTATATGGTCTCGAGCAGTGCACGCCCACACTTGGAGTTGAAGCATAGCAACCGGGCATTGTGGCAAATGTCCGGTGAGATCTCGTGGGTGTACTTCTGAAAGAGGATGAAGACAGTTATCTTTGTGTGCCGGATGCGTCTGGTGATGTTGCTGAGGTAGGTGACTGTCTTCTGGTCCATTGCAGGGTCATTGATAACTAGAACAAGTGGTTATGTCAGTCGGGCTGCCAGCAGCTTCTACATCAGTGCATGCAGGTTCTGTGACTTGGTGATTGGGCCATTGTACCATTGATCATTACTGTCAACCGCCTCAGCGGCAGAGTCAGACACCAGAAGGATGTATTGATAGTGTAAATGTTCGGCCTGGAGAGCCCGCAGCAAGATGATTTTCCCGTGTCCTGACAGGGCAATGATCAGCACCACCTGGCCAGCATCAGCCGGCCTACTGTCGAATGGTACAGACATGTGTGCGGAGGATGGTTAACACTTGGTCGGCGGTAGCCTCGTCTATATCTGGGAGACTAAACGGCTGTACTTCCTGCACCAGCTCTTTCCCCTGCAGAGCGGGGAATCCTGCACCTCTGGCGGATATTGAAGGATGCGATGGAGGCGTCGAGCATGAAGTCCCAACAGCAGCTGAGAAGATAGCGTAGAGGGCCTGTGTCAGCACCCACAGTGTCTAGTACATCTAGTTTCTGTACGATACATGCACGGGAAGCCATGACTATCCTGTAGTCTTAAATGGCAAACCAAAGAACCCTGACTTCTTCACCTCTGGTAGCCAGAGGCTGGCGGAAGCACCTGTTTGGCCATCGACAATGATATGGCTCAGGCCGAGGGTGCCTATCTTGAGATTCTCTCCATCCTGTCGAAATGAGCTCCGTGGTTTCAGGAGATCCTTAACCAGGTCCTGTGCATAGGACTCAGCCATAACCTTGATGGCTCAAGACTCATCGACTCCGAGCATACCGAGCATCGTCGCCCTCTCCTTGATGTCCATCCCCTTGTATACAGTCTTGGCCTTGTTAATGGCCGATTTTCCAACGATATCAGTGTTCATGATAAGATCTCAGGCTGGGATAGTACCTCAAATCTCCCGCGGGTCTCCCTTCTCATCGAAGTCTAGGAAGGCGATAGGGGCAACAGTGTCCTCTGAACCGAGGCATGCCTCGCCCAAGTGAGCAAGATCGCCTAGCTGTTTGCTTTCTAGGTCTGTGAGTGACAGAGTCATAGTGCTATATACAGATGGCTTAAACCTCCTAGTCATACCCCTAGTGAAATAGTTGGGCATAGGAGGACCATGCAGTCGGCCAAGGGAATAGGTAGCAGTGCTCAGGGCACTGGCCCTCTCTGCAAGGGCGTGCCTTGTGGGCGGTCCACCATTCCCAGGCATTGGCAATCCTCAGTCCGTGTGCTCGACTATGGGCTACACACTGCCCTCTGGTACGCCATGCCTCATATGCTGCAAGGGTCTCGTGATCCATCTCTCACTATTCAGAGGGGTTAAACATAGGCGACGATGATCTCGGCCATTGCACTCGTTGCTAGCCCTAGAACCGTGGCCTCCATTAGTGTAACACGTTCACCCATGATCTTGGTGGCAACAGTGTAGGAGGCCCCACTGAGGGCGATCTTTGGGCTGGTGTGAGTTATTCCGAGACAGTGCCCGGCCACGCCACTCAACACTGTAGCGAGGACTGCTGCAGTGGCGGCAGGAAGAACCTCATTTCCCCCTGTCATCTTCACCACGGCCACATTCGCTGCCACGTTACTGGCGACATGGACTGCCAGAGGTTTTGCTTTGGTCAGTAACTTCTGTGTCTTGGTTCGCAGCAGGTTCTCCACCTTCTGAAGACTTGCCATGGCCTCACTGGACTCAGAGCTGAACAAGGCTCTGCGATACTACAAGCTGTAAAAAGGATGCGCTGCAGAACCCTCCAGCCCTTGGATGTGCATGTTGGCAGCGGGTATAGGGGATGTAGGGCATGCCAAGCTGGTTCAGAGTCTCACCGTGGTCCCCACTGCCACTGTAGACTTGTCAGGATAGTCTTATAGCTGATTTGCTAGCGGCGGAGTAGGCTGATCCCAGGCGCCACGATAGCTAGGCCTGACAACATTCATAGAGCTACAATGGGAAGCGGTGTCATGTCGACTGACTGCCAGCAGTGTCAGGGCGGCTGGAGCTGCCATGTCGACTGGCTGCAGTGTCAGAGATGGAACGACTCTATGACCCATACTACACGTAGGTGCGTTGATGTCAGTGTTGAAGTCGAAGTGGACACCGGGGGAACTCCCCTCGACTATCATGTTGTTATAGCCCCTGACTTGGAGGTCCTCGATGTTCACGATCATGTTGCTCGGAATCAACCGTAGGTGTGGCGAAATAGCATCATCAAGTTTGCGGCGGGCCTATTGCAACCCCTGCTGGAATTTAGACTACTGGGGTCTGCCATGATGATCATATCCTCAACGAGACTGATGAACATGTCCTGGACCGCTGCTCCGCTGACACCATCTATGGAATGCCGCAGCTGGGTCTGTGCCGTAAGGAGGCAGTAGCATAGTGCTTCCAGGGACTGGTTGATCCGAACGATCCCTGCTGGTGTGAGGCCTGAGGTGGTGTGTGGGACAAAGTACTTCCACACATCTGGATAGACCTGCCGCAAGCCAGTGATGTGCATATTTTGCACCAGCGCTCCCTGGTCGGAGTCTGGATCGAACGTGAATGTCGCTGTCTTCCGACAGCCTACTCGTGTGTGTGTGTGGGGGGGGGGGGGGCGATAGGGGAATCCTGAGTAGTCATGTCTGATTCCAGTATGAGAGGCTTGGAGCTGCCATCCAAGTATGAGCTTGCTTCGCATCCTTGATGGTGATGGGGAGGTTGGTCAGTGGTCATGGGTTGACGGAGAAGCTGGTTCGGGACCGACCATCCACTGTGATGGAGAATGGTGTTAGCTCTGGTATATCATCCAGTAGACCTCTCAGGCCAGTCAAGGGTGTACCCAGGAGGGGCAGTTGGTTCCTGATGACTGTCATGAGGTTCAGTGGGAAGGCCATCTATACTGGTGTTCTTAAATCTACCGTACAGGCAGCACACTATTTGTAGTCGTCTCCACTCGCTTTTTAGTGTCGAGACAGACATCTCTTAGAAAGTGGTCATCCAGCGCTATGTCAGGTGCCAGTAGCTTTCTGAGACATGACATCCAGAACTTCGCCTTATCACCAAGATAGTAGGCCCGCTGCTGGATGGCTTTCTTGGTCTTACACTTCTCTTTCCACTGTATGTCATCTGGCTCATCCTCGTCTGTGAAGATATCTGGCTCATCGTCGTATGTGGTGCTTCCTAAGATACCATCATCCACACTATCTACAGTGCTTCCTGAGATACATGGCTCATCGTCGTATATGAAGACATCTGGCCCTCCTGCGTCCTGCTTACTCTCCTCCAGGAGGGCCTACCAGTGTAAAGATGGCTCATCGAGGTATGTGAAGACATCTGCCTCATCGTCATGTGTGAAGACATCTGCCTCATCGTCAGGGGTTGCAGAAGGCCCGTCGCAGACGATGTCCTCTGTCAAGACTCCTACATCCCACTTACTCTCCTCCAGGAGGGCCTGCCAGATTCGGGAACCTTCACTGTTCCTTCGCCTCCTTGCCTTGCTGGCAGCCTGTTGATACCAGATCTCCCGCTGTAGTCGCTCTCCTTCTTGTTGACAGATCCGTTGCTGTGCGAGCCTCTGTTCGTTTAAGGCCTTTGGGCAACCCTCTATTGGGTTCATCATCTCGGCAAAGGTCATATATTCCTGGTATGATATCATGTTGTCGTCAGGTCGAGTAGCAATAAGAGCGTAAACTCTAAATGGGTGTCCGATATCCCATCCGTGCTGGCACATATGTTAATGGAGAGGCTGTCAAACAGGTGATTTACAGGTGTGAACAGGATAGAACTGATAACTTTCCATAGGTTGATGTTGGCACCTGGGAGATACTCTATCATGTCCCGGCCGACTTCTACTAGTGAGCTGTTGTGTGCACTGCCCAGAGGTTGATGTAGCACATCCGCGTGTATGTATGTTGTGCCCCGCTGGGGTTCGTCGAAGAGAACCCATTCTACACAGTACTGTACCACCCGTCTCCCCTCTAGAGAGGATGAGATTACGTTCTCACCACCGGAGAGCAGCAGTCGGACAAATGGCATGGTTATATGTTTATATATAAAATGTTTAAACCCCTCCTGTAGCATCCTATGGAACCCATATTTGCTCACTCGACTGGTCTTGCTGACCTGGCAGATGTGTATGCAGTTGATGCTGCCACGGTAGAAGAGAGTGATGGCAAGTCATTCGCCCTACAGTACGAAGCAAACTCAAAGGCATTCTCCCTCCACCCCATTGGTTGTGATGGGGTGGAGCTGCTCACAGACTTCAAGGATGTGTCGAAGGAGCGCCTGGGTCACAACATAGATGGCCACAAGATCGTGTTTCGGTACGATTTCCCGAAGCGGAGGTACATCCTCGAGCCGTTGATTGAGCTCTCGGATACAGAGGTGGCAGACATCAACACCGTAAATAACGACCTCAGCTTTCATCTGGTCAAACCCTATTCGAGCGGTGCCCCGCCGATGGCCCATGATGGCCTGCTATTGACCCTGACAAAAAACCTGCAGTTCATATTTGAGAAGAATGAAGTGTGGTACCGCGCTGGACCTGGGGCGACTGACAAACATGGTTGCCCCTATATAGGCCTCCCGCAGTCATTGACATAGAGGTTACTCCCCTCTCCACAGTTGTGAAAAAGGATGGGACAGTTCGAAAGCTCTACAATCGGGGATCATCCTTCCTCACTTACATAGGTGAAGGTGTCTCCCTGACGAGAGTGGATCCCCGGATCGGGGTTACAGGTGGAAAGGTCCTACTGTGTCGTCCATTCGATGAACCAGAAGAAGCTGTTAACCTCCAGGAAGGCACCCTACCGGTAGATGGTGTGTCACATGTCTCCAAAGTCAAGGGTTCTGTTAAACTGCTTCAGCGAGTCGGACTCACTAGCCCGCAAATGGCTCATATAGTCCTAGAGCTACGTTTCTTAGCTGGCAGCAGAGTGAAGCAGCTAGCCCCCTGCCCCTGAGGGGATGAAGATCACTATCAATCTGGATGAAACAGGGCTCGATCTGGCACAGATATTTCTCGAGGGGTTCACTCTGTTCAGTTTAACTCTTCAGATATAGCCATGAGTCTCATCATACTGCTCGTGCTGGCGTCCACAGCAGTGGCACAGGGCGCTGAGACTGCCATGATATTGGATGCCAAGTGGGCCCACTTCCGAGATGACCCCCAGTGCAATCCTTGGGTCGACCCCTTGCAGAGAAACATTTACGACCGCTTGTGTTACAAGTGTAAGTTAGTAGATAGTAAGCTGACATTAAAGTCTACAATATTACTGGTGGCTAAGCGACTACCAGTAACATAAAACCACAAGTCATGTGACATGAACACAGGTTCTGTTACAAACAGGCTTTGCCTGTTTAAAAAAACCAAGGACACACGTTTCGTCAAATTTTTGTCAAAAGTGCCCACTATTGTTGAAAGTTGTTGCTGTTGCGTAACGCCAGAATGGACCTTTCCATTGTTAGCTATGCCCCGCCCATCACTAGCTAAGCTCCACCCACACATCGCCGTGTTGGGATTGATCGATCCCCGAATGCCCTAGCTTTCAATTTCCTGAAAACTATACAGGGAAGCTGTTGAATATTTTGTAACTAATTTGACTGGGTGCTGTTGCTGCCTATAGCAGCAACAGCGCCCAGTCAAATTAGTTTCAAAATATTCAACACAATTTTTTTTAAATAGAAAAGACATACAATCCATACATCAAAACTTAGTCCGTCATCAATTAAGCGTTCGTGACGAACTTATCTACGTCATTCATGACGTAATTGATTATGACGTCATCCCACATAGTTTTTATTTGAGCTATTATTATGATGACTCGATATAGTCAATTTTTAAAACTTAATAGACAGACACGTTGTGCAAATTGTACGTCTTTATAAATATTATGTTGAATATTTTGAAACTAATTTGACTGGACGCGGTTGCTGTTACAAACAGGTTTTGCCAGTATTAAGAACAAGGACATATTTGTCAAATACCCGCGACGTGATAAATTTTAAATCGTGAAAAAGGCATAATTTGAAAACAATGTTGCTATTTAAAGCTGTGGCTGTTTCGCGTTTATCGTCTGACCCCACAGTTGGTACACATTTTCTGGACCCTACGGAGAAATAGCCATCCAAGTTTAGGGACGATCGCTCCAGTTGAACGAGTTATTCGAAATGTGTCAAAAGTGTAAATTTTGAAAACGACGCTGTTGAAAGCTTTTGTTAGCTATATCCCACTCATCTCCATTGTACTAACATACGCCCACTCACATACCTACACTTTCCGGACGATACTGGGAGAGAGCGGGGTGGGGGAGGGGGATGGGGGGGGGGGGCGAGACCGTGCAATAGGACGATGGTCTATCTCTGGCTATGCTCCACCCACAGCTCGCTCGTGTTGGAATCGATCGATCGCCGAATTATCAATTTCCAGAAAACTATACAGGTAAACTGTTGAACATTTTGAAACCAATTTGACTGTGCTGTTGGTGATTATGGCAGCAACAGTGCCCAGTCAAATTAGTTTCGAAATACACAACATCATGTTCATTAAATGGTAAAAACATGCAATTCGTACAACAACGCTTAGTCTGTCACCAATTATGCGTTCGCATTCTGCTATTCATTTTCTCAATTCAAAAAATATGCAACAGCTTACCTGTATAGTTTTCTGGAAATTGATAGTCAGGGTGTGCAGAGATCGATCGATCCTAACACGAGCGCGGTGTGGGTGGAGCTTAGCTAGAGATGGGCGGGGCATAGCTAAAACCGGAATGGTCCATTGACCTCGTTTGCCGAGATATACTGTTGGATCGTTTGGTCCTTTCCAACGCGTATGTGTTGGGTGGGCATGTCGGATATATAATAGGGGTGTTTACAAAGCTATTAATTACCTCGAATGTATATGATTACCGATGTGTTATAATATTTGGCTTCCCGAAAATTGCTCGTCTGTTAGAACAAATGGCCTAAATTTCATTTGTGGGAAAGTTTTCATAAAATGAGCAATAAATCAGGTAGGCATAAATAAATTTAATATAAAACGGAATACTATCTTCCAATAACACATTTTATTTCATTGTATGGTGGTCAATGTTGAATATGAACTCTTCTTTCAGTGGCATGATACGAGCGAGTACTTTAACATTGAATCGTGAATCTTGATTCTTATGAGTCCTATTAATACCATGGGAGGTAACTCGTTAACACGAATCTATTATATATTTCGATTGAACCTATTTCTGTTATGGATTGCCTGGTCAATTGTACAGGTAATTTGAAGGAGTAAATCATATATAATGTACTATAGGTGATTGTAAGAAATGGTATATGAGAGCATACATTGACAATTTTAATAATAGTTAAAATTCAATATAAGTCAACCATAGCAGAATATAAAGTTGTGCGCTTGTATATCGGTCCAACATATTTCTATCAATTATGACGTAAAGTTAGGTCTTTGGACCTTCTTTATAATTATGACGTAAATTATTTGGGATCGTAATTTTATTATTACGATAATTATTAATGTTTAAAAATAGATAAGTGTGTGTGTGTGACAGTTTCATACCTTTCATGGAATGTTTGTGTGGAGGTGCTGCTGTCAGAAAATTAGGCAGATTGTGAAACGTTGCTTCTCGCAGTACATTAAATTTAGTCTGCTTAATAATAATATAATAATACGCCTATGATTGCATATAATTCTAAAATCTGGATAATTTCTATAGATTTAGAAAAATATGACCACATTTTATTAAATATATATGTTAATGGGTTGGGGTGTGGTGGTGGGCGGGTGGGCTCTGTGTGTGTGGAGGTGGGGGTGGGAGGGGGGGGGGGGCTCTCCAATTTGACTTTCTTGTGTGAGGTCATCATACCCAGGAAAGACTTTAAAATCTATAAAGTATCTATGGAATTGTTGGAAAGGGTGTTGGTTGATGTCATATTTATAGATATATCTAGATATAGATATAAGCACAACCGCGGATAAAATGTCAGATGTCTAAATTACCTAGCCCAATGTATCAAGAGTTAACCCTTCTCCTGCCATTTTCACAACCATATCCTGGGTGGGTGAGGTTGGTGAATTACAGGATGAAGAAAAAATAATGCCCACCCCATGTGTATAAGTCTGCCGGGTTGTGTTAATTCTAAATGTTAAAATTAATTGATTATAAGATTAAATAAATATATTGAGTAAAAATATGTTAATAATATATATCAGGAGGCCATCCCATGTTGATGAATATTCTGACAATATGTTTGTAGGCACTACACCCATTCTCAAATGTGGCATACACTGAACTGAATGTGGATATCATCAGTATTTGCCACAATATTAGTGTACGATTCAGGAATCCATGTATTTGACATTTCCATTTCAATGCAAAAACCACCAATTTATTTTTTTGTTATACAAACCATCCTAACTGTAACTGTGTTCTGTGTAGTTTTGTTAACCCTTTAATGGTCAGGCCGATCATGAGAAAAGTCGATTTGCAGGCCAGCAAAACATTAAATTGGTCTGGCCTAACACAGGAAAGTTGCAGAATTTGTCAGGTAAATTATTTGCTTGGATCCTAAGGCAGCAATATATAACAGGGTTTTATCCAAGGTGGTGGGAGTGGGTGGCCCCCCCCCCCCCCACCACCTCGACCCCGACACAGCCCCACCCACCCACCCACACACACCCATTGAAGCTCATAAAAGTTTTCTACAATTGTTTTCTAATTCTTAAATTTTATCGAATGCTTATATATCCAAATTATATTATATTATATAATTAATAAATACAAACAGACAATGGTTTACGGATGACCTCAGTGAGATGTCAAGAATACATGTCAGTCTACAATTTCAGTATACCAGTCCATATAGAATAGTGTTTGAATAAGAAACATTAAAAATTATGTTGCAAGCACATATTCCGGCAGGAATCAGGGAAATTTGTGCTTAAATGCAGAAATTGATGTTGAAATGCAACAAAATTTTGTACTGAAATTTGTTAATTTTGTGTCAAGAGCAAAGATTTACATAGAAATTTATAAATTTTGACAGTTAATATGCATATCTGGGCTCAAAATTCTAAATTCTTAATGGAACATTTAATCAAATGTCAACCAGTGTTTAAAATGTAACAGGAAACAAGAAGATGTGAACCTAAAATGCACAAATATGTGTGAAAATTCAAAGATTTGGTACTGAAATCTGTGACTTTGTGATTAAAAGCAAATGTTTACCCAGAAATATATAAATTTTGACAGTTAATATGCATATATGGGCTCAAAATGTTAAATTTTTCAATGGAAATATGAATATTTTGCTAAATATAGACTAGTGTTTAAAATTTAAGTTGGAAATCTGAAAACTCTAGTCAGAAACATGGACATTTTGGATCGTTAAATGCACAATTCTTGACAGAAAACAAGAAAACTTGGACCTATAATGCAAGAACACATGTATGTGTGAAAATGCAAAAATGTGTTACTGAAATCTGTGAATTTGGGATTCTAAGCAAGTGTTTACCCAGAAATATATAACTTTTGATAGTTAATATGTATATTTCTGGGTTCAAAATGGTAAAAATAATTTTAAATGACTAGTAATGTGAAAATTTTAGCTGGAAATGTTAAGATTCTGGTCAGAAACATACAAAACCTTTGACAGGAAAGAAGAAAATCTGGACTAAAAAGCAATTGCTTTGTTCAATAACAAAAATATGGATGCAAAATGCGAGAGTATTAGAATTTAGACTGGAAATACAAACATTTCTATATGAAGAATTGATATCTAAGTTCCAAATATGAACATTTTAACAGGAAACATGAACATTTTAGGTAAAGAATGAAAGAATTTAGGCCCAAAATGGAAAAACTTGGTTATTAAATGATGACCACTGACCAATAATGTCAAATTCCTATTCAAGAGATCCAAACCCTATATTATTAACATGCTCACTGTGAAAATTCATCAACTAACAGAGCCCTTTAATGTCAAGCCGGCAAAAACCACCATCTGCGGTGGTATTGAGAATATTTTCAAGAATTTCTCACTGGAATGCCTGGCTCGAGAACCGAGCCAGGCATTCTAGGGATAAATGTTCAATTCTTGACCTGCAAATTGACATTCATTAAGTAAAAATTACAATTTTCTTAACCAATCTTTACCATTAAAGAGGTAATTAAACAAATTCAACTGGCTAGCATCCAGAATGCACACGGTAATGAAAATCCAGGCTGAAATGCACACAGCTATTGTCAACAGGAGTGTATTGTGGACAAAACAGCCAGTCAAATGAGATGATGAGTGATAAATATGCATGTATGATGTCTATGGGGTATGATGTATCTTTCATATAGCTGGTTTATTGACTGAAAAATAAACAACATATTACATTCTTAACACTTAAATGGTCAGGATTTTTCAAGAAAATTGGAATCTGCTTATTGAAGTCCATTTGCAAGGCAAGATTCTGAGGCTATTTTTGGGACTTTGCCACTGTGATCACTGATTTCGGTTATCGAGCCAGTCATTCCAGGGGTAAATTTCGAAAAAATAATCTTATTTTGGCCGGCAAATTGACATCGACACACCTGTAGAAGCTGGTTTTGGCCGACTTGGGAATTAAAAGGTTAATAAACAGAAACTCAACTTTATTTATATATTATATTATATATCACATAAAGAGCCATCTTTAATCAAGATTCAGATCAACTACCACACAGATCACACTTTAACCCTTTTAAGCATTAATGGTCAAGATTTGTCAAGAAAACTTTAATTTGTGTTTAGTGAATGCCCATTTATAGGCCAAGAACACCAACAGGTTCCAGTTAAACTAGCCTCAAAAACATTCAACATGTCAGAAGCTTGATATAATGTTGATACTTTGGTTTCAAGTGTTAAATGATTAATGTTAATACACTACATACTTAGTTACATGGGTGTTGGAGAACACAACATTTAAATGGAGTTGCTCTAGCATAGAAGCTCATACTGGCTATCTTGAAGCTAGCTTAATATTGTTGACACTTTGGGGTTTCAAGGGTTAAAGGTTCAATCTCATTCCCCCATGGTGTAGGGAACATTTTGTTGAATGTTTTAAGACAGTTTGAAATGGGGCTGATGCTGTCCAGAACAACAACAGCTTCCAGTCAAACTAACTCCAAAACATTGAAACATGTCATAGCCTAAACATATAGTTGACACTAAATATAATTGGTAGTATAGCTAACACTATATATAATTGGGTGTTGGAGAATAGACACACATTTATAGTGAGTAACACTAGCCCAGAAAGCTGCACTGGCTATTGTGAAGGAATACATAAATGATAATAATGCAGGTGCAGTAAGTATAGATTAATACAATAATAACAATTAGTATGGCTAGTATTTAACTAGACATATAATTAGCATTCTGGGTTTTCATTCTTTTGTGATTATGCACCTTTGAACAATTTTATTTTCACACGTTTTGTTGAAAATAATATTATTGTCAAAATTCTATACTTTTAGAGACTTAAAGTGTGGGTCTAGATCGTATGAATCGAAATAAATATTCACATATGACGGTTTTATTACCGTATAAATTAATATAATTTTTAGGCTCTGAAATTGAATTCAACATCGAAATTTGAAAAATATAAACATTTATACGAAATGAAATCATCTCAAGGTTTTTCGTGTCATTACATTCAACAAATACGGATACAGATACAGATGCACAAATTAACCCTCTGGAAGTATACAATTTAAGCCTTTTTTTCACGCATTTTTCTGTGAACATGTACCTTTAAATAGTTTTCATTGGGCTATTTAATAATATTTAAATCAGAAATCTGTTTAGAGCCATATTTATTAAAATTAAATGAAGCTAGTAGAAGAACTCTTACGAAACTTAAGACTGCCAATCACCGCTTACAAATTGAAACAGGCGGCTGGACAGGAATACCAAAATCAACAGAACATGTCCATCATGCAATAATAATGATATTGGTGACGAATACCATTACTTGTTGTCGACTCCCAACTTGACATTGCAAAGAAAACTATGCCAATTTGCTGCAAGGGTTATAGCGAACTTTGGGCAGAAATAGAATAATCTTTCTCATTTTGTATGCCGAGGTGTGCTATACAATTAGATCAGAGACACTAGTCGCAATAGTTATGACACTCTAAAATGTGTACTTATCCCTGACCAAGTACTGAACAACAACAACAACAACAACAACAATGACGACGACGACTGCTACTACTACTACTACTACTACTACTACTACTACTACTACTACTACTACTACTACTACTACTACTACTACTACTACTACTACCGCCACCGCCACCGCCGCCGCCGCCGCCGCTGCTGCTACTCCTACTAGTACTACTACTACTACTACTACTACTACTACTACTACTACTACTACTACTACTACTACTACTACTACTACTACTACTACTACTGCTACTACTGCTACTACAAATTCTACTAGCAGTACTACTGTTATTGCTGAAACAAAAAAACCCTGCATGCTATAAACTTGTATACTTGTACACCACTAGTATATATCTATCTAAATGTAAATATGTTCCCCACATACTTTGCATACAGTCTGGGAGTAATAAATTGAATTGAATTGAATTGAATTGATAATCAGAACAGCCTTGTATTGTCCGCTTATCGGGTTCTAACAGTTTACAGATTCGTAGATTTTATATACTGATATTAATAATAAACTGAAATGAATTTTATTAGACAGACCCTGAGAGTAAAACGTAGTGCACCAAACAACGCATGATTTCGGGCTCAAATTTACAAACGGAAAATAAGCAAAACTGTCAGCTAAGATTTCAGTTTTCAGTTTTCTTTATTTCACTCAGACCATTACAAATACCATATGAGGGCAACGTTTATGTTACAGTTTTTGGCGATAGACGTATCATAAATTTTTACAATTTTTTGTCACATACGGTATTATTATTATTATTATTATTATTATTATTATTATTATTATTATTATTATTATTATTATTATTATTATTATACGTCAGATTTATAGATGAATACTCTGGAAGGGTGAATTGAAACGGGACTGTGGGAAGGTATACCAAGAGATGAACAGAAGTATAACCTATGTGCCAATAATGACAGAGAAGATGAAAATCATTACTTATTTACCTGTATTTATCTTTAAAATGAAAGAAAAAACGCATGTCTATATATTTCAATACGCGCCCAAACTACTACAAGTTTAACGAGCTATTTTCAAGTAATAAAGCAGGATTTCTAAGAAAACTCTGTAAATTTTTCAAGTTGATACTTCACGAATATAAAGGCCAAAGAAAACAACAATAACAGCAACAACGATGACGACAACAACGACGACGACGACAACGAAGACAATGTATAATGCCTGCTCTACATGCACATAATTAATGTTATATATGTTCCTCATATATCATTATACAACTGATCGTATCGGAACCATTCCCACTACGGCGGGATTTCCCTAAATCAACGCTCAGATTCGTTGCTGGCTAGTAAAACAACGACTGCAGCTGACCCACATTGAGTTACTATTGCACAACAAGACACCGCATTTGGAACCGTTCCTTTGATAAACTAAAATCGCAATACTTTTGAAGTCGTACATCATTGGATATCAGTAATGTATTATTTTCTTATATTTTTGCAAAATATTCATTTATTTTGCATATAAAGTACACCATTATACCTAGGTTCATTACATCAAGGGGGTATTTGAAAATCACAATTAACTGGATAAGATTTGACGAAAATTAAAAAAAAAATAATACTTAAATGTATCCCCTATAGAAAAGTGGTGTCGCTTTTCAATAGTGTATGAGTTCAATAATATTATGAGATTAGTTCATCATATGAACTGCTTAAATTGTATTGAATTTTGTCAAATAGTAAACTAATACTGACAGCGCTGTGCCTTATACATTTACATATACATTTACCAGCCAGCGGAGTTGTGAGCAGGGCATTAACGGGAAGGTATTTTCACATGGGACAGCCGAGTTTCCATATACTCACTGTACACAATTTTGTATGCGAACCTATGAGTAACGTGTGCTCAAAATGAGCATGTAAAGACAACTCTGTGAGCATACAAAGTAAGATTCTCAATAATTCGCACGTTTTAATAAAAATATCGATAAGTTCAGAAATTTTATATCTCACCCGGTGCTCAATTCAAGCAATAATCGCATAAGCCTAATGCGGGTATGCCCTTCGAAGCCAATGTTCATGGACCCACCCATGCTAACATACTAGCTTAATTCCCGATATCCCCTATTTAAGACTATGTGCTCGGCCTCAACGTGGCGCAGGGGTGTAACCCACTGGGTGTCAATCCAGACATTTGGAGGGGATAACCAGAGCATTATGCATAACACTAATGAAATGACACTTGGAGATCAAATCAACCGACTGCCAGGCAGGTGCAGCGCCATGCTCCACGCCCCGAAGGAGTCTACCCTCAGCTACTGGAGGTCCCAGCAACTCGTCTTAGGGAGCCAGGGGACGAGGATGGAGAGCTACTGGCCAACCGAAAGAGAAGACCAAACCCAAAGAGAACCCCAGTATCAACATCATGCACTGGAATGCAGAAGGGGTTACCAACAAGAAATCAGTGCTCGAACAGCTCCTTACGAAAACAACATTGATGTCTGCTATATTCAAGAGACACACCTGCAAGAAGGAAAACCATTTAAGATCAGAGGTTACCAGATTTTCCGGTGTGATCGAAGAGGAAGAAAGAAAGGCGGGGTGATCACCTTGGTCTGAAACAGCATCAACGCCAGCCAGATCAAACCCTTTATGGAAGAGGCAGAATATATCAAGATTAAGGTAACAACCAGTAACTCTGTGATTGACATTGTCAATTATTACTGCCATAATGACAAGAATCTCTCACTTGACACAATCCAGGTCCCGGACTGCCACTTCCTCATTGCTGGAGACTTTAATAGCCAGTCCCAGAGCTGGAGATACAGCACACTTGGCAAACGAGGAGAAGACATTGAAGCATGCCAAGATGAAAAGCATCTTTTACTTGTCAACGATCCCACAGATCAGCCTACGTTCTACCCGCGCAGGTGGCACTCGACAACAACGCCAGACTTGGCATTTTGTACAGAAGACATTCACAGAAACCTCAGTAGAGTGGTCGGATCGCAGTTAGGAGGAAGCGACCACCGCCCAGTCCTCCTATCTCTTTCTGGAAGTATCTCGACAAGTTCACCTCAACATCCAAGGTGGAACTACAAAACGGCAAATTTGAGTCTGTTCGGCATTCGTTCCAATGAGCTTACCGAAAATATAGCAGTAGAAGGGAGAAACATTAACAATGTGGTCAAGGAATTTAATTCAAGTATCCTCAAGGCTGCCAACGAAACGATTCCTCGAGGGTTCAGGAAAAACTATCGCCCCTCCTGGACAACAGAACTGCAAGCAGCACATAATAAACTAGACAAGGCCAGAGAAGATGCAGAGAGTAATCCTGTCATGAAAACCACTTCAAGCTACAACAAACTAAAGCCAGGTATCTAAAGACCAAGCTGGAGGCCAAAAGAAGAAGCTGGAGGGAAAAGACGGCAGGGTTTAATTTAGAGAGAGACACCACAAAGCTATGGAGACTGACTAAAGCACTGAATGATGAGGGTGTCGGGGGAGAGAAGATTACTCTTGGAGAAGATGGACAAACACTGACAGGAAAGATGGCTGCAGATGCCTTTGCGAAGGCATATGCAAAAGAAAGCAACATTTCTATACCACAAATGCGTCAAAGAGGTTAGAAAAGAGCGAAAGGAAAGAACAGACACCAACACTCACGATGCAATGAAAGTTGACATTAGTTTAGCAGAACTGAAGAAGGCTATCCGCCAATTGAAGAAGAAGAAATCTCCCGGGCCAGATGGCATTACGAAATGATCCAACACCTTGGTAATGCATCTCTCCGCAAGTTGCTAGACATCTTTAATCAGTTGGACCAATGGAGAGGTTCCTCAGTGCTGGAAGGAAGCCAGAATGACTACTATTCTGAAAAAAGGGAAGAACAAGGCGAAAGTGCTGAGCTAGCGTCCTATCAGTCTTACAAGCTGCATATGCAAGACATGGAGCGCATCGTCAATCAGCGGTTGTAGTGGTACCTGGAGTCGGAGAACATTATAGTTTCAGAGCAGGCCGGCTTCAGAAGATACAGGAGCACAGAAGATCAAACGACACTTCCTGCACAGGTCATAGAGGACACTTTTCAAGCCAAGAAGGTGATGCTAGCTGCCTTTATTGATCTGAAGAAGGCATTTGACAAGGTATGGAAGGATGGCCTCCTCGTGAAGCTCCAAGGAAATGAGGAAGCAGACAAGATGGCAAAAGTGGGTGCAGAAGAGAATCAGACAGAAAACAGGGTTACTCATACAGAGATGAAGACTATCATCAAGTCACTCTATAGAACACCTCAATCAGAAAATGCCTACCATCATCTCTCGAGGCCAGAGCAAGTGACCATTTTTCGTCTCAGAACTGGACACAGCAGACTAAACCAACACATGTACAGGCGGTTCCACCTTACGACATAGCCCGCTTGTCCTTGTGGAGAAGCAGAACAGACCACAGACCACATACTTCAATGTTGCAGTACGTATTAGCTGCTGAGAGAAGAGATCTGGCCTTTGTCAACCTCTTTTCTTGAAAAGCTGTATGGGCCTGTGGAAGAACTGCAGAAAACCACAGATTTCATCTTGAGAACGGCTCTCCAAGTGTGATACCAGCAGAAAATTCTCGATATTTTAAAAATTATATTGAATAAAAAGTTGGGTGCGCTATTAATATGATGTAGTAAGCTGTCAGAAATGTCAAAAGGTTGAGTGATCTGCTATCAGACCGAGCGTCTAGCCGTCACTCACGGACTAACATTTACTAGTTGTGAGTTACAGGTAATAAACAGTTCTTGTCATAATAATCTTAAGCTCTAGATTTATCGATATTTTGATTAAAACGTACGAATTCGCGAACAGGAATTTACTCACAGAGTTGCCTTTACGCGCCCATTCCAAGCACGTGTTGCTCATGGATTCGCAGATCAGATTCTCCACGATAGTACTGGGGTATCAGTTTCTAACAAGGATATAAATTAATTTGTCATTTCTCAAGTCAAGTCAAAGATACCGTTATCCTCTCAGGCTACAACTGTAGCATATGAGGTGTGCTTTACATTTATACGGTTGACGTTAGAGATATATGTACATTATACGTGATATAGAAATACATAATAAGTTATAATAGTTAAATATTATTTTCTCGGCAATATATTATTATTATTATTATTATTATTATTATTATTATTATTATTATTATTATTATTATTATTAATATTATTATTATTATTATTATTACAGGATTGGCAATGATCTAAAACATGCAACATAGTAGCAGTTGTTGTATTAGTAGTAGTAGTATTAGTAGTAGTAGTAGTAGTAGTAGTAGTAGTAGTAGTAGTAGTAGTAGTAGTAGTAGTAGTAGTAGTAGTAGTAGTAGTAGTAGTAGTAGTAGTAGTAGTAGTAGTAGTATAGCAATTCAGATGATGATGTTGTTGTTGTTGTTGTTGTTGTTGTTCGGCACTAAGACTAATGCCACAAACACGCCACTATGGGAGAATAACACAACCCTTTAATGGTTGAATTTGGTCAAGAAATCAAAATATTTGTTTATTGAATGGCTATTTGCAGGCCAAGAGAAGGCTGTTTTGACAATTTACCACTGGAATGACTGGCTCGATTATTATAAATTTTCAAAAATAGTACTCTTTTGACCTGCAAATAGGTATTCCTCAAGACCACTGCAGAGGCTGGTTTTGGCCGGCTTCGTCACGAAAGGGTAAATTCAGACCTGGTCAAATACTTTTTTCACGATAACTGGTAGGCCTATTCACCGGAAACACGTATCCCCCACCCACCCAGCACCCACCCACCCCATCTCCATCCCCCGTTAGGCCCAGGTTAGGGCCCCACCATCGCCCACACCCAAGCATGATGAGCAACAGAACAGCCACGGACAAGAACAGTACGTGTCATCTTCAACATGAGACAAAATCGAGAGACAACGATGAACACACACGCACACACGCACGCACGAACTAACGCATGCACGCACGCACGCATGCGCACACACACACGCGCGCGCGCACGCACGCACGCACGCACACAAGCTAAAACACAAACTTATGTCACAAGAATTCACCAGAAACCACAAAGGCCGTGCGTGAGTCTAGACCCTATCACTGGGAACTAGCAAATAAACGCCTTAAAGATTACAACACACACTTAAACGTAGATGAGCGCATGTCTGCGTCCCTAGCGGCCTGGCCTTATCAAAACCATGCCACTAGGGATTTGGAAATGCACTCGTCTACATTTCAACCTCTTTTTGACAACATGCATACATTTACCTTTAACGGGCATCCATTACACCAAGACAAAGGTAGCTAGTTAATAAAATGACACAGAACAATGAATACTGTATGTCCTCTAAACAGAGACGAAATTACCATGCGGGTTGAAAGAGTTTTTAATAAACGTATATAAATAAATAAATGTAACTTTTCTGGCGAGTCACAATACACATACCTTCCTGCTGCTGCTGCTCCAGTTGTTGTTGTGGTTGTTGCTGCTGCTGTAGGGAAATGGTTGGAAAAATGTTGGAATGTACCGGTTAGAAGTTTAGTGCCTATGAACCTATGAACTAGAACTGAGTCCGCTTGTTTACTCTCTGTAGCAGTAATTGATACATGCAGGTCATCATGATTGTACAGTCCCCGCTCACGTGTTTGTAGGAAACAGAAAATAAATCTATTCTCTCTATATACCTTAAACTGACAAGTCGTGTTTGTGGTTTATCCAGCTTCTAGTTAGCTCTAGCTTTGAACCACCCATTGTGGTGTTATTGTGATTGTGCAACTCGGCACAACTCTTACTACGGCTATCTCCCACATTTCTGGTCCTACGAGACGGATGAGCCAGTAGAAGACAAGTGGATAACGACACGAGGATGACGGAGAATCAAAGTCTACCGACGGCGGATACAATGAGAAGACTGACGACATCGCGGGGAGCCCATCGTGGGCAAATGACTAAGTTACTAAAGAAACTACAGGACTTGAAGGTTACCTTTACGGATCCACCATCATTATTACAACAACAAATTTTCCAGGGAATATACGACTCGGCTGTTATGAAACTTGCGCAACTACGGGATATCGATGACGTCATAATGGAAGCGACGGGTACGGTCGAATTAGCGGATGCGATTATCGAATCGGATGACTATCTAACGGATTTAAAACAGCAGTTAAGCATTGTCAACGTTAATGTGCTTGGCTCCACTGGTATATATACGGGCTCGTCGTCAGGTAATACTAATTCTACTAGTGGGAATAGAACGGTTAATCTGCCAAAACTGCAATTACCAAAGTTTGACAGAAACGTACTTCGTTGGAACGGATTTATTGATACATGTACTGCTGCTGTGGATAGTGACACTAAACTGAATAACGTTCAAAAGTTTCAGTACCTGATTGCACAGTTGACAGATGATGCGGCAAAGACAATTGAGGGGCTACAATTGACAAGTGCTAATTACATCGAGGCCATGGAATTGATAAAGGATCGTTACGGACAGCCACATAAGTTAATTTCTAGCTACATGAAAGCTTTGTGGGAACTTCCAAAACCATCAAATTCTCTGAATTCTATTCGTGAGTTCTACGATGAGTTGGAAAGTTATATTAGAGGGTTAAAGTCGTTAGGAAAATCTGAAGAAAGCTACGGAGATCTTTTAGTGCCATTAGTGTTCGAGAAACTACCGGGTCACGTGAGAACGAACCTTTCATGTGAACATGGTAATAAGGCGTGGACTTTGGGTCAACTCAGATCATCTTTGTACCATGAAATTCGAGCTGCGGTTGCTGGTACCAACCCGCACTCGTTGTCTGATGAACTCAGTGCTACAACGGCTTCATTCCAAACCCTTCACGTGCCACCGACGCAAAGGAATATTTGTGCTTTCTGTAAGGGACACCATTTCCATGCGAGCTGTACTGTGGTTCCCGATCGCCAAAAACGCAGGGATATAATAATGCGTAACCGGTTGTGTTATGATTGTCTCCGTGGAAATCATAGAGCTTCACAGTGCAATTCTCGTAATTGTTGTCGAAACTGCCAAGGAAGACACCACACTGCTATTTGTAACAGGGGTAAGTTTGCATCGTTTACATCATCACGTAAGCCTAGTGTAGTTCCAAACAAGGAGTTAAATACAAAACCTGAGTCCATAAATGCGACTCACGTTGCTATGACCAGGACTTCCGGCCCAGTCTTGCTCAAAACAGCTGTTGCTAGATTAGAATCTGCAACGCGCAGCAATAGGGTTAACGTTCTTTTTTACCAGGGCTCGCAACGAAGTTTTCTGACCCAGGCCACTGCTAATAAATTGGCCATTAACCTGGATACTTGTGATATGGAAACCGTTGAACTGACTGCATTTGGAGCTGAATCTCGTGGCTTGCAAAAGGTCAAGGTCGCCACTGTGAACTTAGCAACACTAGAAGGTAACCTAGAAATCCGAACTTTAATAGTTCCCAAAATGTCCACTGCGATGAAAAACCATGTCAAGTCAGCTGTTAGGAACTATGCGTACTAGCAGAAATTAACTTTAGCAGAGCCGGTAAGCTCCGATTACTTTGAGATAGAATCGGTTGCTAGAGGCTGATTTTTTATTGGTCTGTGATTACTGATGAAATTATCCGCGGTCCAGGGCCAGTGGGGCCAGTGGCTGTTAGCTCGAAACTAGGTTATCTTCTGACTGGACCCACTAATTTGAAAACGATATAGGCGTGTACAAAACTGTTTGTCTGTTGGAATTGGGGAATAGTATGCTTGATACTCATAACGATATCTCAAATCTGTCTAAATTCTGGGATTTGGAAACTGTCGGTATTACTGATGATGATACAATTTCGAACCAACAGAAATTTGAAAATTATCGTGATGAAAGCATCAGCATGGTAGACGGCAAATACTGCGCTAAATTACCATTGCGCCCCGATCACCCACCCTTACCCACAAATTACAATGTTTGTCAAGCGAGAACACGATCTATGATCAGAAATTTATCACCGGAATTGTTACAAACATACACTTCTATTATTGCAGATCAATTGTCCCGAGGTTTCATTGAAACGGTGGTTGATGATGACGTCACACAGGGGCACTACATACCCCATCATTGCGTCACTAAAGAGTCTGCTACCACACCGATTCGGAGTGTGTACGATTGTAGTTGTAAGCAAACAAACAGTCCAAGTTTGAATCAGTGTTTGGAAACTGGTCCGGCGTTAACTAATGATTTGGTTGGAATTTTATTGCACTTTCGTGTAAATAACATAGCATTTACTGCCGATATTGAGAAGGCGTTTCTCGATGTGCAGTTGAATCCAGAAGACAGAGATTTCACGAAATTTCTCTGGATTGCAGATCCTGGTAATCCAGAAAGTGAATTGGACACCTATCGGTTCCAATCTATCCTCTTTGGCGCGACTTGCAGTCCCTTTATCTTGAACAGTGTTTTGAAAACTCATCTTGAGTCAAGTCCGTGTGATGTATCTAATGACATGAGTAGGAACACGTACATTGACAATGTCATTAGTGGCATTAGAGTTGATTCTTTGTCCGGCGTTCTGACTTCTGAAATGGCCATACATTACTATAACGTTGCAAATGAACTAATGCAACATGGTGGTTTTAAGCTACGTATGTGGGCCACGAATGATACTAAATTGCGTGAGATTGCTAGTAATGACAAAAATAACGATCAAAACGAGAACGTAGGCGTCCTTGGAATGCAATGGTCAACGATAAATGACATGTTGACATTCTCAACTGGCGCAAGCGGCAATTGCAACTGGTTGCCTACCAAGCGCGAAGTGATTCGCGAGGCAGCTTCACTGTTTGATCCCCTGGGGATATTAGCACCTGTACATGTACAAGCGAAATTACCAATTCAAAAACTGTGGCAAGGTAATCATGACTGGGGATGAATTATTGCCTGATGATTTGGCCAATGATTGGTATAAGGTACGTGACGAGTTAAACTATGCACGGTACACCCAGATTATCCGTCTCTACTTCACTGGCAATTGCGGCGTCAATTGCGAATTGTACCTTCATGCGGACGCCAGCTCTAGGGCATACGGCGCGGTTGCCTACCTGAAATGTGGAGTCCAAACTGCGATGGTCATGGCGAAAACTAGAATTAAACTTATCAAGGATATTAGCCTCCCTAGACTCGAATTATTGGTAGTCTTAATTGCAGCACGATTGGCGAAATTCATAACTAAAGAACTTACAAACTTGCATATTGTTAAATGGACTCTGTGGAGCGACTCACAAATTGTGATACATTGGGTACGTTCGGAGAAACGACTACCTGTGTTTGTACAAAATCGAGTCATCGAAATTCGAGCAATGCAATTTGATGACGTGAGATATTGTGCTGGTAAAGATAATCCAGCTGACCTCTTGACGCGTGGCATTACGGTTAAGCATTTAGCAGATTCTGACCTCTGGTTTAAGGGCCCTCAATGGCTCTCATCGGGAGATTTTCCTGTCTGTGAACTGTTGAACACCAATCTTCTGCTGTGTGACGTAGATCCCTCTGTCGACCATGTCCTATGTATTGATGCTGTCATGGACTTACCTGCTCCCGCGAAGCCGATACACCACCTAGCAGTCGAGATGACAACAAAGGCGTCATCACCGACAGGTTACGATGTAAAGCGTGTGATGGATATTAACCGTTATAGCTCTCTCGGCAGATTACTGAGGATAACAGCATATGTTTGCAGATTCGTATCCAAACTGCGGAAACGGGTGTGTGCGACACATAAGTATGTCACAGCCAAGGAACTAAGCGACGTCAAATTACTGTGGATTAAATCTATTCAGTCAGATGTGTTTGCGTCTGAATTTGCGGCAATGCAGAGGAATGGAAATTGTCCTCTCGTGAATCAATTAAAACTATTTGTTGATACTGAAGGGTTAATACGCTGTGCCGGTAGGTTGCAAAATGCAGATTTAAGCTATAATCACAAATTCCCTGTTCTATTACCCACACAACATGCATACACACATCTTACGATCATACATGCACACAGCATATCATTACACTCAGGAGTTGAAGGAACGATAAATTACATTAGACAGACTTACTGGATATCGAAGATTCGACCTATCGTGAAATCGCTTCTCAGAAGATGTAAACATTGCCTATTAGTCAATGGGAAACCCTACCAGAAGCCAGTAACCCCACCCCTACCAGTGTGTAGGATTACAGAGACTCCACCCTTCTCCGTGACTGGTGTAGATTTTATGGGAGTATTACATTACAAGGACTCTCGTACTAAGTTCAACAAGGCGTACGTCTGTTTGTTTACGTGCTCGATAACTGGAGCGATTCACTTGGAACTGGTGACTGACATGACAACTGAATCCTTTCTGCGTGCTTTCCGTCGATTTAGCAGTAGACGGTCGCTCCCAGCGCAGCTGATTTCGGATAATGCTACCACGTTTATCTCTGCTGACGACACCATCAAGCGGCTACTTTCTGACGAAAAAACTCTGGCCTATCTAGCCAATAAACAAGTTAAGTGGTCATTTATTCCTAAGCGAGCCGCCTGGTTTGGCTGCTTTTATGAGCGTTTAATCGGACTAACCAAATCTTCATTAAGGAAAGTACTAGGTCGTGCTTGTGTAACTCTTGATGAACTGAACACTATTTTAACCGAAATAGAAGCAGTTATTAATGATCGTCCCTTGACACGTGCTACTTCTGACGATCAAGCCAACACACCTTTGACACCCTCCCACCTACTCAATGGTAGAATGATAACTGTATTGCCACATCGAATATATGACGATGACGAACTCTTTCACCCTAACTTCTCATCACATAATGGGACAGAGATCCAGAAGCGTGCGGTCTACTTAGACAATCTGTTTGAACATTTCTGGAAACGCTGGCGAATAGAATACTTAGCTTCCCTCCGTGAACAACATGCCTCTAACAGCAGAAACGGTTGTAATGATAATCGAATACGTGTAGGAGATATTGTCTTAGTTCAATCAGACACCGACAAACGCGTTAACTGGCGCTTGGCCAAAGTTATCAAACTAAAATTCGGAAATGACGGGCTTGCGAGATCGGCGGATATTAAAACTCAAAATGGCGTCACTAACGACCAATTGCGAAACTTTATCCTTTGGAGGTGCATTCTGAGGTGATGTTAGATAATATTGACCTATCAGACAACTGTGAAAACACACTACCAGACTCTCAGAATACGATTACTCGTCCTGTCCGTTTGGCAGCTGAAAGAGCAAGGTTACTCTGGCAATCAGCTATGTTTGACTAGACATTAACGTTTATTATTATTTCTTAATTATTATCTCATGTTATACTACACATGCTATTTCTGTAATAGGTAATACTTAGCTTTTAATTACTATTGGTCACACATATACTCATATGTCAGTCGCATCTATTCAAATGCATTCTAGCGCATGTATCGTATAGTCAATTATATTCAGCCACTCATTGTCAGTATAATCGTCCATTGGGCTTGGAATAAGTTGAGAAGCCCCTCGAAGTGGATGCATATAGGTCTGCATACTATTGTGAGTGTAATCGTCCACTGGGTTCGGAATAAGACGAGAAGCCCCTCAAAGTGGACATGTATAGATCGTGCCTTGATGCCGTTTGCGTAATTATAATGAGTTGATTTCAGTGTTTGTGTAATTTCAGTATATCCAAGGGGCTCGGAGTGCGTTGAGAAGTCATCGGAGTGGATACGTGTAGAGCGTCGATTACCACATATTTGCATACACTACAATATCACTAAATAGCCTTATTAATAATTATGCTGCATAGTTACTCTCTGATAGTATAGTCATATAATTACAATGTCATTCGTATTACTTATACTTGCAACGTCACTTTATACGTTCAATTGTTAACTAGTCTATGTTCAATCATTGGAATAGACTTGAGATGCAGTAATGAAGTTTGGGATATATTACTTAAATTGGATTCTAAAGATTAAGCTTTTCACTATGGTTTCTTTCAATACCTCTAGAATCGTTGACACGCGATTTAACCCTTTCGGAGCCTACCTTTCGGGCGGGGGAGTGTATGGAAATGGTTGGAAAAATGTTGGATGTACCGGTTAGAAGTTTAGTGCCTATGAACCTATGAACTAGAACTGAGTCCGCTTGTTTACTCTCTGTAGCAGTAATTGATACATGCAGGTCATCATGATTTTACAGTCCCTGCTCACGTGTTTGTAGGAAACAGAAAATAAATCTATTCTCTATATATACCTTAAACTGACAAGTCGTGTTTGTGGTTTATCCAGCTTCTAGTTAGCTCTAGCTTAGAACCACCCATTGTGGTGTTATTGTGATTGTGCAACTCGGCACAACTCTTACTACGGATATCTCCCACAGCTGCTGCTGTTGTTGTTGTTGTTGTTGTTGTTATTGTTGTTGTTGTTGTTGCCGTGAGTGCTCCTGCTTCTACGGCGGCTGCTCATTATACGAATACCAATACGGCTGGTGAGGCTGTTGCTACTGTTACGGCTGTTGCTGTTACGACTGTTGCTCCTGCTGCTGTTGCTGCTGCTATTACTGCTGTTGGGGCTGCTGCTGCTGCTATTGCTGCCGATACTGATGCTGCTGCTGCTGCTGCTGCTGCTGCTGCTGCTGCTGCTGCTGCTGCTGCTGCTGCTGCTGCTGCTGGTTGTAAGGATTGTCCACTATTGCTAGTAGCACAATTATTCCAAGCTCCAATCCAGATATATGTCCTAAACCAGTATCGGTAAATTTAATTCCGTCCACTGCCACGTGCTAGTGTCATTATTTGCAGAATGCAACGCTAACTGATCACCAGAACATATCGCCCGTATTTAAATTTTACATTAGTGTTTTCAAACCTGTCTCTAGCGGACACCGGCTTATTGGTCCCAAATGATGGCGGTTCTTTACGACGGGAGGTCTTACCACCCGTTTTAAAGAATCGCCATCATTTGGATGGAAATTGCGACGTAACGCATCAACTGGGTCGCATTACGCGACCATTTATCTCTCGCGCCGCCTTTACAGAAGAGCCATTCAACGACCCTTATCGAAAGGTTTTGCGTATTTATCGCCAGCGACGAGAATTGTTGCTCTCCACAAATCCTATATCAATGATCGACGATTCAAACACGTGCTAAATGCTCCCTGGAGACGTCCGTAACACGGTTAACTAAAAGCTGTGAGATGTTACAGGCCTGTACGAGCGTTCTCTGGCAGCTACTCATCGATAGTAATCTAATGGAAGAATACAGTCCTAACTATGCCCCACCCATCTCTAGCTAAGCCCCACCCACGTTGTTCCCGTGTTGGAGTCGATCGATTCCTGATCTCCCTAACGAACTTTTTCGAGAAAACTACACATGTAAGCTGTTGAATAGTATGGCAGCAACAGCGCCCAGTCAATTTAATTTCAAAATATTCAACAGCATGTTTATTAAATATTAAAGCCATGCAACAATGCTTAGTACGTCATTAATTAAGCTCTCGTGACGAACTTATCTCCGCCATTCATGGCGTCATTGATTATTACGTCTTCCTACATGTTGCGTAGTTGATTATGATGTCAAACGATTGCTGGATAAACTGAAAAGGTCGCTTAACACGTCCGGTCGAAGCTATAATCCATCAGCAATGTATTCGTATTGAGGAGGAAATCGTAAAACAATACAGATTGATTAATTTATTTATGTAATTGATTATTTATTTACTTGGTTTTCTTTAAAGGGATGCTAATCGCATCTCAAAGGTTGTATTGCACCGATAGATTGTGGTGAATAGATTCCATATCATTCATATTCTGTCGCATTCCCATATCTGTATCACAATTATCTGCTTTGTAATATCGCGTAAATGTTGAACAATGATCGTCATCATTTTGTCTCCTAAAGCGATAGTGTGTGATGTCATGTAAGTGCCAATGCATTACATTCTTCATTATATAATACTCATCCCGTTGAATATTTGGAAACCAATTTGACTGGAAGTTGTTGCTAGCCACAACTTCCAGTCAAATTAGTTTCAAAATATTCAACAGCTTATCAGTATGATTTTTGTTATACCACATTGCCAAACTATAGCTGGTACCTCTATGACTGAGCGTATGTAACGAGGCAGACACGCTAGGTTTTTTCTGATTGGTTGAAAAGTAAATCATGACAGCCACCATAGGCTGTACAAATGTGACGATATTTAGCTACTAAATTCCGAATATCTTTCATAGTCGGCACGATAAAATGCTAGAATATCAGGCATGGAACATGTGTGGCAAATTCGATCAACTGAATGGTTAGTATAAGATAACGTGAGATTTTCTTTAATCACTACGTGTGTTTTCATGTAAATGCCGCCAAATTTGCCAGCAACTCAGACGAATATTCACACTTGGTGCTTAAAATGTATTAAAAAATCCATATTAACTATTATTTCCAGCAACTGTGCCATGACGGCTGTAGAAATGTATCATCATTTAGCTACTAAAGTCTGAATATCTTTCGTTGTCAGCATGATGAAAAGCTCAAATGTCTGGGATTAATTCTGGATGCAAATTCTATCACATGATTGGCTAGTATAAATTAAGGTAAGAATTCCTTTATATTATTCAAGCACGCGATAAAGGTGGGTGGAGCTCAGCAGGAAATGGGCGGGGCATATCTGAAATGGATCCTTTAATTCAGAGGAGGTGGGGAATACTGCGTAAAGGAGCATTCATTACCAGTGAACTTAGAAATAGTCGTGTATATCTGGAAACAAACATAAT
This sequence comes from Chaetoderma sp. LZ-2023a, assembly GCA_034401795.1. Lineage (NCBI taxonomy): Eukaryota > Metazoa > Mollusca > Caudofoveata > Chaetodermatida > Chaetodermatidae > Chaetoderma > Chaetoderma sp. LZ-2023a. Next base: position 112,360,080 of record CM067360.1, on the reverse strand, counting down.
ATACATTATCCCCCTCTTTCCTGTTTAACAGAACGAATTATGGGATCAAACAGCAACAACTGCCAGTCAAATTTGTTTCGAAATATTCAACAAAATGTTTAATAAATTATAGATTCACCAAAACATGACCATTCCGACGGTTACTGTCGGAGAATCGGCCCCTTACATGACGGACCTGCATCGTCGGATTGTGACATCATTCAAATTCAAGATAACTTTATTCTCTCAGGCTACAACTGTAGTAGTAGTAGTAGTAGTAGTAGCAGTAGTAGTAGTAGTAGTAGTAGTAGTAGTAGTAGGAGGAGGAGGAGGAGGAGGAGCAGCAGCAGCAGCAGCAGCAGCAGCAGCAGCAGCAGCAGCAGCAGCAGCAGCAGCAGCAGCAGCAGTAGTAGTAGTAGAAGCATGAGTCATGAGATCAAATACACGTGAGTGACAGATGGGATACCCTTCCATGATCTACAAATCAACGTGCTTGCATAATACTATCATACAGCATAGCTCATAATTATCAATATATATTTCCAAAACGAAATAAAACGTACTGTTGAATATTTCGAACATAATTGAATTGGAAGCCATTGCTGCCTTATGGCAGCAATGGTTTCCAATCCAATTATATTGCAACTATTCAACAGAACATTTCTTACATCGTGTACAAGATTGTTCTAACTAACATGTTTCTTTGTTTGTTTCTGGAACCTTTTACCTTATTTATTGGGTGTACTCAACCTGTCTATAAATGACGCTTGCTTGAGGGTGCAATGGTGATGGGTTGGGGTGTCAAAGGTTGACAGCTCTTTAAAATCTCCATCTCTTTTGTCAAAAAATGATATTCATCAAAGTAGAATTGAATTGAATTGAATTGAATCAAAGTAGATGAAGTGTCATCTATAGTGACCCAAGTGCCCGTTTATAGACAGGTTTGACCATCTTTCCAATATGCGCGGACAGTCTCCAGATTGGTCCCTATTTGTAATATGTCAATAAGTAACTTCATCAGAGCACACTGTTTATCTGATTATTGACAGCTCATGTGGGTATTATCGAGTCTGGCTATATACCCATCAATCTTATTTGATTTTATCCAATAAGTCCTCGTGGGTATGAAATAATAAAATTCCAGAAGATCCAGATTAGCTGAGTGAGATTGTTATTGTTGATGGTACTGATGATGATGATGATGATGATGATGATGATGATGATTATGATTATGATTGCAGTCGTGGTGGTGTTGGTGGTGATGATGATGGTGATGGTGGTGATGATGATGATGATGGTACTGGTGCTGGGGTAACTGTAACTTGTAACTGTAACTGACTGTAACTTAGTTGCATTTTTCATGTAACTGAACTAACTTGTAACTGAAGTATTTTTTCTGTTGAAATGTAACCAGTTACATTGCAAAAGTAACTGAAATTTCAGTTCCTTTCCAGCTACCTTTCAGTTACATTTTAAACTTATTATGATTTTGTTAATTTGCAGCATAGTTACTCTTATACATGTGCCACTCCCATATTACAATTTCAATGTAATCATTCAGGTAAGCTGTTGATTATATTGAAGACAATTTTACTGGAAGATGTTGATGCCATGGGCAACGACTTTATTTCCAGGCATCAGTAATATTTATTTTTAAAATTTGCAATTAAGAATAACTAGCTTAAGTATTTGGACAGGCATTCCAGTGTTAAATTTTCAGATATTAATCTTGTAGCCTGCAAAATATACCTTATTTTAAAGATATGCTGGTTAGAAACAGGTTGTTTACAAAATCGTTATACATGTAAAATCAAGATAAATTTTAAAGCTCAAATTTGTTATAGAAAATTATATTTTTGTCATAGAAAATGTAAAGTTTTAGATCATGAGATTATTTTAGAAAAGTTACCGCTGGAATGGCTGGCTTGGTTATTGAGCCAGTCATTCCAGTGGTAAATTTTCTAAAATAATCTTATATTTGTCTAGAAATGGGCATTTTTCAACACCACTGCAAAAGCTGTTTTGTCCAGCTTTAGTGTTAAAGGGTTAAAATGATTAAAACACCAGATTTTGAATTGTAAAGCAATTAAAAATCTTCCGCAGTAGGTGTTAACAGCACGTCCTGGTCTTTTCTTTATATGCTATTGATTAGGCCAGATTAGGACACCATTTCTCTATGTATGTGTTTATGTAATAATTTGCAATTTAAAGAACAATGATAATGTATGCTTTAACAATCCACCACACGATATATGAATACGACAATGCCCCTTGCAAGCCCCTCCCTCCCCCCTCACGATGTTCAATTCAGTTTCTCTTTTTACCTTTTCAAGTGTACGAACTGTATGTCATTTATAAATAAGCAATTTAATGACTTTCGAATATTTTGAAACTAATCTGGCTGAAAAATACTCTCACACTCTTTGTGCCATTTTCAAGTGTACGATTTGAGTCAAAATCTAATAGCTGTTGAATATTTCGACCTTTCTCCATGCGCTACTTTCGAGTGTACGAATCGCTTCGTGTATATAAAATCTACCGTCATACAATATATTGTCAATTGTAATGCTTGATATGCAGATACAAGGCCTGAGCGCAATAACGTGAACTTGAACTTGCTCAACAATTATACTCAAGCTAGGGTCAATTTACATAAGTGTGCTGATAAAGATCAAAGGACAATGCCATTGATAAAAGTCAAGCCATCAACCATTTTGATACAGCAGACAAATGCATAAAGGCTGTGGAATGAAACTAGTATGCTGAAAAGCTGCTGAATATTTTGAAACTATTCTGAGATGGAAAAAGCTGTTGCTGTCATATGAAGCAATGGCTTTTGAAGGTAAAAATAATCTAAAGTACTCAGCAGATTATCTGATCGAAATGAATTTGTCATTGCAACAGGAAAGTAATATATTATTTTCAAAATATTTAAATTCATATTTTAAATAAGTATACATAAAAGATGATTTTTAAGCTAATTTCACTGGAAATTGTTATATTTTCCCAATGATAGATCTGTGGCAGATTATCTTACGGTAGAAAGTCAATGCTCTAAGGAAATCTGTTGACCATTTCACTGACAAATGTTGATACCAATGCTTTCAGTCAAATTAGTTTCAAAATAGTTAACCAATGATTTCTTAGAATGACATTAATGTTTGATATCTGGCCTGCAGGGTTGAAGGGTTAGAGGAAGAAATACGTATGCACATTTTTTACAATGAAAGAATCTTAGTATTTTGGAAACCGGTTGAATGAAATTTGTTATTGAGTCAAATTGATTTAAAGGTTTTCAGCAGATGTTTTATATTTTATATATGAAATGGATTCAGTTATGTCAGTATATTGTATCAGTGCTTATAGTGTTATTTTGTTTCTACTATATATCTCAAATTCGTCGATGACATGACGACTACATTATTACACTTTTGATGATGACTTTCATGTTTGTATAGTTCTTCATAGTACTTATCAGACAATGTAACTAATGTAACTGAAATGTAACTTTAGTTACATTATGCAAAGTAACAGAAATGTAACTACTTACATTGCTCAACAAATGTAACTGTGAGTTTAAATGTAGCTGGCATAGCGCAATGTAACTGTAACTAGGCACATTTAAATGTACATGAGCACAGGCATTGATGGTGGTGGTGGTGGTGATGATGATGATGATGATGATGATGATGATGATGATGATGATGATGATTGTTGTGGTGGTGGTTGTGTTTGTGGGCTGGGGTGGGTGGGGTGTGGACGTGGAGGAGGAAGAGGGGAGCCATCATCGTCGTTGTTGTTGTTGTTGTTGATGATGATGCTGATGATGATGATGATGATGATGATGATGATGATGAGGAGGAGGAGGAGGAGGAGGAGGGGGAGGGGCGAGGAGGAGGAGGACGAGGAAGAGGAGGAGGAGGAGAATCAGGAGATTGAGGATGAGGGGAGGAGGAAGCGAATGAGGAGAAATATGCGGAGGAGGAGGAGTGGGAGGGATGGGGAGGAGGAATCGGGGGTGGAGGAGGAGAAGCGGGGGGGGGGGGGGAGTCTGGGTGGATACATAATTCGCGTTTTACGAATTGTACAACGTCTGCTCATAAAGTGAATCTCGTTGTTCTCGCATACACACATCAATCAAGAAACGCATTTAGTAAACTTGATCAAAAACTCCCAAACCCTAATTTGAAATCGAATTTAATAATATCTCTTCACTAATTTGATTTGACATCGAACCTCGTCTGCGCTCCTCTACGAACAACGTTCTCACCAGGGAAAACAACAGACCAATATTTGATCTCGTCCATTCCTGGAGATTGCTAGTTTATTCACGATTACTGGTGTCTGCGAAATCTCAAGCGCATCGGGCACCACATTACGGAGGTCCGTAAGGGCCATTTAACACGTGCTTAAATTGACAATAACTCGTTTGCGGATATCGCCACGGAGAAGCTGTCGGGATGGAATTCGATTAACGTTCCGTCAGCACAAGCGTTGTAGGCGATAGATTCTACAAATAATTACATTGTTTGGTCATCGATATAATATAAACACGGCCAACATGGCTAACTCCGCACGTGGTGTGCATACGTTTATAGAAATACAGGACGGCTTAGAAATAACTGAGACCTGTTTCCAAAACAACATAAAAACGTAGCGTTGAATATTTTGAACGCAATATGATTGGCAGACATTGCTTCCTAAGGCAGCAATAATCTCTTCCAATCCAATTATGTTCGAAATATTCAATAGAACATTTTACTAACATTTTTAGAACCATGTTTCTGCACCTACCTAACTGCTTGCACCTATTTAGAAGTCCCGACTACGACTGTATTCATGGTACCTAATAGTCATCTAATGTAGGTGAATACAGGCATAGACGTTTTTTGGACGTAAGGTCTAATTCCACGACGTTTTACGTGGCGTTTTAATGTAGCGTGAAGCGCGTCGTCAAAACGCTCTGATTGCTATTAGGTTTCAATGACCATGCATCCACCATAGCTGGACATTGAATAAAAACGGTATTCCAACGCAGCGCTAAATGCCAATAACCTCGACGTAGGTTTCCTCGAGTTCCACGCAGTTTGTTCATTCGGGCGTTTCTCATACTCGGTCAATAGGAATGCAGAATTATTGTGCAGGTCATCGTGTCTTTGAACAACAGAACAGAAAGGTCGACGATTTACTAGCATTCAAGATGGGCCGAAAGGAGGACCAAAAAACTGAACGTTTGATTTTATGCATCGAAAAGAATAGCTGCTTGTACGATAAAGGGTCACCTCTATACAAGGGTACGACGAAAAAATGTATGGAGGGATGTCAGTACCGATGTCGATATGACAGGTCAGTGTGATCTGATGGTGCTGATGGTATCGACTGTCAAGCAACTTTTCACACATCGTTTCAGATATAAACTTTGTGAATGAGCACAGCTATGGGCATTTATGTGTATGATATATTTGGAAATTTGGATAACACACGCACGCGTGTACGAACACGCACGCACGCACGCACGCACGCACGCACGCACGCACGCACACACACGCACGCACGCACGCACGCACGCACGCGCTCACGCACGCACACACTCACTACATCCCACACCCCACACACGCACATCCAGGGGGCGGGCAGCGGTGGGAAGATGGGGTCAGGAAAATAATTTTTTCCTGTGTGACCATGTCGTATATATAGTTTTGAAACACATGATTAGTAGAACACATTACAGCACATTATTTTGTTCTTGGGTAATCCGAGGACAAGTGGAACGGGTGAACGGGTCAACATGTCAAAATTGTACACCAATTGATTGCAACATAGCTCTTCGCACATCGTTTCCGATAGAAGCTTGGAATTTTTTACATGATTGATGGTATGCGTCAATAGGTGTGTTGGGCGATGGTGCGTGGAGATTTGGTATGGCGCTGCCATCGACTACACAATTAGACACGTTTTAATTTTCAATATCTACATATTGATATGACAATTGCAATTATTTGAAATATTTCATGTAACAGGATAGTTATATAACGCGGTTAAAGTGTGTCATTTTATTTAGCATGTCCGAAGCAATATTGATGCTGTCATGGCACAGATCCGACAGTTGACATAAAATAATTAATGAATGATTTTCGCACAGCAATACCATCTCGAGGTGGTCTTCCTCTGATCGCATTTAATTCCCTGAGAATACCATCTGTTCGACTTGGCTGTGTATCTTCCTCCGTTGTTGCTGGAATAGGTACTCCCTTCGTTTGCAACATGTTGTGGAGGATGCAGACATTTATGTCTTCATCTTCTTCTTCTTCTTCTTCTTTTCGTTCGCTGATCATACCGCCAGTCCTGTAAGTGACTATCGACATGATCATAAGCGTTAAGTGCGTGGATCCATGGTTTATTAGAGTGCGCCGTGCGGTCTGGAACCTCCGTCTTCAGCACTCGAGGTTTCTGTCAGGGTTACCTCACCCTTACCGCCTTTAGTCGCCTCTTACGACACGCAGAGGATACGGACGGTGTATTCTAAGCCCCACCTACAGGGCAAGCTATATCGACCACTACAAAGCGATATTGGTAGTCAATCAACCCCAGCAGAACTACGGAAAATGTTTTTGTAGTTGAAAAAATTCGACCCAGAACCTCTGGGAGCGACAATGATGATGTGTTTCCCATCAAGTGCACCGATACAGTTTGGGAATTGCCAATCGATATAGAAACCTCTTGCGATGTCTTCCCAATGTTTACGTGTTGGCGTGGGCATAAATTGTGGCTGTAGTCGCTCCCAAATGGCATCACAGGTATCAGCGACGTTTTTGGACACTGTTGCGCCCCCTACTCGGAAACTAAACGCGATCATCCTGTATGAGTCCACAGTTGCCAGGAACCTACAAATAAATAAAAATAGAATATTATCTTCATTTCATTTTCAGTGACAGATGCCAAACTGCGATGGAAATCTGTGAGGGAAAATATGCGCAAATATCAAAATGCATCAAAATCCGAAAGTTGGCAGAGCGCGAAAACAGTCCGTCCGTACAAGTATGCTGGTATCCTCAATTTCCTCATTCCTTTCCTGGAAGATAGAGAGTGAGTACATCAAGACTATTTCTTATAAGTGTGTCTTCCACATTCATTCTTTTAATATTTCATTTAGACATCAAGTGACGGAGTTGCTCTGACACGAATGATTAAACAATACAATGAGATAATAAAAGAAAATAGTCGAATCATAAAGAAGAAGAAGAAGAACGAGGAGGAGGAGGAGAGGAGGATAATGAAGAGGAGGGCGAGAGGAAGGGGGGAGGAAGTGGGAGAGTGAAAGAATACTCTTTTATGAGAGTCAATTCACTTATAATGCAGCAACATGAAACCTTTTAAAATGAAACCTATTTGAGCTATGATTGGAGACAGGTTCGTGTAATTTGAACTTTGGAACTGACTTACTTCTAAAACTAATGAATGCTCTGGAACTACAAATGACGGTTTTATAATGTTAATTATGATTTTTATATTTATTCTTCCTTAACAGATCTATATCCAATATGCAGAAAGATGTAAAAGCGCCACCTGAGGCGACATAAGACGATGATGGCCAAATTGCTAGCGATGTACAGACAAAAGATGACGAGATTTATGATGAACCAGTGCCAACTACCTCAGTCATCTCATGCAAACGTAAACGAAATGAGAAGAATGTTGACGGTGTGGACAAGGCTTTGTCAGGTTTTCTTACGGAGAAGAAGAACGATATGAGAAATAAACGCCGTGTATCTGCGGAGGAAAGAGAGGACGAAGTGGGTAACTTTATGAAGGCAATGTCAGCTGTCATTCGAAAGTTACCTGCTCGTGGTCAAGCAGGTGTTCAATTCAGAATCCATGGGATAGTCCACCAGGCACAGATGATGTATATCTTTCCATCTGACAGTAACAGATGTGGCGAGATGCATCCAGCGGGCAGTTCGTCTACATATGCATCCACTGTTGTTGACCAGAATCAGGTTCTGAGTACAATGGGTGCAAATTCTGTGCTAAATGCGCATCTGTGGAATTCTTATTCATATAATAGTTGAATAAGGTAGGCTACTTGTATTTTGTATTATATAAATGATTGTATAAAATTAATAAAACTAAATCTTACCGCAAACAAATAGATAGTCTTTCCTTGGGTCAGATTGGTCTACTGAAAAATGTCAACTCATTTGTTATGTCGTCCTTGACTAGATCAAGAATGTCATTGAATTGCTGAGGCGCCATACGAAAATACATGAAAAAGTTGTCTTCATATGAGAATAGCGTCCTTATCAAATGATGATATTCGCCAAATTTCTCCCTCTCTTTCAGTAGATCATGCACACAGTAATCATGTTGTCTTCTGTTGCTCCTGCGTCTCTTGACATATGTGATGGCCAAAATCTCGTCAGTGTCGCTCTCTGACTCGGTCATATTCGCCATTTTCCACCAAAATTCGATGACCTGAAGGTCGGTAACCGCACGCGTTTACAGCGATAGTGGAAACACTCGATCGCAGCGCTAAATGCTGCGTGTTTAATGGCCGACTCACGTGGCGATAATTGTGGCGTAAAACGAGGCATAAAACGTTTAAGTGGAATTAGACTATTACGCGATATTTGCGCATTTTTAGTATTTAATGGCCAATTCCGGGGTGGGTAAAGGTGGACTTTATTTGAAAGACTATTATATGACTAACATATTGGATCCTAAATAACAACAATAGACAAATAATACGAATAATTATACCATCATAAACATGGCATTATTTCGTCTCCTGGGCGCGGTCATTTTCTCTCAACGAGAGCGGTATTTCACGAGATCGTGACTCATCCTCGCACCAACAGTATTTTTTGCCGATCACGAAGACTGTACAGTAAATATAGAGGCGACCTAATATGTGTTAATTTGTAACCGTTAGGACATTGCCCAGTTAAGCTAGTAAGTTTTTCAAGTAATTCTAGTATCTAAAGTCGCTGGGACGTCGTTAACCCCTAGACCGCTGAAACCCATATTTCATAGATTCCATTTCTCTATCCTATCAGAATGTGTTCATTTTGGTAACAATGCTGCTGTAAGTCATTGCTGTGCACGACGGCAACACGTTTCAGCAACATTTTTTCAAAATGTACCCCGGCACTATCTCTGAAAGTAGCCTATTACGCACTTGACACCACGCAATAAGGTTTAAATGAAGTGGCACACTTGACGCGTGCATATTGTCAAATTACTCAGCCGACTCACGATACCGTTATAGCGCGTGTCGCAGGCAGTGTAAATATATATTTTGAGAAAACACATGATAATATTGCCGGAACCACAGAACCGATTGTAATAATTCCGGTACCTACCTGTTGGTGCAAATTCGAAGATTTATCCAATGCTAGGGATGTACGTGTATTTGTATCTACACCAAGGCCATACAAAGGCCTGCATGGCATATGGAGAAAATGATTTTACAATATTCTACAGACCGTAGTAACGGATGAATTCACTTTTAGCTATGCCCCGCCCATAGCTCCACCCACGCTTTGCCGCTTTTGGGGTCTATCGATCCCTGAATTCCGTGAATCTTAATTTCCAGAAAACTATACGTGTAAGCTGTTGAATATTTTGAAACTAATTTGACTGGGTGCTGTTGCTGCCTATGGCAGCAACAGCGCCCAGTAAAATTGGTTTCAAAATATTCAACAGAATAGTTATTAAGTAGTAAATCTGCACAATTCATGCACATGAAGGTCTATTAATTAAGAGTTACGGACTTAGATACTTCATTCCTGACGTAATTTAATTGTGACGTCATCATACGTGTGACTTATTTAATTATGATGTCATAGGCTTATGCGTGACGTGACTGACAGATTAGATTTCTCTATTAATTAATAGAGAGATTGTAGGCTGTCCACGCCCGTGAGTCCTCCGGCAGTGACTCTCGGGTATCTGTCCCTGTCTTGGGGCTTGCAACGCCATCCCCTGGACGCGAGGTTGGGGCTCCCACACAAACGTTTGCTGGTCGGAGCAGTCATCCATCTCCTTGGAGACATGCAGGTCCGGCCGGACATTTCCGAAACGGCAGTGTGCCTGAGTTCGACGTAGCAAGGAGGCTGGATCCTCCTCAGCGGTCGGTATGTTGTTCTCCTCTCCGTTGTCTGCATGTGGAAGATTGGGGTTTGGAGCGGCCATTGCTCTTTCAATATCTGTCGCGATCTACTTCAGATTTGTCCTTCCTTGTGTTCCCTTTTCTTTCAGTCTGAGCAGAGGGGGTGTTGCGCTGAGGTGTACGTTCGTTCTGGCAGAGGCGGTCTGAGTGGCAGGAGCAGTCAGTGGTGTTGCAGCAACGGATGTCGTGACGGCTGAGGAGGCGGTAGTGGTTCCCTGTGGCAGTGGTTTCTGTGACGGATGTTCCTATGGAGATGATGTTAGCGGGTGTTTCGGTGGCGGAAGTTTCTGTGGCATTGGCAGTGGCTCTGTTGGCGACGAGGGAGACGAATCTCCCAGGCACTCGCAGTCAAAAGGGCATCCAAAGGCTGATGAGTGATTCCTTCCATGAAGAGGAATCTGGTCGGGTTAATCCTGCAGGGAACGGGAGGTGAGTGCAGATGTGGTGCGTGCGAAATGGAAGGAAAGCGGCGCAGCCGCACAGGTGGCTCTCTTTATTGCAGGTGGTTTTCGATCTCTCCTGCCACCGTTCGAGCCCAGGTCTTTTTAAGCATTTCTCTCTCAGGTGCTAGTGTGTCTGGGAGGGGAATGGGAGCGAGAGACAAGGCACGAGGGTGGGCTTGCTCAACGTTTTAGGTTTCCTAAGCTCTGTGCGCAATATTTTGCCATCGACCAAAAGTTGCGCGTAGGGTGGCGATAGGAGCAATTCACATCCTAATCGTCTGATGAGCGCCACCCTATCCGAAATAATGATGCTCATGAAACAAATAAGCCTATAAGGTGGTCTCAGGAGGGTCGTAGGCGGGAGGAACGTGGATTCCTGTGGATTGGGGGGAGCGACAGCAGGCTTTCCTATATATCCCGGGCAGTCAGTACATCGCTAATGGTTACTATTCGTCTCGTCGGTCTATAAATCTAAGGTTAGTTCATCGTAAAAGTCATTTATCGCTGAAAGCTAACTATTTCGTAGCTGTCCGTTTAAGGCAGAGCAGAAGAACGGGGAAGATCCTGCTTTAGTGTCCTAAGGGATAGGAACATGTGGGTGGGGGAACCTTTTAGTAGTTGCCGCATGGTTAATCCGATGTTCTCAGCAGATGGCCAGAGGCGAGCCTTCTGTGTGTGCCTAACTGTAATGCTAAAGGGATCCTGCACGATGCGGTGGTTTAGTTACCTAAGATGTTTTGCAGTTTAAGGCCTCAGGCAGCCACAGAAGGACACAATCGGTTAGATTACACGAGAACCTCTACTCTCACAGGGTCGGGCGAATCTGAGGCTCAGAGCCTAGACCGACTTGAGCAACATCAAAAAGATCTTGACGTGGTCCAAGGGGCAGTCCTTCTGAGTTGTAGACGTGCAAACCGGCCCATGTAAATAAAGAGGAAAGCGTTTAGTGGAACCTCTGCTGAGCCTGTGCGCCGCTGTGGTCTAAAACGATGACAGGCTGAGAAGGTGTGGCAAACTTAGAAAAGATTCCAAGTGATGAACCCGTTATCTGGTTCGGTCGCTGAGAACTGGTGTTAACAGCAGTATCACTTAACTATCGCTATATTTATCCTAACTGCCAGCCAAGTAGTCTAAAGAGAAAATGGTTTGGTAAGCAATGGAGAAGATTAAGCTGCGGTGTTTGTTCTTGCTCTTTCGCCTAGTGCTTTGTTTTGCCTTGTTTGTTCTTGGGGATATGCCTAGTGCATCTTAGTGGGTGGTGCGGAATTTAGGTGGCAAAACCTCTATAAGAAAAAGAAAATACAAGGATCGCAATACCCATAGGAGCAGTCGAAATGATGGCAGAGGGTATCGAAGCCATGAATGGATTTCGTTCATGGGGAGTGGTCTCATGTGTCATGATGTAATATCGTGGCATCGAATCCATTCGCCACGGCGCTGGGAGTCTGCGAAAAAGTTTTCAGGCATGGGTAAGGTGAGCTGAGAGGCGTGGCGAACCAAGGGACTCAGCTTTCCTAGTCTTAACAATATTTCCTTTTTAAAGTGTCTCGGGGCCAAAACAGCGCAGATTGAGGTGTCCGAAGGCATGCATCGATTGCAAGAGTTTCGAACAGGAGTTAAGCAGGTGAAACGTCCACTGGTGACTTTATACTATTTGTGAAGTGTGGTGGATCTACGAAATAAGGGCAATAGATAGCCTTTTTAGGTGGCGGGCGATGCATCTCCAATCAAATCATTGTTTTAATGTTTTATGCTGCGTGAAGCGCTATTTGAAAAGCAATGTCGCTATAATGCTAGCATTTGTCTTCATCGTGAGTGGGGTACGAGATTGTCATCAGCAGATGATGGCTACGACGAACAATCGCTTTTAGAGCATTTCCCAAGGAGAAAATTAAACAGCTGCTAAAAAGCGGAAGAAAAATAAACAGCACTTAAGGCGATATATCTAGGAATCTGTAAAGGATAGAGAACTAGATTGGTGAGTACATTTAAGATTTAACATGCTCCGTTCAAATCCTAGAAGCGTGGTAGAAAGTTCACAGTCACGAAAAAATCATGCAGTTGCGGGGTCTAAGTTTTGCTATTGCAGGCATTGTTGGCTTTGAACAATTGAACCAGCTTTGGTATGTATATTCCCAAGGCACAACGTCGCGTGGTGACTGAATCCTCGATCTTAAAAGCCAGGCGGGCAGACCATCTTAGGACAGATGAAAGTTCGAGTGAATCCTCGTGGAGAAGAGGTCAGACGAGCGACAAGCCGTAAGTTGTTTCACACAGGGTGTTACTGTCAAAAATGTGGCAGCGCAGTGGAAGTTAGCTTTCACAAGAATGTTCTTCAGTCGCGGAGGAAACATTCTTCAGAATAAGACGATAGGATGCAGCATGAGCGGAACTTGGTCGGAGGCTAATACCTTCACCACAAACTGTGGGTGGCAGCGTTTTTTCCTGATGATGTTGCGGCACGGGAAAGGCTGGCAGGTTCAGTGGTGGTGGAGCTGCCGTCTAGATCTCATTCATGTTGGGAGATGCGCGACTATTCCATTCATGAAGTTTCTTGAGCAGCACAAGAGTGGAGGAAGTTTCTGAAGGCAGAAAAATGTAGCTTGTTATTTGGCCGTTGTTGTAACGGCCTTTCAAAAAGTAGGTTGTCACGCTATCGACTATATGTCTCACTCTGAGCGGTTTATGTCAGAAGTTCCACTGTGCTTTCCCTGTCAGGTATTAGAGCAGAGAAGCGGAACAATCACCGTCGACCATGGCCATTGGCGAGGCGTCAGTACAAAACCTGGACGGGTGTCACAGTGCTTAAAGTGATTGATTGATTTGGTGGCGTATAGTTCGGGTTCCTGTTAAACAAGTCCCATTCACACCAGGTTCAAAACGGTATTAATGTCTTCATTGGGCTGAATTTTTGTTGTTGAAATTTTGATTCTAAGTGGTTTTCTTTTTCGTGACACCAACGGCCCTAAATCCAGGAGTCAAAAAGGGGATGGATTGGGTATGACTGCTCCATATAAAGTGAAGAAAGGAAGCTTGGTGTGGTGAGATCACAATTATTCATGACTCACGTGATTCGGGCCTAATCTAACTTAAATTAGTGATCGTCGATTCACCACATTTTTCAGCCGCTAGGCCTACTTGTGTCAACCTAACCATACAGGCCTTTCGACCTATGGGCCATCACAAAAGACTGGGCCACTCAGTACATCCACGGCACAGTGCCCTTGACACTAAAGCTTCCTCAGTCATAGATCTAACCATCTATTCTGTCGGCATTTCCGTTGACGACTATTATAATTTTGACATTGTAAATTTATCAGCTGGTATTATTTGTTAGTAGATAGGAGAATGGAATAGATTAGATGACAGTTTGGTTAGTTAGTTTAGTATGGGGTGGGGTGGGTAGGAGTGTGGGTGGGGTGGAATAGGGGTGTCCAAGATGTTACACGGACGATCTATCTGGTTCTTTGTATTTGTTAACATTCTGTGTGGTATTGTAATTTTCTACGTTTCCCGTTTATCCGGGTGCCACTTTATTGGTAACCGCAAAACTGTGGACGCGGAAACCAGTGGCACATCTGGTCGGAGTAGTCGCATCGAGACGGTATCTACGCTAGTGTCTCTTCATGCTAAAAGTCGCAGAACAACCAGCTTTTCAACTTTCTGCTCTACGTCTTATTATCTCTCGACGAATGGCTTGCTTCCTTACGATATCTCTAGCCAATCGGTGACAGGAGACAGCCGTTGAATTGCGGGGGCATACTCTGTGTTATCTTGAGTACACACAAGGATTCAAGAATTCAGGGGTCGCTTTCTTCTTGACTTGACGCGCCCATTGTCATCTTGAGGAAGCAGGCTCTTCAGGCTTTCTAATGGTACCAAACATTCCCGGAAATATTTGTGATCATGGCCATTATTCCGAGAAAGACGTTGTGCAAAGACCATATATACAACCTAAACGTGTCCACTCAGTCATCGTCATCACGCGAACATTGCCATGACCTAGCATATGACGAAAAAACTGTCTATTACGGGTCCCAGTGGTCCGGCGCATGCGTAGAGGGGGCAAATAGTGTCATTCTTAAGTTCGTGCTTGCATTGAGTATATCCATCCATAGAGCAGCCGGGGCGGCGGTTTACTGGTTCCTGGTTGGCTAGTCCCTCCCGTTACCTGACCATAAATGCATTGGCACATACATAACATCACATACTATCACTATAGGACGATCACTGTTCAACAATTACGTGATATTACAAAGTGGATAATTGTAATACAGATAAGGGAATGTGACAGGATATGAATAATATGGAATCTATAACCCTTAACCTATCAGTGCAATATAAAATGTGGGATGAGATTAGCATTCGTGTAAGGTTTCAGTTCCCTGTGAATTTAAATTCTAGGAATTCAGGTCTCCGAGTTTCAGATCGATTCCAATACGTTTAAAAAGACGAAAGCGATTATCTAGGAAATGGGAGGGGCATAGCTAGAAATTAGAGACGGGTAGCTATAAATGGATCTCACGATTGGCCGTTGGAAACTGGAGTAAAATTTCTCCAAAATGGCGTACATTCTCATCCAAAAAAGAAAAAATATATAGTTTTAAAAATCCATAGTTTAAAAAATGCATATTTAAAAAAACGTATAGTTTAAAAATGTATAGTTTTATAGGCTGAACTTATGTACCTCAATGTAATGAAACGAAATAAATCTTAAAGCGATCCTAATCTCATCCCAAATGTTGTATTGTACCGATAGATTATAGTTTATAGATTCCATATCATTCATATCCTGTCACATTCCCATATCTCTATCCCAAATATCTGCCTTGTAATATCGCGTAAATGTTGAACAGTGAACGCCCGCCGTTGTGTCTCTTCAAGCGATAGCCTGTGATGTCATGTTAGTGCTACTGCAGTGCATTATTTATTATGTAATGCTCTTCGCGTTGACTATTTTGAAGCAAATTAGTTTCAATATAGTCAATATGTCACCTGTATGATTGCTTTTATATCACATGACAAAACTATAGCTGGTACCTCTATGACTGAGCGCATATACCCAGGCAGACACGCTAGTCTTTTTCTGATTGGTTGAAAAGTAAAGCTATCACAGGCTGCAGAAATGTATTACCATTTAGCTACTAAAGCCTGAATATCTTTCGTTGTTGGCATGACAAAAAAAGATAAAATGTCAGGAATGGATTATGGGTGGCGAGTTCTATCACCTGAAGGGTTAGTATAAGATAAGGTGAGATTTCTTTTAACATATGATAATTTCCTTCGGTAAGTTGTAAATTAGAGACAAGTATCCCTAATTCAACATTACAACTAAAAGATAATATTAATGTTTACGCAATGAAATCATCTTATGTTAAGATTTATTTTTGCTTCATTACACTGAAGTACACCACTTATACTAAACTAAAGTATACAATTTTCACAACTTTATTTTTAAGTAGTTTGGCGTGGACGTGTGTACCTTTAAATCTAGCACCAGTGTTTTTAAGCATAATGAGCGACATCAGAGAACCCGTTAGCTGGGGCCTACTCTGTCTATTTAGTGACGCCATAGTTGTAGTATGATATTACATCATGATATTAACATAGTCCTTGTCATCGTACTAACATACACCCACTCACATAGCTACGCCGTTCGAGGCCGTACTTGCAGACCTGTGGTGATTTCTCGCTATGCGAAGTAACATTACGCTAGTGGACTGGAGGTAGCCAATCAGATTTCTGCCTACTTCACGCGATAGGCGAGAGTTCGTCTGGTGGCCTAATTTACAATCACAAAAACAATTGCGATCGCGACGCTGTTGATCTGGAAAGAGACATTTGCAAAAGTTTGCAATAGTTTTGCTCTAAACAAGTTATCTAAGGAACAGAAAATCTGTAAATTGGTTTTCGGTAACAAAAACCGCTAGTTTGGTTTACACAGACGTGTAAATGTGTCTACTTCCTGATTTCTTATCGAACAATCTCATTGGCGCAAGTTGATTGACCCCAGTTCATTAATATGTATACAGCTTCGGGAACATAGCGCAAACATCAAAGGCGTGCAAGCACGGTACTCGATACGGGAACGTAGTGGGAGGGCGAAGATCGTGCAATAAGACGATGAGTCCTTGTATGGAATCCTATTGTGGCTATGTTAATAGTGGTACTATATGATCTTTCACTCAAATATCTGACGTAATAGATATTTAGGTCACGTGTATGCTGACGTCACAGTCATAACTCTGGCATGAAAACTGAAAAGTCTGTTACGAAGTGTACGAATTGTATGTCTGATGGATTTCCTATCTAATAAATATAACAGCACTCAGTCAAATTAGTTTCAAAATATTCAACAGCTTGCCTCTATACTTACCTGAAATAGATATTCTCGGAATTCAGATTTCAAATATTTAGAAATTGATCCCAATATGCATAAAAACTTGAGCGGGGCTTAGCCAGATATGGGCGGGGCATATCCATAATACAGCCCTCTGGTGTGGTGATTGAATGGCTGATGGGTTTTAGTACGTCAGTCAATCACACACAGACATCACAACAGCAGGCCTTCTTGGAGTGACTACCACAAACGACCTTTCCATTTTAGCGATGCTCCGCACTCTCTAGCTAAGCTCCACTCGCACCTCACTCGATCGATCTCTGAACTCCCTGACTATCAATTTCCAGAAAACTATGCAGGCAAGCTATTGAATATTTTGCAACTAATTTGACTGGGCGCTGTTGCTGCCTATGGCAGCAACAGCGTACAGTCAAATTAGGTTCAAAATATTTAACAGCATGTTTATTAAATAGTAGAGTTAAAGACGGGCCTAATAGAATCGTTTATGACGTAATGATTATGACGTCATCCTACATGCTACTTAGCTGATTACGACGTCAGATAACGTCAGATGATAGATGGATACTCTGGAAAGGTGAATTGATTCTGTGAATCTGTGCCACAATTTTCTAATCGAGCTAGCTATATTTACACATTTGGATTCATGAACGACAAACGAGTTTATGAATAGCGCGTGTAGCATATGGTTCAAGGGCGCTAACCGTTCAATAATATTTCCAACCGATATAATAAGGGTCGTCTCCCTTGCATATCAGAGTTTAGTTTAAACATATTTTTATTGTTCAAGAGACAATACGGATTGAGTCACAAGTTGTCTCCAACTTAGTTACGACTCGCTCCGAAGACCGCATATCAGAGCGAACTAAAGCTTCAGTTCACTCTGATATATATACAACTCTTATGTCGGTAATATGGACTCGGTTCATGTTACTCGTCAGTGCGTGCATGCCTCCATGTGATTAGCATTCCTAACTTTTTAAGCCAGATTTCAGAATTGTGTCAAAAAATGCAAAAAATTATATCTATCGGATACTATAAGACCGGGATTACATGCTGTGGGTTACGGTGAGTAGACGTTGATGCAAATACAGCGCATAGTCCGATGCACCGCATATGATGGTCACATGACTTGCGTTGACATCTATGTGAAAAGCATTCAGCAAGATAAAGCATGGCGATTTAAAGTAGATGTATAATGTATTCATATAATTAACAATTCTTTCTCGTAGAGCCATGGATGTAGCGCGAGCACTTATGCTCACGAATACCCAATGAAGACGATCTGGATGAAACTGTAGCATAGGTACTTGGAATGTGGTTTGAATGTATGGTAGCAACTGCATTCCAATGAAGCGAAATAAACATATGATAATTTAATTCGTTATGAATTACTATTATTTTTTTAGTTGTCGAAAAGCAATTTCTTTTTAAGCGTAACTAGTCACATGTCGAGCCAGAACATAGTCTTCCCCTTTAGTGACGTCATAGCTGGAGTATGATATAGTCCGTCATCAATTATACGTTCGTGGCGAACTTAGATACATCATTCGTGACGTAATTGATTATGACGTCAGTATAGAAGTCACGTATTTGATTGTGACGTCATATGATTGATGAATAAACTGGCCGCCTCCATTCCATTGCGTGCTGTGTAATAGGCTAGATGGATCCACTTCTAGATAAGCCGCATCCACGCTTTTCGCGCGGTGGAATCGATGTATCCTATCGCACGGTCTTGCCATCCCGCTATGCTCTGTATTGAGCCCTCGAACTGCGAAGCGATGTGAGTGGCGTATGTTAGTACGTTGTTTTGAGCCCTGACTTCCCAAAATCTCATTTTCAAGCTCATCTCTAACAGGTATGCTGTTGAATATTTTGAAACTAATTTGACTGGCGTATGGTAGCAAAATCGCACTTTCAAATTAGTTTCAGAATGTTTATCAAATAGTAAATCCATCAGACATGCAATTCGTACACTTGAAAGACTTCAATGTTCGTGGCGGAGCTAGAATGATACTAGATACGCCATTCAATATGCATTGTGATTGTGACGTCGACATACTTGTGACGTAATTGATTATGACGTCATATATTTGCGTGACTGATTATATATCCCCATGGCTGTGATTGGCTGACATGTGTTAGCGCGTCATCCAATCACACAGCCATCTAAATAGCAGGTGTTCCCCACCATATCAATTGAATCTGCGCCACCATTTTCTAATCGGACAATAGACTTTTGTTTTCATAAATGGCAAACGTTAGTTTATGGACTAGAGCACGGGGCATGTGGTTGAAGGGAGCTAACCGTCCAAACGCTATACTAAGAGTTGTCTCCCTTGTATATCAGAGCGAACTGAAGCTTCAGTTCCATTGATATCGTATATATTGGCGAGATCACGATTGGGCTGGTGGTCGCGACGGCCGATGAGTTGAGTTCATTAAATCGCCAGGGCGCCTGTCCGGGTATTTTCAGATTTAGACACGTCGATGCCAGCTGTCAGTAAAAGCTGTTCAGCTGATGTTTCATTTCATATTTCATTTCATTTTGTCAACTTGTCGAAAATCAGTCAATTGTGTCCTTTCAGAGTACTTTTCTCATTCTTCTGAAGGCCTAATCACACGGCAGACCTCGCAGGTAGGTTTGACCTCGCCTGCTAAATAAGACAGTGTATTTCCCATGATTCATAGCGGTAACTAGGACAAGATGGAAGGCGCACTGAAACGAGTGAGGAAATACGCTTGGCCGAAAATGTTTCTCTCAATGTATCAAAATATATGAAATATATTAGAAATAAAGTGTATATCTTTAAATAACAGGCTGCGCAAGGTAGACGTGTGTGAAATTTGGCCGATGTAAGTGCAAAACTCGAGAATCGAGAAGCAAGAGGAAAATCTGATTTAATTGCAAAATGTGTGTACAGTTCACATCGTTGCCCCATGCTTATAGTCCAGCGGCTAAGACCAAAAATATGGCAGAATATTTCACTTTGTGGAGAAATTATGAAACTTGGCACACGTGTAGGGGACCCCTATAGGATCATTTTTCGATTAGGACCCAACTCTGAAACGCCCCTTGGTGGCCGCCATCTTGAATTTCAATATGGCCGCCATATTGGACATACTTTTGCTTATAACTTTGAAACTAAGACAGATAGAAATGTGATTTCTGTGGCTAACCCCGCATTTTCAGGGTCAAGGAATCCAATAGAATCATTACTTTGAACTTCCAGTGTCGGCCATATTGGATTCCAAGATGGCCGCCGTATTAAACATAATTGCCTATAACTTCGAAAGTAAGGCAGATAGAAAAGAACTTCCATTGCTACACCCCCCCCCCCCCCCCATTTTCAGTGTCAGGGATTCAGTAAAAGATGAAGCTGTCAGATATCTGCAATTTTAGAATCCAAGATAGCCGCCCTCTATATCTATAAGGCATGTAATGCAGTCCACTGCTGTACCTCGCAGTTAAGGTAACTCAGTTTGCATAACACTGTCCATCGCAAGCGCATAGTGAAGTACACTGGAGGTTTGCCCTGTAACACTTGCAGTTCCCCTTGCAGGTCCTCTTGCACTTGCAGCTCAGCAACTCGTAGCAAGCCTTGGCAGCCTCGGGAAGCGTGGTCCATATAACTTTCCATTGTCCATCGCCCTTCTCCCAACCCAAGTCACCTGGTGAGGGAACAACTGGATTGGCGCCTAAGCACTGATCCCAGATGTGGCCTGCTTGGAATGCAGCTCTCTTTGTGTGTTCTAATAGAGCTGCTGCAGTTGGAGGAATGTTCTCGATTTCCCTTGACTTCTTGGAGAAGAGATAGCGCCTTGCCGCATCTACACCTTAAAGTTCACTGGTGCGGTCATACATTAAGACAACAAACCGCTCCAGAATCTCGATGACTGTCTTTGGTACGTCAGCAGGCCTCGAACACAGTGCGTGGAAGGCGTCTGTAGCTTCAGGATATGCCTGCCATGCCTGCCAAGCAGACTTCTTCCCATGTTTTGAGAAGAATGACACCGTGTCGCAGCCTGTAAATGCATGGAAAAATGCCAGTGCCTGCGACTTCTCTGCCCCAATGTTGCTGACTATCTGGTGTACTGCAATGTCTCTGTAGTTTTTACCAGTACCGAAGGCAACCCAAAGCTCCTCCAGGCCAATCTCCAAGAATTTAGCAACTGCTATGACCACCACATCAGTGTCCACAGTGCGGATCATCACTTTCGTGTGTCCTTGCTGAGCCATGTCATTAACATGGACGAAGATCCTGGAGTCTGCTTCCTCATGGGAGCAAGGATCAAGCGCTGAAGTTATGGTGCCTTTGGATGAGCACACAACTTGATCATCCACCGTGCTGTAGATTGTCTTGTCACCTTCAGTTTCATAATCCACACATTTCTGTGCAAGAAACCGAAACAACTCCTGTTTGTTTTCATTGTTTCGAAGAAAGCCTGGCCAGTTGCCTGGAATTCTCGTGGAGGATGAAACCCGACGCCGAGTGCCACAGTCCCTCTTCTCTCTTGTTGCGTTTTTCAAGCTATCTGACTGATAAACATCCCATACAATATCGATTCGACTGACAGTGTCTAGTTCCTTCACCACATATGGTAGGAAGACCTCCTTGGTATAATCCTTGAAGGTACCGCAGGTACCAGGAACTAGAAAGTGAACAACAGCAGGTCCATCGAGGACTTTACCATCAACTACCAAGGGAGTTCCATGAATGGGTGTCACATTTCCTTCGAGGCAGTCCAAGAGGTGATGCTTGTCACCCTGGTGCATCTGACCTCCCGTTGCCAGTGACGGTGGAGTAGACTGGTTGTCGTGCCTGAAGAATTCATCAACATCGCCTTCTCTAGTTTGACTTGCGATGTACAACCTTGAAAACAGAGCCCTGTCATTTTTCAGTTCAGTCAGCCTCCCTGCTGCATTGGTCTTCTCCGTACCAGGCTTGCTAAACATGGACAGATTGTTGCGGGGAATGGTGTCTCCAATTGACTTCGAATTGGACTTGAAACGCTCTTCCATGAATTGGTGATATTTTGCCTTCCCCAGTGAATAGACATTCTTCATCACGTTTACAACCTTCTCTGGCATGATGGCTTTGGAATTTATATTCAAAAGGTCCATGCTCTCCTCCATGAATGGATTTCCCATCTCTTCAATTGTGGCCACCAGTGACTGTACATCATGAACGAATTTCTCCTGGACACTCTTTGTCTGCTCATGGTGACCATCTGGAGTTGTGATATCAGAGGTACCGTAAAATGGGGATACTTGAGACGATTTTAACGGTAATGTGCCAACATATCGGAAATGAATTGAGTGATGCAAGGACTATATATGTTAAGTAGTTCAACTGGCTTAGAGACTGTTATTAATGAGTAAGAAACACATATTCAGGACTTTTGAGTTATTACATTTTTTTATTAAAGCGTGTCTCAAGTTGCCCCAGCATTTGGGTTACTTGAGACGGCAATGTCTAAACATATATATTGCAAGTTAAAAGGCTTCTGTGTAACTTGATACTGGCTGAAAAGTCTGCATATCTGCGCGCACCGAGGCGTCTTGTATGTATTCGTGGCATTACTATAGTCTATTTACTGTAATTACGGTACCGGTAACTCACAGAGCCTACAACATAATAATAATAATGCAAGGTTAATTCTATGCCATCACAAATTAAAACAAGTGCATAGGCACTGGTACTAAAACCTAATTTTGGGTCGATTCACTTTAACCCTTAGCACTCTGAAGTTTTAAAATTTTTAATAAAATTTCATTTCACATTATAGCTGGTGGTCGTTTTGGAAACAGTGCTGCTGAAAGCTGTTGCTGTCTATGACAGCAACAGGTTTCAGCAGCAATTGTTTTCAAAAGGTACACCAGCCTTTCTTTTCCTGGCTCTGTAACTATCTACTTTTCGACATCAGTGTGCTAAGGGTTAATGTACACCATCCTTTCATTCCCTGACTCTGTAACCATCTACTTTTTGACATCAGTGTGCTAAGGGTTAATGTACACTAGCCTTTCTTTTCCTGACTCTGTAACTATCTACTTTTCGACATCAGTGTGCTAAGGGTTAAGGGCACTATCACAAGGAGAAACCTGTCTATTGTGGACACCATCTTGTGGTTGCAAAGGCAGGTGGCCTAATATACAGGTTTCTCCCTGCGATAGCACCAACTTTTTAATAGTATTTTGAATGATAGAGTCAATGTTTCTGAAATACATTATGACGTCATTGATTAGCCAATATATTACGACAAGAATTCATGACATCATAATCGGACTGTTTATGATGTCATAATCAGATTGACTTATTAATAGCTTGTTGCAGTTATGAGACTTGTCTATGACAATAAGAATGGATTGGAATAGTGGAGGGTGGGGGTTCGAGGGACTCCACAAAAAATTTGGAGTGTCTAATTTTGACAGACAGACCTATTGACAAACAGACAGACAAAGTTACTTATAACTGTTGGTGGAATAAAGGACCATGTGTATTATTTCATAAGGATAATATAAGCTTCTACATTTGCTAGAAAATGAATGCTAGTTGATTTTTAGCATATAGCTCTACCATGGGGTAACTTGAGACAGTGTCTCATGTTACCCCAGGTAGTAGTTGTTTTTGGGTAATAATGAACTGAATCAACCTGCTAAAAGTTATTTTAAAACATACATTAGTACATTTTTCCCAACACTATAGGCAAATATTTCAAATAGTAACCTAGTGAACCAACTCAATTCTAATTGGGTAACCAGACAGAGTTTTCTAGCGGTAGATTTTACTCACGGTTTCACCATACCATCTCAACGTGTCATATTTCTTTATGGAAATGACATTAGAATGCCATATAACAAGAAATCTGTCAAATACAATATGTCTAATTACCTGGAACTGTATAAATTTCTATATTTTAAAGCACATAAAACACATGTCAGTTTTTCTTAAATGGCAGCCATTTTGTCTCAAGTTACCATGCTGTCTCAAGTATCCCCATTTTACGGTAGTCCGATCTTCGAAGTCGTCCTCAAACTCCTCAACTAGTCTCGCTATTTCGGGTCCAGCCACCATCCATCTCCGAAGTGCTCCGGGGTTTTCTGTTAGGCCAACAGCTCCACCGTCGCCCTTAACCAGTGCATTCATCTGTTCGTGTGCCTGGTCTAACGAAATGGCAGAGAACGGTCGGCCTGTTTTCTTGGCAGTGAATGCTCCGCGTTTGAACTCACGAAAGACATCTGGACATCTCTCTTCCAAGGATGACATATCTCGCACATGCACCGGTAACCAGCGAGCATAGTTTGGGTGGTCCAATGCGACACCGGAAGTTCAAAGTAATGATTCTATTGGATTCCTTGACCCTGAAAATGGGGGGTTAGCCACAGAAATCACATTTCTATCTGTCTAAGTTTCAAAGTTATAGGCAAAGGTATGTCCAATATGGCGGCCATATTGAAATTCAAGATGGCGGCCACCAGGGGGCGTTTCAGAGTTGGGTCCTAATCGAAAAATGATCCTATAGGGGTCCCCTACACGTGTGCCAAGTTTCATAATTTCTCCACAAAGTGAAATATGTTTGGTCTTAGCCGCTGGACTATTAGTGTAACGTCGTCCGCGTAATAGCGTGGTATGTAGAACGTTCGCGGGTAGTCAAAATAATGCTAAACGTTAAAGCGATGCTAATATCATCATGTTATACTGCGCCGATAGATTATGGTTTATAGATTCCAGATCATTCATATCCTGTCACATTACCGTTTCTGTATCACAATTATCTGCTTTGTAATATTGCGCAAATGTTGAACAGTGATCGCCACCATTTTGTCTCCTCATGCGATAGTGTGTGATGGCATGTAAGTGCCAATGCATTATATTCTTTATTATGTAATATTCATCTCGTTGAATAATAATTCAAATAATAATCAAATTAGTTTCAAAATATTCAACCGCTTACATGTATGATTGCTTTTATACCACACTGCCAAACTATAGCTGGCGCCTCTATGACTGAGCTATATACTGACGCAGGCACGCTGGGATTTTTCTGATTGCTTGAAAAGTAAATCATGACAGCCATCATAGGCTGTAGAAATGTAGCAACATTTAGCTACTGAAGCCTGAATATCTCTCTTTAGCGGCATGATGACGAGCTTAACATTACCTGCGTGGTTTATGTATGACGGGCATATTAGATCACCTGAATAGCTATCAAGAGTTCAGATTGGTTATCCGTTAAAGCGGTGCAACAAGTGCATTTGCACAGGAACCCCATATATCCAGGAGCCTCACAAAGTGACACACAATGTTTTGTGTTAATTTCTGGGGCCTCTGCATAACTTCCGCATAGATGCCACACCTATC
This sequence comes from Chaetoderma sp. LZ-2023a, assembly GCA_034401795.1. Classification (NCBI taxonomy): domain Eukaryota; kingdom Metazoa; phylum Mollusca; class Caudofoveata; order Chaetodermatida; family Chaetodermatidae; genus Chaetoderma; species Chaetoderma sp. LZ-2023a. The sequence goes on along the minus strand of CM067360.1, from coordinate 112,334,766 downwards.
GTACATCTCATAAATAAGGTAATATGTCACCAAAAGAAAACAATTTTGAACACGATGTACAAAATATTCTGTTGAAATTTTTTCACATAATTGGAGTGAAAGACATTGCTTCCTTAGGCAGTGTTCCAATCCAATTCTTTATTTTGTGTTTGTAACATGTTACCTTATTTCTGAGCTGTAATATATAAGACTGATGTGGCTAAATCCTACAGCCCACTGACTAGGCTTGCGCGATTACGCGATTAAATCGAAAATCGCGATTATTTTTTATATCGTGAATTTATATGATTGAAAATTAAATAATCGAATAATCGTGAATAATTCTACAGCATAAAATATTTCAAAACCTACCTTTTAATTATTCTTTATTGCGATCGGTCACGGAAATTTACATTTTGCTCAGCGAATGCATGCCCATTTGCAGGCCAAGAGGGATATTTTTGAAAATGTATCACTGGAATGACTGGCTCGAGAATCGAGCCAGTCATTCCAGTGATGCATTTTCAAAAATAATCTCTTGGCCTGTAAATCGACCTTTCTCAACATCATTGCAGCTTTCGTCATTGATATGCATTTTTGCTGCTATAACTGGGTAATTTGTACTCAAGCTGATTAATCGAGTAATCACAATTATTATTAAATAATCGATCGTGATTACTGAAAGCAATAATCGCACAAGGCTACCACTGACATCAGCCCCACCAACAGCAGCATTACGGTTGAACATGGACACTAGATTTATAGCTATCCTAATGGCAGTTCCGAGGGACCCAAGGTAAAAGTTTCAGAAACATTGCACAGGACCCCTTGAGTTTTAAGATCGGCACTGATATTATATGGCGATTTAAACTAGGTGTATTCATATAATGGATGTTTCCATTTTTAGCTATACCCCACCCATCACTAGCTAAGCTCCACCCACACCTCGCCGTGTTGTGATTTATCGATCCCCGAATGCCCTAGCTATCAATTTCCTGAAAACTACAGGGAAGCTGTTGAATATTTTGTAACTAATTTGACTGGGTGCTGTTGCTGCCTATACAACAGAAAATGTATTAAAGGGAACCACCAGACCCTCTATACTACTTTGTATAAAGTGAATCTACAGACCGTAACGTTTTCAAAAATATAATTGTAAGCTCTGTGCTCAAATTAGAAATATATATCTTCGTTATTTAAATATGTGATACATTAGCTAAATTTCTATTCCAGGATAAGTCGTATGACGTCATAAGTTGAGCGTTTTTCTCGCTGTCATCCAACACTATCGCAATAAAATTGCGATTTGCGTCTTATAGGGTGTTTCTCTTCAGAGGTGTTAGGAATATATAAACTATATTTGCGGAAATGTTGAAGAATATATAATTACAACCCTTTGTCTGATTTCTCAGATGGTGCCGATTTTGACATCAAGTTTTGATCTTTAGATAAATGAATGACGCGATAGTATAGGCATATCAATATAATTGCCACTTTTGAATTAACACTCACTGGCGCTACGGCAGATAATGTTATTAACGCTTCATCTATTAATATGAGTTTAAATAGTTCTTACATACACCCAATACATCTTTAGGTACTTGATGTTTTCATACTAGCCTCAAAACTTACTGAGTTATTGTAATATTCATGTAATTGGCAGATATCTTCATAGAAATTGGCCATCTTAAATTTCGGCAACTAATGTAGGTAAATAACAAATATTTTCGATAAAGTTGCGATAGTGCGATAAACGTCATAATCTCTTCAAGCTGTACATATATAAATGATGTCGATAGCACTATCGCCGATAGAGATATCACCATCCATAATACATGCAATCCTGTCTTCAGAGTGCCGTTATCATGGTTCTTGTCGGATGGGATTCAACCTATGACGTCATGGGTTTAATTAACTCGGAGAAAATTCTAGCAACATAGCGTTTTTTAACACCATTTTAATCGGACTTATATATAATTGTCGTAGGAAATTTTTACACAGTAGCTTAAATATGGGCTCTATGATAGAACTGCGTGTTTTATGCAAATCATGGCAACCCTTCTTGTGTTCCCCTTTAAATAGTAAAAGCAAACAATGTGTACAACAACGCATAGACCGTCTTCAAATATACGTTCGTGACGTACTTATCGACGTCATTCATGACGTCATTCATTATGATGTCATTCTACACATCACGTAGTTCATTATGACGTCATATGATGGGTGGGTACTCTGGAAAGGTGAACTAAACATTCTTTCTTGTAGAACCGTGGCTGTAGCGAGAGCAGTTATGAATACCCTAGCTGATGAAGATAACCCGCATGGATGAAACTAACATTGGTACTTGGAATGTGTTTTGACCAAACCTGCTTTGATAGCCATATTTTTTCGCGTGACCGCGTTTATTGACATCACTGACCTCCCATGACACTGCGACACACCTATTAACTACAGCACAAACACTTATACTATCCTCAGATACGGGTATGCGGTAGGGGTATGCGGTAGGGGTATGCGGTAGGGGTATGCGGTAGGGGTATGCGGTAGGGGTATGCATGAAGTTACTGGTATAGAAAATGGCGATCAACTTGAAAAAGTTAAACTTGATTTTCTACGAAATGTACTAAAGGTCAAACGCTCCACACCTACATACATGATATATGGGGGAAACAGGGGAAATGCCAATTAAGCTTGAAATTAAACACCGGGTAATAATCTATTGGTTAAAAATTGTCACAGGTAAACTAAATAAAATAGCTGCACTAATTTACAAATACATGTTAACTAACTACACCAAAAATAACACACGGTATAAGTGGCTGGAAAATGTTAGAAATATCTTAGACGCAACAGGAAATAGTTATCTCTGGATTGCACAAACTGCACACAACGTTAAATTAGAATCAAATAAAATACACCGAGTACTAAAAGACCAATTTAGGTAACAATGGAACAGTGAAATGCGGAACTCATGGAAGGGAAAATCATATAATGCTTTCAAAACACACTTAGGCGCAAAGGAATATTTATCTATAGAATTATCTTAGAACAGTTCCCTAGTCGCCGTGTACAACAACAACAACAACAACAACAACAACAACAACAACAACAACAACAACAACAACAACAACAATGACAACGACAACAATTACAACGACAGCAATGACGCCGACAACAACAGCAGAAACAACGCGAACAACGACGACAATGACAATGGTGGGAACAAAGATGATGATGATGATGATGACGACGACGAGGATTTTGATGACGATGACGACGATGATGATGATGATGATGATGAGCAGGATTTAGAGAGAGATACTCAACAACCGACCATCTATTCGCACTGCACGTAATCTTAGAAATATATCGAAATTAAAAAGAAAAAAGTATGCCGCGCCGTCATTGACCTGGAAAAAGATATGGAGGGAAGCATTATGGGGTAAATTGATAAAAGAACACATAAATCGGAAAACACTTGTCATTCAGAATATGTAGGCCTACATGAACATAAATTCCCGCATATATGTTAATATCTGTGAATGACGTTATATCAGAGCCATTCACATGTGATTGGGGATTGCTTCAGGATGAAAACCTCCCCCCCCCCCCCCCCGATATTATTTAATATCTACCTTAATGACCTTCAGGAATACCTGGAACACGCTAATTGTAAAGGTCTAATATTAGCAGATAACATTGAAATATATCGAAATTATTGGTGCTGCTGGGGGTGGGGGGGGGGGGGGGGGGGGGTAATTGGAATAGAAAACCTTAAATAGCATACAAAATACGGAACCACAAAACTACGGTAAAAAGAATTAGGGGAAATACGGTAATCCGGAGAGGCGGTAAGAGTTACAGAAATGTGTTACAACCTAACCCATACATCGCTGAAATTCCAAACATTTCTATACATAAAAATATATAACTTCTATTCATTTTGGAAACTGCTGCTGTAAGCCGTTGCTGCACGCGTGTAGACACATTTCAGCATTATTGTTTACATAATCTACACAAATCTGTCTTGTACTGACCGTGAAACAACTATAGGCATAACCTTTGAAATCAGCAAGATGGTTAAAGTGAGGGTTTTTTTATATCACAGTTTCCGCGAAACCTGACCCCCATTTGGCATAGAAGACCTCAAAAATAAATTAACACGTGTTCAAAACAAGCTAGAATTTCTGTTTTTGTTTGTAAATATAGTAACTTATTTGCATGTATGAGCTTGAGAAACCACCATTTATATCTAACAGGTAGACATTTTTGAAAAGTTACCACTGGAATGACTGGCTCGATAACTGAACCTATCATTCCAACGATAAAGTGCCAAAAACAACGGTCTCTTGGTCTGCAAATGGGCATAGGATATTCTCTATGATAATAAATGGTTCTCTATGACAATAAATGGATCTGATATGTCGCCCAAGCACATGACGTCATAATCATTTACCTCATATGTAGGATGACGTCACAATCAAAATACGCTATGAATGATGTAAATAGCTTCATCAGGAACATTGATTAGTTCGTCAAGTGTGAGAATTGTACTATTTAATCCCCAGGATTTAATCAATCAATCAATCAATCAATCAATCAATCAATAAATCAAACAAACAAACAAACAAACAACCATCCACCCAACCAACCTACCTATCTACTTGCCTACCTACTACCTACCAACCAACCAACCAACCAACCAACCAACCAACCAACCAACCAAGCAAACAAGCAAGCAAGCAAACAAGCAAGCAAGCAATCTGTATTGACAAATCCAGCATGTGGACATACAGACAATATTCAACATTCTGTTGAATATTTTGCTACCAATTTAACAGGGCACTGTACGAATTGTATGGCCTTGCTATTTAATCAACATTCTGTTGAATATTTTTAATTAATTTGCCTGTACGGTGTATGTCTTTGCCATTATCAATTATGCCCTATGCAAGCTTCGCGTACGGCACAATCAACATGCTTTGTGAATGACGTCTCCATAGCTCCGTCGTGAATATTGAATAGTCGTCAAGTGTACGCAGTTTATGTTTTTACATTTTACTCAACATTCTGTTGAATATTTTGAAACTAATTTTACCAGGCACTGTTACGGCCATAGGCAGCAAAAGCACGCAGTCAAATTAGTTTCACGATATCCAACACCTTGCATATATAATAGTTAGCTTGAAATTGGGATTCTTGGAAGTCGTGAATCAAAGTATATAAATTGACTCCAACACGCCGAAATAACGAACGGAACTTAGCTAGAAATGGATCCCACCTTTGCAATTGTCATGAACAAAGTTGAGCATTAAACGGCCAATACGACTTAGTAATGTGTGGTCCACCCAACATGGACCATTTGTATTAAGTGACCACATATTTTAGCAAGAGCAGTCAGATAGTTAGCTTTGCCCTCCTGGACGCACGTAGACCCAATCGCAATGCACAGATTCTCTTCTGGAACGAGGTTATAAGTTATCCAACCTGTCACTCAAGCGTTGGCGTCATAATCAATTGTGGCACATGTAGGATGGCGTCACAGTCAAAGTACGTAATAAATGGCGTAGCTATGGCCATCAGGAACATTGAAAAGTCCTTAAGCTGAACGAATTGTATGTCTTTACTATTTAATAAACATTTTGTTGAATTTTTTACTGAGGTGTTACACCATACACAGATACAGTGTTTCTGTGACGACATTCCAGATTCAAATGCTTACTACTAGCGTTGGCAGTACTCACTGGGCATCCATTCAGTGCCGTATTTAAGGGGTGTGCAAGCGGGGCAAAAGCCCCGGGGCCCCCACAAGCAAGGGGCCCCCACAATTTAAAAATGAAAAAGAAATTATGCACTTTTTTGGAAGTTATAGGACATTTAAAGCAAACTTTATTAGTTTAGAACTCTTAATCATGCATTATAATTCTATTCTAATATTCCTGGGGGCCCCAAGGAGAAATATTCCGTTAAATATTCAGTGGCGCGTGTATAATTATCCTTTTCACCGTTGTCCGGTATTGCGATGAAAATCTCGTATTTTTCATCACCTACACAGTGTAGCAATAGTGATCGTTTTCTCATGTAGTCTGTCACAGCCATGGCAAGCAGCATGTTTTCAAATCGCTGTAGTGATTTAGACCAACGAATACCAGATCCAGCATAGGAATAAACGTCAAATGTTGAAAGCTGTAGCAGTGCTAACGTCATTTTCACAAACAATAAACTATTCAGTGGTTGAATTATATTAACAACTTTCGGTGTGAATTATCATTAACTGTTTACCGACTGGCGACATTTTAAACTATAAAACGTTTATTAATTATCACCGAATTTTCAACACAGAAAACTGACTTACTCTACTTCAGTTGCATACATATAAATCCTTGACATTCGGGTTAAAAACTGCTGTATATGTTAACTTTCAAATTACCAATTTAAACACTCAATTATGCAAATGTTACGTTTATCACACAATAGTATTTGCCTTTATTCACACTTTTAACTGGTTACTGATTCTATTCAAATTCACGTTTTCACTCGTCGTCGCAAGTTGAAATATAGCGTATTATATTATTATATGCTAGAACAAACTCGGTACATGAGTGCTGATATTAAAGGACAACTTTACTAATCGGCTGTGATATAGAAACTGATCTGGAAAGAGCATTCTAACTACAACAGGTAGTTAATGGCTATTAAAATAAAAGCTAACCTTACCGGATGATACTGGCGAGTCTCTTATAGACCATTCCAGTTTTAGCTATGCTCCGCCCATCTCTAGCTAAGCTACACCCACACCTCGCTCGTCTTGGAATTGACCGATCCCTGAACCCCCTGACTATCAATTTCCAGAAAACTATACAGGTAAGTTGTTTAATATTTTGAACCTAATTTGACTGAGTGCTGTTGCTGCCTATGGCAGCAACAGCGCCCAGTCAACTTAGTTTCAGAATATTCAAAAGCATGTTTATTGAATAGCAAAGGTATACAATTCTTACAACGCGTTGGACTATTACGTGTTTAAGACTGACTAAGTCGAGTCAATCATGACGTCATGATTACGACGTCATCCTATACGTCACATATAACGTCACATCATGGAAGGGTAAAATGGAAAGTTCCATTAAGGATGATGGCGGTGTCGGGTGTACGTGTTTGAATGTTAATTAGGGCATTGAGAGAATGAGTTATGTTGGGCATTGCAGGACCTACACGGAGAACGTATCGAATGCTGATCTCACAATATCCACAAGATGAATGGACTTTTCTAGTTTTAGTTATGCCCCGCCCCTGATAACGCCGTTTACTGGGCCGATGCTGAGCCGATACCGGGCCGATACTGTAAGTATCGGCACGGTATCGGCCCAGCATCGGCCCAGTAAGCTGCGTTATCTGGGGCCTATCTCTACCTAAGCTCTACCCATACTTCACACGTGTTGGGATTGATCGATCCCTGAAATCCCTGACAATCAATTTCCAGAAAACTATACATGTAAGCTGTTGAATATTTTGAAAATAATTTGACTGGTTAGTGTTGCTGCCTATCCAGAAAGCAACAGTTCCCAGTCAAATTAGTTTCAAAATATACGACAGAATATTCATTAAATAGTAAAGACATACAATTCGTGCAACGTGTCGTACTATTAAGCGTTTTAGACGGACTAAATCGAGTCACTCATGACGCAATGATTATGTTACATAACCCCTGTTATAGATGTTCGGACATGCTGACGGGGCGGGACGGTCAGGATTGAGTCAGAGCAGACTCGGATTAACTGGGACTATTTGCCATTTTGACACTGCTTCTGATGGAGAGCCAGTGTCGTGGTCCACTCTTGCTTGGATCCAGTTTGATTATCTTGTCACGCCGAATGACAAATGTGATAATACAAAAAGGTTTGCTTCACTTTTTCTGGCAGTTGCCGTCTTAAGGTGTCCTGCATTTCTTGCTCCTGTGGTTCCCTATCGGAATTTATGTTGATTTTGTTCTCGCTATCTCTCTTATTTTTGCTAAGGATGTGTCTTGTTCTGTCTAACTTCGTCCCTAAACGATGAAAATACACTACGTCAGTAGGATTACGCTGTCTGCCATCTCTTCAATAGCTTGATCTATAATGTGAGGGAGGTAACTCTACCACGGTTATATGCTATTAATACATATCGGTCGATATAGCTTCGGTTTAGATGTTATGATCATTGCATATGCGCTTCGTAGACATAATTCCATATAATGTGCCACGTGAAACGACAGTATGACACCATACACTGACAATAGTTATTGACTTAAAATATCAATATAAGTCAACCATTGCACTATATAAGTCCGTGGCATTACATATCGGTGAACTAAAAACAATGATCAAAGATACTTGAGTGGCAGATTTCTAGCTATGAACTGCCCATAAAATTATGACGTATTTATTTGGGATCGTAATTTGATAATTACGATAATTATGAAAATAATGGTAGTTGTATATTATATGTAATTAAAATACTTAATTTAATATTCAATCATTATCCCCTCCTTTCCCACACCTCGTGTTCGACTCCGTGTGTGCGTGTGTCACACACAGGTTTTCTTTCGATAACTACTTTTGCTTGGAATATTGTGACAACACTTCATGGGAAGGTTGGCTCTGGTAGTAGGCAAATGCACCTTAGTTTGATGGTCAGTCAGACCATCCCTCCGTCCGTCCATCCCTTTGTCTCTGAATTTGTGTCCGTCCTCCGTACACATTTTGGGCTTTCGTACAATAACTTTATCTTTGCTTGGAGTATTGTGAGGAAACTTCATGGGAGCATTGGCTATGGTAGGCGAGACCGGGGTTGGTTGTCACATGGGTTGGTTGTCACAGTGCCTATAATTAAGCCAACATAGTCCTAGATCAGACCACGCGAACACAGGCGGGTGCTCCTACTAACAGAAGATGTCCAGCCTTGAAGTTTAGTTCTGGCGGAAGTTCTTTGAAAGATTATCGAATTTAATCGGTTTTCCTGAACGGTAAGTAAAATATTGACACGTAGTCATTTTTGCATAAATCGTCCTCTTGTAGCCCTCTGACAGAAATAATTAACGTGGTAAATGCAGTCCTATGTTGGGTCTACCATGTGTAAACGAAAACGCTATGCATAAGCACGTGTTGCTGGAAGGGGAGGTAATTTGTAAAAAATTATGTTGGGGTTGGTTGTCACATCCTATTAGGGCAATTTAAGGGTTGCTTGTCACATGTGACAACCAACCCCAAATAACATCTAGACAAATGAAAGTGATTTAACTGCATATTTCGAAAATAATTGATCTGAATTTGGTGCCATAGAGGTCATGAATGATCTATTCAATTAATTCTGTGATATTTTCTTATGTCTGGAGGAACAACTATGATGTAATGGGCAGATGGTACTGCTGCTATCATCGTCGTCGTCGTCGTCGCTGTTGTTGTTGTTGCTGGTAATTGTGGGGGTGGTGGGGGTTGTTGCGGTGGTAGTTGCTATGAAGGTGGCACCATCATTGTCATGGGTGTGGCGACAAAGTATCATCATCATCATCATCATCATCATCATCATCACCACCACCACCACCACCATCATCATCATCATCATCATCATCTTTGTGAGTTTATTATGTTAATGATAATAGTAGTTTCTTTTATCTGTTGCAGTTGGAACTATGGTTCGTAACTTTGAACGGAAGACGACTAAAGGTTCAACACCAGCAGATGTTATGCTCCGAGCTGCTCGACAAGTTAAGCTTTTCAACAAATCCATTCGGAGCACTGCTAAAGATTTTAGTATTAACTACCGCACACTAGCTCGGTACTGCCAAAAGATCGGCGATGAAGACATTGTAGGACATAATGAGGTGCCATCTATCCCAGTTGGATACATTAGAAATAGACTGATCTTTACAGCTCAACTTGAAGAACAGCTAGTTGAATACATCATCAAAGCATCTGACATTTACAATGGCCTTTCCCCATAGGAGGTTCGTAAACTTGCGTATCAGCTGGCAGCAGCCAATGAGCTGCATATTCCTAACAACTGGTCAGACGTTGAGCAAGCAAGTGCAGATTGGTTTACTGGTTTCTTGAAACGGCATCCTACTTTATCCATCCGCAGACCAGAAGCAACCAGCTTAGCTCGAGCTAGTAGTTTTAATAAAGTTAATGTAAACACGTTCTTTGAGAACTTGTCAACTGTTCTGATGCGGCACCAATTCGGTCCAGGTGATCTGTGGAACATGGACGAGACAGGTGTTACTACAGTTCAGAAACCAGACAAAGTAGTGGCACGTTGCGGTTTTAAACAAATCGGATCAATAACTTCTGCAGAGAGAGGAACACTTGTAACACTTGCATGTGCTGTTTCAGCCACAGGAAACAGTATTCCCCCATATTTTATTTTTCCTCGTGTGAATTTTCGGGACCACTTCATTGCTAATGGGCCAACTGGATGCAAGGGTGGGGAGAATCCATCTGGTTGGATGAAGGAAGACAATTTCGCAGACTTCTTGCGCCATTTTGTTCAATCTTCCAAGTGTTCGAATGAAAGACCCTGTCTGTTACTGCTAGATAATCATGAGTCACATCTTTCTATAGAGGGGTTGAATTATGCTAAAGAGAATGGAATAACAATGTTGTCATTTCCACCACATTGCTCCCACCGCCTGCAGCCACTAGACAGAACTGTATATGGGCCCCTCAAAAAGTATATTAACACTGCGTGTGATGCTTGGATACTAAATCATCCAGGCCAAACAATGACAATCTATGATATCCCTGCTATCGTAGCAACAGCATATCCGCTTGCTGCAACAGCAAGTAACATTCAAGCTGGCTTTAGAGTAAGCGGTATATATCCTTATAATAGGGATGTATTTACCGATTCAGAATTTTCACCATCGTATATAACTTATCGTCCCATGCCTGACAATGCTCCAGCAAATGAGACAGACATCCCAGTCGGTGGGGGGATAACTCCTGTTCTCGAGATTGGTGTTAATGGTCCGAGCTCTGCAGTGAATGCAGCTATGCTAGTCATTGTGGACAATCCTACACCTGATAAGAGCACTGAACCTACTACCACAATACACGCTGGAATGCCTGATAACGATTCTGCGCCTGGTCCCAGCACGGACACCTCCACCATGGGCTACTACCCAGCAACTGAGAACATTGAGAATGTTGGAGCCAAGGCGGTCGCTGCTATTGTTACTGATTCCATACACAAAACCATTCCACCAACACCAGAGGAATTACGGCCACTACCAAAGGCTGGCCCACGCAAAGCTGTGAATCGTCCAAATACTAGAAAACATAACACCGCTATATTAACTGACACCCCGGTTAAAACTGCAATTGAAGAGCGGAAGCAAGGAAAAAATAAACCACCTGCTAAAAAGTCAAAGAAAAAGCTGTTTAAGAAGACTAAAAGGTCTACATCCGCTAAGCCACCCAAGAGGACTACAAGTTGTAAAACCAGACAGCCCAGTTCTTCTGAGTCCTCTGAAGATGATGAATATTATTGCCTTGTTTGTGTTGAGCCGTACTCGAATAGTAAATCGCGAGAGGTTTGGGTTCAGTGCGGTTCCTGTAAACAGTGGGCACACGAGGCTTGTACCACAGGACGACGCACATATGTTTGCCATAACTGTGACTCGTGTGAATCTAGCAGCGATTAGGGCTTCTATAGGAAGACACAGTATTACGCATTCTGTCCACCCTGAGTTTTGCCAATGCCTGCTAATATAACCAAATAGTCATTCTAAATTTGATATTGTATGTGTTACAACATAATGTGGTACAACTACTTTGATGATAAAATAACAGAAACAAAGAATATTATTTTATTTACTGTGTTAAAGTGATGTGACAACCAACCCCATACTGTGTGACTACTGTGTGACAACCAACCCATATATGGGGTTGCTTGTCACAACTCAGATCAGTTCACGATTGCTATAAATAATATACACTGAACAGTTCTCTGTAAATGTTGAAGCAGCTATATATACGGAAGGAGCTTAGCTTCAGATTTGAAGGCTTTAAGGATTGTACCTGTTTATAGCAAACTGGGAGGGGGCAAAGTGTAAAAAATGTGACAACCAACCCGGGTCTCCCCTACTAGGGAAATGTACATTATTTTGTGGGTCAGTCAGCCCATCTCTCCGTCCATCCATCCCTTTGTCTCTGAATTTGTGTTCGGCCTCCATGGAAATTTTGGATTTTCGTTCAATAACTTTATCTTTGCTTGGAGTATTGTGACGAAACTTCATGGGAATATTGGCTATGGTACACGGGAAATGTACATTATCTTGTGGGTCAGTCAGCCCATCCCTCCGTCCATCCATCCATCATTTTGTCTCTGAATTTGTGTCCGTCCGTCCGTGCAAATTTTGGGCTTTCGTTCAATAACTTTATTTTTTCTTGGAGTATTGTGGCGAAACCTCATGGGAACTTTGGCTATGGTACTAGGAAAATGTAAGTCATTTTACAATAAATGTCATGTCATTTCTGTTTTGAGATGGTCAAACAAGATTGTGTCCATTATCTTTGCTTATTATCATTCAATAACTAAACCTTCTACTTGAATATGTTATTGAATAGGTTAGTAATCTCATGTGGCTAGTTTAAAATTATTAGCTCCCATTTGTCTGTGTATCCATCCATATGTCTATCCAAATCAGTGGGATTATGTAATCCCACGAAAGGAAAATGGCTGCCGTTGCGGGTGTGGGGGTGGGGGGGATGGGGGGGGGTGAGGGGTGTGTGTGGATTATTTGATTTATATCATCTAGTTCTTCATATTTTTTTATTTATGTAGAAAGATAGACAGGATAGAGGGAGGGTTCACATACGGTGGAAAATGTATATCGAACGCGGTCATACATTGCGCGTGACTCTTTCCACACGCCTGGTAGTATTAAACTTCCGTTATTACCACGTGATTTTTGATGATTCAATCGCTGCATTATTCACAGAATTATCACTTTCTCCCTCTTCACAGCATTCTCGTAATAATCCTACAAGATCAAATCACGAGGCTAGAAATGTTAACAGTGGGAAAGCAGGGAGGCATAGTTATGTTAGGAATAACCCACCCAGCATGAACATGATCACCCCTGAAGCTAGAATGGCAAATGATGAAGTCCGCCAAGGCAATATTAGGCAAAAGAATGTCTTGATCATTGGCACCTCCACCCTTAGAAAATTGAGTGAACGGTATATGTCCAATAATGGATATAATGTGTCAATTCGAACAATGCGTGGAGCACGAATAATTGATTCACATGATCAACTTGGAAGGTACATAACACAGAGCCAATATGATATTGTTGTGGTAGGGGGGGGGGGGGGGGGGGCTACACGTAGTGCCGGAATCGATGGTTTTAAGTGGCGCATTTATAAAACCTGTGTTATGGATATCCTTATCCCACTCAGCCACATTTGCAACTTAGCCCTATCACAAGGCATTTTCCCATCAAAACTAAAAATAGCACGTGTTACACCAATTCATAAAACCAAGGATTCTACTAATTTCTCAAACTACGGGCCAGTCTCCATACTTCCACTTTTCTCCAAGTTACTAGAGCACCTAATGTACAATCGACTGACAAATTATCTGGACAAAATGTCAATTTTATACAAATCGCAATATGGATTTTGTGAGAAACATTCAACAACAATAATAATCTTTATTTAAGGAGGGTATACATCGTCAATAAACTGATCTTCCCGAATGACGGAAAAAATTATTGAATCACTGGAAAAAACCCAAAGTATAATAGGCATCTTTTGGGCCTTTCAAACGCTTTCGCCGCCATTAACCACCAGATCTTACTAGAAAAGCTATCCTATTATGACACCATTAACCACCAGATCTTACTAGAAAAGCTTGCCTATTATGACACCATTAACCACCAGATCTTACTAGAAAAGCTTGCCTATTATGACACCATTAACCACCAGATCTTACTAGAAAAGCTTGCCTATTATGACACCATTAACCACCAGATCTTACTAGAAAAGCTTGCCTATTATGACACCATTAACCACCAGATCTTACTAGAAAAAGCTTGCCTATTATGACACCATTAACCACCAGATCTTACTAGAAAAGCTTGCCTATTATGACACCATTAACCACCAGATATTACTAGAAAAGCTTGCCTATTATGACACCATTAACCACCAGATCTTACTAGAAAAGCTTGCCTATTATGACACCATTAACCACCAGATCTTACTAGAAAAGCTTGCCTATTATGACACCATTAACCACCAGATCTTACTAGAAAAGCTTGCCTATTATGGTATAAGAGGCCGTGCACTCACCTGGTTTCAGAACTACCTAAGTAAAAGAACGCAATGCGTACAATATAATCAGATACGCTCTGATAACAGGCAATTAACTTGTGGTGTTCCTCAGGGATCTATTCTTGGCCCACTGCTGTTCCTTCTTTATATGAATGATCTACCTAACATATGCAAGCACATGTCATTAATACTGTTCGCTGATGACACAAATGCTTTTTGCTGCGATGATAACATAGAGACCTTATACAAAAAAGCAAATAAGGAAATGGAAGAAATTACTGACTGGTTTTCAATAAACAAATTATTGTTGAATGTTGACAAAACAAAGTATATGTTATTTACAAATCTCAGACAAAAAAAGATGATATTCCAAAAATCTACATAAACAAAAAAGAAATTGAAAAGGCCCCCATTTGCCAAATTTTTGGGAGATATTTAGATAAACATTTGACCTGTACCAAACAAATTTTAGCCTCCAGGCGTTCGCTCTGGTCCACTGGATACTCTCGTTCCACGGTACTGCCAGTGCCTGGTACATTTGGACGAGGCTGCTGGTTAGCTGCAGATCTTGGGATTGTGGATCCGGTGTTGCACGCTGCCGGATTATACAAAGACCGACTTCTAGAGCGGTGGAACATTCACATTCCAGTGGAGCCATGAGACCATCGCCACGGAAGTTGAACCTCACAGTCTCATCCCCGCTGTTGGTGTTACTGGTGTGACAGTCCCACAGCTCCATTTAGGGCAGGGACATAATTAAATACATACAATAATTAAAGATTGTAGCAGTCAAACAATGGTACTCGTTTGCTGCTACCCGGGAGAGGTCTAGTACATAGGGTCTAGTAGATGATTCGTCATCATGGTCCTCGCCAGACATACCTTACAGAGTAAGATCCGTGAGGCATCCCCGCAAATGAGGGTCCTAAAGCGGCTACTTAGCAAGTTTAATATAAACTATATTAACCCTTAACACAAACATTATTTGTTGCGAGAGGAAAGTGCCTCGCGCGGGCCTCCATCACAGGAAAATGCCTACAACGCCGAAGCGGAGGAAGAGAGATGACTAAAAGGGTGACTCTCTTATTCAAACCAATTATGTAAAAGAGTCAACCCAGTGAAACTATAAGTTTAATGTGATGCAGGCTGTATTACGTGAAGATGGGGTGGATGATTTCCGCAGAATTAAACACCGTCATCTTATGTAAGTTCAAAGATACTGTATTAGTAGTTGACGCTTTATATATGCGGCCATTCTGCTAGATCCTACCCCAACATTTAGTTTTCGGGTCCAGATCTAAGTTAAGCCGCAAATGGCAATGTAAGCTAACTATTTTTAACATGTAAGTCTGATGGGCAAGAATGTTTGGTGACCGTATGGTCACCCCACGGAACATCCCCCCAGTTAGACAGCGTGCGGAATACCATGAGGCAAAAGCTCTGGAATCATATAATGATCCCATCTCCATCACATCACAATCACATATAACGGCACAGGGACGAGTCACAGTACATAAGCGTTGAAAAGCACATATAAATTTAGGGTGGGACAGAGAGGCAGCTATCCAGCTTTAGCGACCTTCCTGTGGGGACGTGGTGGGTTCCAAGACCACACCAGTCACTTGTAGAGTTAGATGGAGAACTGAGTGCTGCCCATCACCAGTGTGTTTGGGGCGGATCACCTGAGATCCGCACCCGGGGAACTAACATTTTACCTGTCGATAGGGTTTTGTAATTTCGCCGAGAGATGCACTGCAGACCAGTAACCATAATACTTTTGCAAGCTTCCTACTTTGATTGTGTTTTCTAACCAGCAAGTATCCGAAGATATAGGGGAAGTGTATGCGGTTATCGTCACTTTGTTTCTAACCACTCTGAAACCCCAATAGTTTCACAGTCAGCTCTAAACAACGTGACGGAAGGATGTCCAAACAATTAATAATCCGGGAGGCTGGAGGAGCGTAGACAGAGACATATCCGCTACTCCCGGAACAGAGACTTACACAAAAGGTCTCCTATAGAGTAATCGTCCCTACTGCTATAAACCTATCCTATCGAGCTAGAATAGTCCAGGTTTAGTTGGCCACATGGCACAATGAGGACATGAACAGCGACCTCAGTGAAAAATTGATGCTGTTGGGGAACAAGGTGGTGTGGTTGTTGTTGCTGGATTGTGTAGCCTAGTGACCAGCGGTTCCGATGTTTTTATACAAAATAAGCAAAACATATAACTAGGATGGCGACTGCCATAACTTATCACAAAACAGTAAAGATTGAAGGTCACACGACCTTGGCGGTGCTTATGGGCACGAAAATAAGGATAATATATACATTAATAAACTATAAAAATGCGGTCTCAAACGACCGACAGGCACCTATTAGTCAGCAGTACCTGTTACATAAAAGTAATACATAAATAAAATAATAATTTGAAATTGACGGAGTACCTATTAGTCATCGGTACGGAAAAAGTTCTAGAGTAACTGTAGTTGAAACGTAACACGTTTGGAACGCGAGATGGCACGATGCGGAAGTCAGCTGCTATGGAAAACGGCAGGAAACGTGTCTGATGCGGCTCATTTTTGGGAACAATGAAGAAGAACGTTTGCGGAAACAGATGGCTGGTAGCTAGTCACATCTACGTACAAAGATAATAATTTAAGCAGTATGCTGAAAGTTTCGTATTGGTGCGGAAATTGGAAGCTGCTCCGTAGTTTTTGAAGGGCTACTGATGAAGTTAATAATGTGGATGCATTCTGGCAGATCACAAGACGAGATGCATCGAATAGCTCACACGATGCATCTGGCAGTGTCCGCTGACCACGTTCAAAACGCTTAAGGTCTAACACAACGTGTGTGGATTTGATTTACCACTGGTCGGCGTGGTACGGTAGATCTCGCGAGTTACCATCGAGCACATCACTTGCCCCACATACTGGACGAGCTTACATCGGGGCCAACCGGCCCATCCGCACGATATCTTTCTGGGGGCGTACAAAAACCAGTGATGCTAATGTGGTGGCTTGTACTCTAGAGATGACGAGTACTCAAAACCCGAGTGGAACCGCAGCAGATGTTAGGTATCTGCTGTGCACTTAGCAGTACTACACGACTCGTCCTCTCAGACCAGGTACCTCACCACCACCAGTCTCTCCCTGACTGCTCTCGAATCTAATTTTCCTGCGCCTTTTATACTGCTCGTGACGTCACAGCTGGAGCACCACAACACTCAGCGAGCAGGGCCGTCTTACCGCATGGGCACAGTGGGCAGTTGCCCAGGGGCCCCACAACTTTAGGGGCCCCGATCCATTTGAAAAAAATTAAAAAAATTATCGTTTATTAGCAGTGCCGCCGCCAGTGACTGCCGTCAAAAGAGATTTAGATGTGTCCGAGTGCCTATGCCAGATGCGTAGTATATTCACTATATTGAATCTAGGTCAACTGGCTAGCGGCGAATGTGTGGCGAGACGGCGCTCTTGATTCATTTTTGCTTCTACGATATACAGGCTGCAGCACGTCACTGCACGTGACGTGAGTAACGGTGATCACGGGGCAACCGGACAAGTATTTAATAAGTCTGCTGTACGTACGCTCTGCAGTCAGCAGTCTGTACTCTGTAGAGAAAATTGGGAAATTCGATCGTGAAATTGTGTTACATTAGTTAATTTTAAATATTTATTATTCATCTTTGTTCCGTTCCCATCGCGGCACGTAAGTATGTTAAAACCGGTAAATGTGTATATCCATGCAGATGCAGTATATGTACCGGTCCGGTAGACCCTATTACTGTGTATTAGTATTACAAGCTCAAGTAACAAGCACGCGGCCACGTGCGTCACGCGGTAGGACCCACATATATCGTCTGTACATATATTTTGGTTCAAATCTGCTGCTCGAGAGTCGATCCATGATCGCAGTAGCGTATTTAAGCCAGGAGGAGGGGGGCTTTTTTGCATCTTTTTTTTATAGAAATGAAGCGCACATACGCTAGTGGAGCGCAGAAGAGGAAAAAGGCTACAGAGGATAGAGAAAAATTGAACAAACTGTCAAAGTTATCGTCGTGGTTCACTCCTGTTACAACAGCTATTGCTCCTGATATTGATAAGGCATCAACAGTTACTTCCAATCAGGCAAGCACCTCTTCATCTGATCACCCAGTTCCAGATACACAAGCCGTTTCACCTGCTGAACTTCAAGACGCCAGACAAGAAGAATCTGTAAACGTAGCTGCCGCAATTTATCATCAATCTCTGACAGATCCAGCCCTATGGAACACAACAGATTCTGTTACAGTAGACCACTGGATTCACAATGGCCCGACAAAACGTCAAAATCATGATTGTGACTTTTCTAATTCCCGTCGTGTGTATGGTGAAGGCGAAAAAGCTCAGACAAGATGTTTAATAAACACATTATTCAAGCGTAAACTGCGGAATGGCGAGTTTATAAAACGTGAATGGCTGATATATTCACCCACCAAAGGTTGTTTGTATTGTTCCCCATGTCGTCTATTGTCCAAGAAAGAATCCCCTTTCTCTACATCGGGCTTTAATGACTGGAAACACAACAATCTTGTTGAAGAGCACGAAAATGGAGAGGAACATCGCAGGTGCCTGTTGGAATATTCGATTCGGCACAAAGAACGTGGTTGTGTGGATACTGCTTTGCTAAGTCAGCATCGTTCTCAGAAAGAGTACTGGCATAAAGTGTTAAAACGTGTGGTTTCTGTTATCCGCTTTCTTGCCTCTAGAGGGTTGGCCTTTCGTGGGGACAATCAAACTATTGGCTCGTCAAAAAACGGAAACTTTCTTGGCATGCTAGAGCTATTGAGTGAGTTTGACCCTTTTCTGAAGGAACATTTAAAGGTGTACGGAAATGCTGGAAAAGGGAACCCATCATATCTATCGGCAAATATTTGTGAAGAGTTTATTGAAATTATGGGACAACAGGTATTTTGTGCAATTCTAGAAGAAATCGAACAGTCAAAGTATTATTCAATAAGTGTCGATTCCACTCCAGACATTTCCCATATTGATCAACTGTCATTCACTGTCCGGTATCTTCGTGGAAGTGAGTCAGTAGAGCGTTTTCTGAGATTTATCCCCATATTTTCTCATGGGGCTAAGTATTTAGCGGACACGGTTGTAGAGTTCCTGCAAGAGAACAATATTCCATTATCAAACTGTCGTGGTCAGTCGTATGACAACGTCTCGAATATGTCAGGACGGTATACAGGATTGCAAGCACGGATCCGTGAACTAAATGAATTTGCTATCTATGTACCTTGTGCTGGACACAGTTTGAACTTGGTGGGAATGAGAGCAGCAGAATGTGGTCCACAGATTGTCTCATTCTTCGACTTTGTTCAGCGTTTGTACTCCTTTTTCGCTGCTTCCACACATCGGTGGGATGTTCTGACATCATCCTTGGGAAAGAATCTTAGCGTGGTCAAACGTCTCTCTGACACAAGATGGTCAGCACATTTCGATGCTGTCTCTGCTCTTCATGGAGGTTTTGAAAAAATCCAACATGCTTTGGATGCCCTTGCAGTTGACGCCAATCAGGAATGGAGCACAAGACGTGAAGCGGAAGGGTTGAGCAAGAAAATGCAGAAGTTGGAGACTATCTTTTTGACAATTGTTTGGAATGATATCCTTGAACGGGTAAACAAAACAAGCAAAATTGTGCAGTCAAAAGATGTTGACATACTCGTTGCCATTGATCTGCTAAAGTCTCTTAAAGCCTTTCTTCAGGAAATGAGGGATAAATTCATTGACTATGAAACGAAGGCTAAAAGCAGGTGTCCAGATTTGAACTATAGTGACATAGACAAACGTCCAAGAAAGCGAAGTGTGCGTCTTTCCAGATATGATGGGTCAGCGGATGAGATACTTCTCCACGAAAGTGTAAAATTCAAGGTGGAAACATATCTTCCTATTCTGGACTCCCTGAATTCTCACCTGACTAAGCGTGCAGAAGCCTACGAAAATATTGGAAATCTCTTCTCCTTCTTCAGTCAGTTAGAAACAATTGACAGTGATGAGCTTGTCCAAAGATGTGAAGAGTTGGCTAATGCGTATCACAAAGATCTTAACTGCAATGAATTACTTAATGAATGCAAACAATTCAAACAGTACATTCTCCTCGATAAAGAAGTCAAGAATCCTCCGGACATGTACAGCAAGCTCATTTCTGATAATTTGAAATCTCTCTTTCCCAATGTTGAAATTGCCCTCAGAATATTCATGTGCATGATGGTGACAAACTGTACTGGGGAACGTTCGTTTTCAAGGCTGAAACTTCTGAAGAATAATCTCCGTAGCACAATGGGACAGCAGCGTCTGAATTTGCTCTCTGTCATGTGCATTGAAAACGACATTCTGAATAGCATAGATCTCCAACCCATCATCCAGCAATTTTCGGAAATAAAATGCCGCAAATTCCCTAGATAAAGAGCATGATATCATGATATGGAAGCTGTCAGTTGGCAAACAAAATGATTATTTTTAATGTTACACACTGTAATTACTGTCTCAGTATGGAAGATACTTGTTTCATTTGGGCTCTAACCCTTTAATGGCTATACCGGTCCAAAACGGCCTCTGCAGTGATCTTAAGAAATGTCCATTTGCAAACCAAGAGAATGCAATTTTTGACAATTTACCACAGGGATGACTGACTCTATAAAGGAGCAGGTCATTCCAGTGGTGCATTTTCAAAAATTGTATTCTCCTGGTCTGCAAATGGACATTTCCTGAGAGAAAATTGAATTGAAAAAATCTGACGATGTTAAAAGATCACGAGTTGTTCAATAATGGTAATCACTTCAAACCTGCCTGCTTTGCCCAGGTTAACTTTTCTGGTTCTGAACATATTGGTATTGCATGTTTATATCGGCGAGATCAACAATGGTCAGTGAGTGATACCTACGATACGATGATCTTTATCTGTACTGTACATATACCATATTTAGATGATTACAATAATATCTGTGATCTTTGACCTAAAAGGGTCATCATAACCAGGTTTTGTTTCTCTAAGCATGGAAAGCGATATTCTGAAAAATATAGATTTTAAAACCATCATCCAACAATTTCCTGACATAAATGCCGCAAATTTCCTAATTGAAGAACATGCTACTAATGCATTGTGGGGGAGAATTGACGATATAGTGGTGTGTGGTTAGCCAATTAGGGGCCCCAGTACACTGCTTTGCCCAGGAGCCCCATACATTCTTAAGACGGGCCTGTCAGCGAGCGAGCTTCAGAGGCAAGGAAGCGGGTCACGTGACGTACTATCGTATCCATGCACTGAGAGTATGCATGCGTTAAGCCTATGGGGTTCAATATTTTGAAAGGTATTTGCTGGTTCAATTAGCTATAACTCGGCCATTTCTGGACAGATTTTAAAATAGTAAAAAGATTTGGAATTCTCGCTTCTTCCGGTCATTTTCGTGACCAAGAACGCCGAGGAAGGTGTAATTTAAAGTAATTAGGTGTCCAAGCTCGGTACAAAATAAGATGCTTTTTCTCTCCAACGCTAACGCCCGTTGGCAAGCAATCTCTGACGCCCGCGCATGCGCGCTACGCGATCTCACGGACTTAGTCGTTTTACGAACCTCTCATATATGGCTCTACACACGTGTACTGTCCTACATGGGGGGTGGGGGCGTGTTTGGAACGTACCCAGTCCGGCCATTCCGTACCCAGACATGCTGGGATAGGTCGTACCTGACCGGTCGATCCGCTCTACAAAATCGAGACAAACATGGCAAGAGGCTTAGGTGTCATACAAAGACTAAAACCTTACATGACATCAGCTACTTCCGCATCTCACCTACTGTAACGCTATCTGGACGAATACACACAAAAGCAACCTAACAAAACTACAAAGCCTACAGAAGAAAGCACTAAAACTCTTCTAAACCAGCAAAGGGCCAGAATATATTCAAGTCAGAAAAGCTATTGAAACTAACGGACATAGGCAAACTACAGATGTACACAATTGTAAATGAGTTTCACCACAATACATTACCACAATCCACAGCTTCCAATTTCACACCAAGCGGCGACATCCACAAACACAACACTAGGACAAAACACAATCTACACACTCAGTTTACACGAACAGAAATAGGAAAACGACGAATTACAATAACAGCCACAAAACTGGGGAACACACCAGTACAAAAATGCGCGATGGTATATTAAACCAGAAATCCTTTAAGAAGTTTGCCAGGGAATCTATGATCGACAAATACTAAATTAACATATTTATTCCTGCTGGTCACAGATTTTCTGTTATTAATGATAATACAAACCTACGGCATCCCACCATCACCACCATCACCACCACTATAGATAAACCAACATAACCTAATGATTGAAGTTATAAGTCTAAACATAAACAGACTTTACAGTTTACTTTCACAACTACTACACTTAAATAGCCCACACACGATCAACGCTTCTGCCGATCCTTAATAACTCCAACTATCTCAACGTTATACTACGGTGATGAGCTCTTCCCTGCCCCCCCCCCACCCTCACCCCACCCCACCCTCAGTAGCATACAAAAGCCCTATATAATAATAAACCACTCCAAACTAAATTTAAATAAAATAAGATAATGATATAACTAGGGAGTACATGTATAATATATGTTTATTTATGTCAGTAACTATGTATATGTAGATATGAATGCCATAAATATGTGTTTGAATATCGTGTGTTTTATGTTTGTGCACATAGTGACATATATCTATGTAAACATCAAAGCAGGGACAGCCCTACCCACCCACCGCTTAGTGGAAGTTCATGTTTGGACTCCACAAAACATACCAAGAAAGTCCTAGACATCCTATTTTTGTCCCTGATATCTCTAAAACAATGATTTTAACCAAATTATATGTATTTGAACCATTTTAGACAGCCGTGTTTCTAGTTTGGACTCCCAATATCATTACCCAGGAAGTCTGTCCCGGACTTCCTGTATTTAGAAGTTAGTTGAAGCCCTGGTATATGTGTGTATGGATATATGTATATGTATGTGTATATATGTATATGCCTATGTATATGTCTGGTAATGTTATCTCACATATACACACATACACATAGGCATATAAATATATACAATAGATCATATAAGTAGGCCCATATACACACCCGCACGCACGCACGCACGCATGCAGCGTGCGTGCGTGCGTATGTGTATATGGGCCTACTTATATGATCTATTGTACATTATAAGTCTGAGGCGAGATTCATATCCTTTCTCACCGAAAGTTTGTATGGCTAATAAAATCCCCAAATAGGTTAATTTACTAGCTAATAATTCCAGAAGGGTAGTCAGGTCCCTGTATAAGTATTCATATCAAGACAGCTTTTTAGCATTCTGTCACTGTGCCATTGTCTTGTGATATGTGTCATATGTTAATGTACAAATGTTTTGTAATATGTGTAAGGAGTCCATCGCTCTATAGGCCATGCCGTTGATGGACTGCCTGTTTAGAGTCTATTAATATGTATAGAAAAATCATGAAATAAAGCAACTTTGTATCTTGAATCTGGAATCTTGTAGGCAGCAATGATATAGGCCGTAGAAAGTCAGAGAGCATCATAGAAGATTATGGCTCTATTTATAGGATTTAATCCTCAAAAATGTTCTGCAATGCACATAGGCCATAATCACTTTAATACGTCCTATCAAATGATAGATGATGGAAATCCCCTAATATTACATGACAAAATATAATCAATGACCTAGGCGTGTCTATAGATACAAAACTAACATTTGAGAGCCATATAGAGAAGATAACTTCCAAAGCTAATAAAATGACAGCA
Organism: Chaetoderma sp. LZ-2023a; assembly: GCA_034401795.1. Lineage (NCBI taxonomy): Eukaryota > Metazoa > Mollusca > Caudofoveata > Chaetodermatida > Chaetodermatidae > Chaetoderma > Chaetoderma sp. LZ-2023a. Next base: position 112,310,633 of record CM067360.1, on the reverse strand, counting down.
TAATATGGCGTACATTCCAATATATAGATGAGGACCTGTTAATGAAACTTTATCCAACATTAATCCGTTCCAATCTGGAGTATGCAGCCCCTGTACGGTCACCAAACACATGGAAACAAGCAGAAAAACTTGAAAAAATTCAGAGATGAGCTATGAAAATCATGCCCAACAAAATCTAAATTATCAGGCAAGATTAGAACATTTGGAACTACCAAGTTTAGTATGCAGAAGAATAAGAGGGACCTTATAAATCTCTATAAGTACATTCATAACCTGTATACTGTGGACTCTAGGAAACTTCTAATTATCCGTCCAAGAAAGACAACTAGAGGTCATAAATTTACATTACTAAAACCAAGAGCAAATACATCACTCAGACAAAGCTTTTTCTCTAACCGTGTCATAGACTGGTGGAACTCCCTGACGCCTGAACTTGTTGAAGCTCCATCTCTAAATAGTTTTAAAATCAGACTAGATAAACTATTTATTCAACATCCTGTATACTATAATTATCGAGCGCTAGACAAACCATGTAACCCAAAAATTACTCAAATAATGTAGCTCATCACCAAATTCATTGAATTAGCTGATAATATAATACAATGGCTGACAAAGCTGTACACGTTATGATTATGATTAACACGTGACGGGATTGTGACGCAGTGTATCCTGCTTTTCGTGTCCAGACACCGAGACAACGACAGGATTAATGTCTATTGTTCTACAGTCTTGCACTATTGGTTTGATTGACGTCTATCGAGTGATCCCTGATTACAGGGACTCATTCACGCCATATCTAGGCGGGTTTATATTTCAGTCTATTATTGGTAACTTCCCCAGTTTTTTACTGCGTGTTACTGAGCCAGTCATTCCAGTGGTAATTTTTCAAAATATTTTTTTTCTTGGCCTGCAAGTGTATATTCCTCAAGAGCACTTGAGAGCCGGCTTTTGGGCGGCTTCGGCGTTAAAGGGTTAACCCTTCTTATGTAAACAGCGCCTCAAAGCACTACCCGTATTAAGTAACACTTTAACCCTTTTATGACCGTGTTTGTCAAGAAAATCAAAGTATATCCTTATTATCAATGATTCTGTGGGATTTCTTTCAATGATGTATTCTTAGTCTCACTACTACGTCAAATCCATAGATTTGTACAGTACGTACAATCTGTGTTCAGATTATAATTCCAATGGAGGTGAATAACCAGATTCAGATTCAGATTCAGATTACATAGATATAGCCATACATAGATAGTACATACGATATACAGTTGACAATAAGTAAAGTAAACATGATATATACGCACACTCTCACGCACCCGCCCACGAACGCGCGCACGCACGCACGCACGCACGCACGCACGCACGCACGCACGCACGCACGCACGCACGCACGCACGCACATAAGATGACATCCACGAATTAAGGCTGATGGCTCTGTTATCAAATTAAGTGGTTATATTAACATATGAGCAGAAACTACATATCATTCATAGTGTAAATTTGAAGTTAATGTTGAAGTTAATGTTCTGCTAGGTACTGCGCATTAGTTACATAACCCATAAACACGTGTAGTTTGCAAGCAACAATAACTGTAGGCAACATAATTATTAAGATAGGCTCTGGACTGAATTGTATTCACGGAACTCTATCGCATAGCTAAACCAAGAAAATATTTCACCAATTAATTTTTTCAATTCAATTTTTTAAGACAAACTGAGAGAGAGAGAGAGAGAGAGAGAGAGAGAGAGAGAGAGAGAGAGAGAGAGAGGGGGGTGGAGGGCGGGCGGGCGGGCAGGAGTGGGGGAGGGAGGGAGGGGATGGGATGGAGAGAGGGGAGGGAGGTGGGAGAGAGGGGGGGGGGGGGGCGAGGGGGAGGGAGAGATAAAGCACTGACCTACAATCAGATTTCTCAGATGAGGAGAGAGATGTCTTACCAGGACACTGATCTGGCCGAGAAGAACTGTTGAATTGCCTCGCTGGGATGCAATAAACTGAAAAGAGATGAAGGTGGCATTGAGGCGAAAAACAACAACACAAGCGAACGTTTATTCAGTACTGTATGGTGGCAGAGTGACTCAATTGAATGTCTGTCAAACTAGCAATGGATTTGGCAACCTCTAAGATGCTCATACACAGGTTTTGTCATGCAAATAAGAAGGATAAGTCAAGCTTATTGCCCAGCACTCATCCAAACTTGAAGAAGTCATCACATCCTGTCTATTTCCTGGAATATATTTTGAAAATGAGTTGAAATTTCCTTGTGAAAAGGGGAAATTAAACAGAACTGATGAACATAGCACATCACAAAATCAAAATGGCAATCGTTCCCTAAAGACAAGACAATAAATTGATGCTGCTGGATAAGAATAATGCCTTGAAGGGTGGTCGAATGAACAGGTCAGACTCATACAGCAATTTTGAGGTGAAATTCTCTCTGGAAGCCAAGATTAGCTCTTTACTCTTTAAAAGCTTTGACCAAACAGGTTTTAAGCTGTTGAGGTGGACCCATCATGGCAATATATGTGCATGCAGCAGTCACTCAAACTAAAAGAAGCTGTCAGGGGATTTGATGCCTCACTAACCCAGCTCTGTGCTAATAACCCAGATGGAAGAAGCGTGACAAAATAGTCTGTTATTTTAGCACAACCATTGGCATTCTGTAATGGCAGAGACTGGATAATAATTTCAATGATTCAGTTATCAACAATGAACAGCTGAAAGCTGTTGGAGTGAGGAAGATTAACTTAATGAACTATTGTTGACAGAGATTCAGGAATCCACTTGAAATACAATCTGTTTAAAAGATGTCACAGAGTCGAACAAGTGCATGCTATATATGTACCAGTATTACTTACCATTTGCACTGAGCCATTGGATGCTGATGGAAATAATGACATTCCATGATTATATACATTTGTGGGCGAATCAACAAATAGTGTGGATACTCATGGTAGATCATCTCAACGTCTCCCACTGTGTGAAGCTAAGGGTGTATTTGTCTGGTCCTAGATTTAGACACAATTGAAACTGATCTCAATGTTTCATTCAAGGAGCATTCCTGGGCTAAATTTAAATAGTCATAGAGACCATTTGCCAGTTCTTTAGAACAATATTTATGCACATTAGCACTAACACGCAAACGCTACTCCTGAAGCAAAGAAAAAGCATTTAAGTCGTATATACGTGTCAAACGGAATAACGCATTGTGTAATTAAGGAAAAATGTGAATATATTTATAAATGATGCAACATAAAAATGCAGACAATTATGTCGCTTGCAAAATAATTGTTGCTGACATATGATAAAAATAACGTTAATATTTTTTGTGAGGTAATAGTTTAAAGAAACACATATGTAATTAGTATGTAACTGTGTAAGAAATGAATAATTCACCTTTCCAGAGTATCCACCCATCATCTGACCTCGTATGACGTCAAAATCATCTCAGTGCGTGTATGATGACGTCACAATCATTACGTCACAAAGGGTTCCATATAGACCCTCACCAAATCTCAAATACTCCGACACGCTGTATGAATTGTATGTCTTTGTAAATCTTTGCTATTTTTGGAAACATGCTGTTGAATATTTTGAAACTAATTTGATTGGGTGCTGTTGCTGCCTTAGGCAGCAACAGCACCCAGTCAAATTAGTTTCAAAATATTCAACAGCTTAACTGTATAGTTTTCTTGAGATCGATAGTCAGGTAGTTCAGCGATCGATCGATCCGAACACGAGCGAGGTGTGGGTGGAGCTTAGCTAGAGATGGGCGTGGTATGGCTAAAAATGAAAAGGTCCACTGCCTCGTGATAATGGTATGGGATTGCCACTATTCTCTTGCATATCTATGGATGTCTGTTTATATCCTGAACATATTTTCTTGTAGTATTCGTCTAAGAATACACATGGAATCTCAGAAACCACAGTGAATTAAACTAATTAATCATCAGTAAATGGTGTTCTTTTCTGACATTTTGATGGATGGTAATGCTGTTAGCACAATAACACTTTAAATATCTTTAGAACGGAACACTGGCACTATTTTTAAAAAAATGTATTGCTTCTTAATTATTTAAGAAATAATCAATGGTTAACTTAAAGGGTACGCATTGTGATGTCAGTGCGCTGAGGATCAATGGGAAAAAAATAGATCAGCGCTTAAGGACTGGGTTGGAAATGTACCGGCGGCGATCATTGCCGGAGGCAAGGCGCAGGTCTGTCTGTCCACTTTTCTTAAATGTCTCTTGCTCCTCTACTTTTATCTAAATTCTAAACCTTCTGCTTTACCTGCGGCTGGCTCTACAGTGGTTTTGCCAGTGCGGTTCGACTCCTTCTCTCGCTATGAAAAAAAAAAAGAAAAAAAAATTCCATTGTGTTTAAACTGGAACTCATTTCAATCTGTATACATATGTGCTAGGGTTTAACGATAATCATGTCTTCTATACAGCTATTTAATTATTTTTGTTGAATATATTCATTCACAAATATGTATGACATGTTCTAAAACCGTTATAGAATGTTGAGATAATGGTTACAATTTATACACAACTGCAATTTTGCCTACGAACTACACTGTTGCCTACAAACCATACGCTAAAAGATGCATACATCATGTAGTACATACGTGTGATAGAAAATATTTAAGGCATCATCAATATTACGTCAACTCCGTGTTATTTTCGTTTCAATTTTAAAGCGTTAGAGTATTTCTGAATCGTGCTTATGCTCTATGTCTAATTTCATTCCAATACATGCTAACTGCTATGATATTTCAAAATGTTTCTGATATATGTCTGAGCTGGTCATTCGACCACCCTTCAAGGCATTCTTCTTACCCAGCAGCGCCTACAACGCTTAGTTGTAGCGTAGCAATTATGGCCTTGAATACCACTAATAACTATGATCGGTACATAAACAATTTGGATTCTATTTCATATTCTTCTGAATAATTGTATTCTATGTTGTATATACATTCGTGTGTGCGATTAGCAATGTGACCTTTTCAAAGCATTTGTTATACAGTCTGGTGAAAATGGCAGCGTGTCAAATGTTAAAAATTGAAAAGATTTAAACCATGCAGGAAATTCAAACCGGGAACAGAATATTTGAAAATTGTATACATAAAACAATATTTGTACTTTGTAAAGTGGTTAAATTGAACTAAACATATATTTTGGTTTAACGGTCTTATCTACTATACATTATATCGAGCAATGTAGTAGTGTATGTAGGATAACCGTGTGAATGCAACTTTGAAATTCAACATATATGGGTGGGTGGGTGGGTGGGTGGGCTGGGGTGGTTAGCGTCATATACAAGATAACCTGTAAATAACATATATGTTTCACCATATAAGCTTTTGAGACCGGTCTGGGGCGGATGGTGTTTTCTGACAGAGTTTGGAGGTGGGTGGGGGGGTGGTGTTAGGTGGGATATATATATATATCCCACCTAACACCACCTCGTCCCCACCCACCTCCAAACTCTGTAAGAAAACACCATCCGCCCCAGACCGGTCTCAAAAGCTTATATGGTGAAATTATAGACCTATGTTAGCTGGTCCACTAACCTTATCGTTATCAATGAGTATTCGTAATACTTTTACCCTCAGTAAACCTGTCTTCTACGCATATCATTCTGGAGCACGTCCACTGGAAGGATTCAATATGTGACTCAAATGATGTGATGTCATAATCATAGAGCCTACGTCGAAATGACGCAACTCCGTCACGAAATTCAGAGAGTCGGTCATGAAATTGTACGAATTGCATGTCTGTGGCGAGTTTACAATTTAATTTACAATTTAATAGATATTTTGTTCAATTGAATATTTTTATTTTTTTATTTAAACATATTTTTATTGTTCAAGAGACAATACGGATTGAGTCACGAGTTGGCCTCAACTTAGTTACGACTCGCCCCGAATACTATACAATAGATTATAATAATGACGAATATGTGCAGATGATAAGAACGTATGCCATAATGAATATAAGATTTAAATGAAAATTAATAAAATGATTAAAATAAGATTTGGAATTGTGTCCATATGTAACGCGCCAATGTCGAATTTGCGCCGTTAGCCAATAGCGAATTTAATATCGGCGCGCCCGCTGGTCAATGGCGCAAGCCAATAACGAATTTGATATCAGCGCGCCCGTTGGCCAACGGAGCAGAGGACCAATATCGAAATCGATATGAAACGTTATCAAAGTACATAAATGTCTGTTTCCAACCGAACCTTATTAATGGCTGGCCAACACAATAAATAACTAACTTATCTAGAATTGCTCCGCGTGAACACGACGAACGTCCATCATGAAACCGTATTAGAACGAGAATCAAATTTTACTGAGTAGATATAGCAGCGCCATGTTTAATTCTAAAAGCAACAATGATTTTCAAAGGTGTATATATCGTGGACATCGATGTAGCCACTTTTATTTCCACACAGTCGTCGATTGTTTTTATAAAGCCAATAGAAAAAGAAACCAAGTCCGTGTTCATTTCTAACCACTCTGGAATCTTCTTTCGTTACTGTTTTGCCACTGAGATACAACAACCTGAGTAAACACCTGAGTAAACACGTTTAGGCAGACGAGCAGGGAATCAGAAGCTTGTGTAATTTAATATTGGTACCCTGCGCCGTTGACCAACGGGCGCGTCGATATCAAATTCCTTATTGGTCCCGGGACCAAATTCGATATTTGGACGTTACACATATATGTGCGTGTATATATGCGTGTCCGTTTAAAGTGGCTGTGGGTTTTTTTTACATGATTTTAATAGTTAAGTAATGTGTGGCATTGTTGTGATCCGTGCGTGAATATGTATGTAGGTGTGCGCCTGTTTGCGTGTTTAAAACAATAAAGTACTTGTGATAATATCTACTAAATATTCGCGTGTGTTATGAATTTGTGCGTTATGCATTTGTGCGTAGGCCTACCTGCATTCGTTCGTACGTGCGTGTGTGAGTATATTTGTATTTGGCCGGCATCGCCATGAAATGATTAACCCGTATTATGTCAAGTTAGCGTTTTAATTGTCAAACTGACCAAAAGGTGTATTAATGTGTGTTGAGAAACGTCCATATGTATGCCAAGAGTGTCCTATTTTTGAAAATTTACCACTGGAATTACTGGCTCGGTTACCGAGCCAGTCATTCCAGTTGTAAATTTTCAAAAATAGGACACTGTTTCGCCTACACATGGACACTGGCTAGACTGTATTTTCGATTTTCTGCCAAAAACGGCACCTCTAACTGGCTATGAGGAATGTCCGTTTGTATGAAATTTAAGTGCGGGAATTTGTAATTTTCTTGAAAACGATCTTGACCATTAAATGGTTAATTAATATGTGTAGAATTATGAGCGCTTTGAGGCGCTGTTGACACAAGAAGGGTTAAGTTATCGTATCTTATGAAGCAACACATTAGATGCCACTCAAGTAACTGATGTCATAATCAAATACCAATCTAAAAATAGAGACGTGGCTTCTTCGAGAACACGCTTTTCTCGATCTCGTATCGAAGAAGATCTCGCGAGATACGAATGAATCAAATACGTCACATGTTAGCTGACGTCAGCTAACTAGTGACTTAATGGAGGAATTCAGTTTTAGCTATTCGCCGCCGATCTATAGCTAAGCTCCGCCCACGCTTTACCCGTGCTGAGATCAATCGGGCCGTGAACTTTCTGACTATCAATTTGTAGAAAACTATGCATGTTAGCTGTTGAATATTTTAAAACTAATTTGACGGGGTACTGTTGCTGCCATACCAGTCAAACTACTTTCAATATATTCAACAGAATGTTTATTAAATAATGAAGATTCGGACAACAACCGTTACTCCGTCATTAAGCTTTCGTGACGAACGTATCCACGTCATTCATGACGTAATTGATTATGACGTCATCCTATGCGTCATGTAGTAGATTGTGACGTCATATGATTGGTGGATATAGTGGAAACTTTCATGGATTATGACATCAAATACTTAAGGGACAGATCGCGCCACCTCTCCCATTCTTTCCAAGTTAAGCATAACAAATTTCGCTTTCTAAACCAAACACACTACAGTTTAATACTCTGGACTTCCGCAGCTTAATGAACTTTTATTATGGTAACGTTATCAAATAATGGTCAAATCTTAAAAATCGAAATCGAATCGACCCATGCATTTCAATACTTCTACATTGAAATTGTATCACTTTGGATAGATTATTTTTAAATGAAACATATTTTACCGTGTTTTTAAGAGAGTCTATCTGTCATGGCGAATCACAAGTATACACACCCCTACTCATTTTCCACACATCATTCGAACCCCTTTAATAATTCCTGACACCCTATTATCAGTCATGATTTTTTAGATACCGTATGCCCATATATGGTCGATATCTTCATAGAACCAGGTTCGAACGAGTGTGGCATCGTGGTCTTCTACAAAAATTGGGAAATTTCGGTACCTGTGGAAATTTACTAGCATGGTTTGAAAGCTATCTCGAAAAGCGTTATCAGCGAGTAGTTATAAACGGCAATGAATCTACCTTACTTCGCTTGCACGCTGGAGTGCCACAAGGTTCAGTCCTTGGTCCCTTGCTATTTTTAGTCTTTATTAATGACATGCCCAGCGACATTTTAAACAATATTAGACTGTTTGCTGATGATACCTGCCTATATGTATTGTCTGAAAACTTAGAAGCACACTAGAAGACCATGATATCCTGACCATGACGCAATGGGCTAACACATGGCTTGTCGAATTTAATGCCTCCAAAACTACTAGTCTGTTTCTTTCTCTGCGTAATGAGCCCACTGTCTTTCCAGTTAAATTCAAAAATTCTGAAATACTCCCGTCAAACAACCATAAACATCTTGGCATTACCTTCAATAACAAAGGCACTTGGCTTACTCACGTGGAAAACTTAATAACAAATGCTCAACACAAATTTTCTTTACTCAAGGGCCTAAAATATATCCTAGACCGGAAATGTCTTGAAATTATGTACAAAAGCTTTATTAGGCCATCTCTAGAATACGCAGACGTTGTCTTGGATAACATACTACAGTATCTTGTAACACGACTGGAGGACATCCAAAAAGACGCTCTCAGAACAGTATGTGGAATGACACGTAGTGCTCGTACGGAAGACTTGTACACCGAAACAGGAATAGAAACGCTTTCACATAGACGGGAATCTCACAGACTAGTTATGCTATATAAAATTATCAACGGGATGACGTGTGAAATTCTGAATAATCGCCTTCCCGCATTATCCCAGGCACGAAACCCCTACAACATTCGGCACGCAAACCTATTTACTCCATTTCGTTGCCGAATTGAGCTCTTCCGAGGATCCTTTTTTCCAGCAACAGTCCGGGCATGGAATACTCTCCCAGCGCCGGTCACGTGTTCCGTTACTCTCACGGAATTCAAGAGCAAACTTAAAGCCATGTCGCCTATACGACCGCCTCCTCCCTGGTATTATGTCGGCCAAAGGTTAGCTAATGTAATCCTATGTAGGCTTCGCAATGGCTGTAGTAATTTAAATCGGCATCTATTTGAAAAATTTCTCTCAGACTCAGCTAGCTGCCCATGTGGATACACTGATGAATCCACAAATCACTATCTCCTCCACTGCCCTCTTTTTAACAAGCAAAGAGTCTCTCTCCAAAATCAGCTCGTCCTAAAGAATATCTCTCTTGCCACACTGACAGCTAATCAACTTCTATACGGCATTAACAATGTCGACTTGGAAAAGAATATTACAATATGTAACGCCGTATGCCAATATATAGTCAATACCAACCGCTTTAAGTAACCTCCTATTTGTTAAATTCGCAACTATAAGAGCGAAATGCAAACAGCCCAACATATACAAGCATGGTGAACGCAGCATTAAGAGCTCCTCACCTTACCTTTCTCACTCTTGTAAAATTCTAAGTTTATACCCTGTTTCTCATATTCTCCTCTCCTCTCTTTTTGTCTCTCTTTCCCTAACTCTCCCCCACCCCACACACATACACACTCCATCCCAGCCTCTCTCTCTCTCTCTCTCTCCCTCTCTCTCTCTCTCTCTCTCTCTCTCTCTACTTCCCTCCCTCCCTCCCCCATCTCTCTCTCTCTCTCCCCCGCTCTCTCATTCTCTCTCTCTCTCTCCCGCTCTACCCCCCTCTCTCTCTCTCTCCCACTCTCTCTCTCTCTCTCTCGCTCTCTCTCTCTCTCTCGCTCTCTCTCTCTCTCTCTCCTCTCTCTCTCCCTCATCTCTCTCTCTCTCTCTCTCTCTCTCGCATTAAGCACACACGCACGCCAATACGTACGCACACGCGCACATATTCACGTACACATACGTAAGCGTGCGAACTACCCAGACAATTGTAATCAGTGGTCGATATAAATTATCATTTAACTTGTTATACATACGTTACTATTTAATTATGTTTTATTATACCCCATCTTGATGTATTTATTAATGTATTGTATTTGTATGTATGGGAGACACGTGTATAAGACTTATGTCTTACTGTGCTCCCACTGAACAAAATAAGATTCTGTTTAAACCAGAACCAGGTTCTTGGTATTTTACCACGTTATCTTATCAGTCATTTTCTGTCGATTAACCATTTCAAGCCTAGAAACTAAGCAGATAGAAACAAACATACACGGACTACTTGAAATGTTCTGCATTTAAAATGAGAGAGAGAGAGAGAGGGTGGGATGGACGGAAGAAAGAAGGAGGGTGAGGGAGGAAGGGATAGAGGGGGAGGAGAGGGAGATAGAAAGAGAGAAACTGGGATATACAGAGAGAGTGGAAATATGGAGAGAGAGAGAGAGAGAGAGAGAGAGAGAGAGAAGAGAGAGAGAGAGAGAGAGAGATAGAGAGAGAGAGAGAGAGAGAGAGAGAGAGAGAGAGAGAGAGAGAGAGAGAGAGAGCGAGCGAGCGAGCGAGAGAGAGAGAGAGAGAGAGAGAGCGAGGGAGGGAGGAAGGGAGGGATGGAATTAGGGAGAGAGGAAGGAAGAGCGAGCGAGCGAGAGAAGGCGGGAGGGAGGGAGAGGGGGGGGGGAGGGGGAGGGAGGGAGAGTGAGGTAGTGGGAGAGAGAGAGAAAGAGAGAGAGAAAGCGGGATATGCAGACAGATGGAAAATATGGAGCGGGGGAGGGAGAGTGAGGGAGGGAGTGGGAATAGGGGAGAAAATGCGTAGTGTGAGTGCATGTGCGTGTGCAGATAAAAAAATGATCAAAATTCCTGAGACATCAAAATGGAAATCCCACAGTGCATGACTAAGAGGACTATATCTTGGACATGGATTCAGATTCGTGGTCACCCAAACAACCTAGTCATCATATGATGTTGGGAGTGCTTTCCTTCCACACCTCGCAAACATTTCAAGATACGATAGCGGCGCTTTAAAGGCGAATGTTTGAGCGAGAGACTGTCCAGTCTTCAGCGGTCTGAGGTTGACGCCAGGTGTTTACGCTTACAGCCAAATTATGAAGACTTGTTATCTGATACTGGTTATTGCCTTGATAAAGGTATGGTACTATTAAACAGTAGTTAAATTATATAAAGTGAAACGTGGCTATTCTGATCACGTGGTCGTTGGTAGTAAACGATGGTGGTTCTTTAAGTCGGGTGGTCATGAGCCCACGTGTTTTAACACTTTCATTACGAATCTGGCAACTGGGTCTCTGTAGCGCTCTTGAAGAAGGTCCATCTGTAGGCTGAGAGAAGACTTTTTTTTTTAATTCACAAACTGAAAAGACAGTCATTCCAGCGGTAAGTTTTCGAAAATAGTCTTCTTGACCTGCAAATTGACATTCAATAAGGATTTTTTTTCTTGACCATATTTAGGCATTAAATGACTAATGTATCACAACCTAAAGTACCACAAGCTAGTGGCTTCAAAACAGATTTCGTAAACCAAATTGATTAAAGTCAGAATAATGAGCTTCTAATTTTTTTTATGTTAATAAATGAATATAGAATTTATACAAATAAACGCCGTTTGTTCTTTCCGAAATTTAATAAACATCGAAAAATATAAATGAACGCATTTTTGTGTCCTCCAAAATGTAATTATGGACTAGGAAAAATCATAAATCGTCGTGTCAAATAGCTGAATCCATTTCTAGCTATGCCCCGCCCATTTCTAGCTAAGCTCAGCCCATTTTTATGCGTGTTGGAATCGAGTTGAAACTTTGTGCCCTAAATTCCCAGAATCTAAATTTCGAAGTAGAGATACAGGTAAGCTGTTGAATATTTCGAAACTAACATGAATGTGGACTGTTGCCTACCTATTCTAGCAACCACTCCACATCAAATTACTTTCCAAAATCTTCAGAATGTTTATTAAACTGTAATTTTATCAAAGACATAGACCGACAATTTGTACACCAGTGACTGATTTTTTCGATTTAATAATTATAACGTCAGCTAACTAGTGACGTAATTGTTTATGACGTCAGAGAGTTAAGTGACAGGCCGGATTAACCATTACAATCTATATTAATTCATTAAGTTACCATTACTGTGTCAACAACGCCTCTTTTCGCAGTTATATCTCTGCACTTGCTAAATATTTTGAGAACAATTTGACTGGAAGTTGTTGGTGGCCAAGCCAGCAACAACTTTCAGTCAAATTGCTTTCAAAATATTCAGCAAGTCAAAGCTTTTTTGCTCATTGAAAGTATTCTTCGGTGGCTTGAAGCAGAGAGACAGTTAAAGACGGTACCGTTATCAATTAAGATTTTTCACAATTGATGGTTTTGTTTAGCCAGTATCAATTGAGAAACCGAGTCGATTATATGACATCATAATTAACTACGTCGCATGTAGGCTGACGTTATAATCTAATTACGTCATGAGTGACACAAATAAGTCCGCAATACACGCGTAATAGTCCGCCAAGTGATATTGTATTTTCTTACTATTTAATAAACATTCTGTTGAATATTTTGAAACAAATTTGATTGGACGCTGTTGCTGCCATAGGTAACAACAGCACCCGGTTAAATTAATTGCGAAATATTCAACAGCTTACCAGTATAATTATCCTGAAATTCGGATTCAGGTAGTTCAGGGTTCGATCGGTCTAAACACCAGCAAAGTGTGGGCGGAGCTTAGTTAGAGATGGGCGGGCATAGCAAAACCTGGATTCACACATTTGCAGGCCAAAATTTTAAATTTTATCATATCAAAATACGATAAATCATTTACATTCAAACAACAATTCTTGTTGAATATTTTGAAACTAATTTGACTGGGAACTGTGGCTGCGAAGAGGTTCCTGTCAAATTTGATTCAAAATATTTCAACAGCTTCCATGTATAGATGCCGTAAAATAGGGGAATCCAATTTTAGCTATGCCCCGCCCATCTCTAGCTAAGCTCCACCCATGCTTCGCCCGTCTTGGGATCAATTGAGCATTGAATCTCAATTTCCAGAAAACTATACGGGTAGGCTGTTGAATATGTTAAAACTAATTTGACTAGGTGCTGTTGCTGCCTATGGCAGCAACAGCGCCCAAGTCAAATTAGTTTCGAAATATTCAACCGCTTGTTTATTTAATTGTAAAAGACACTATTCATGCAACAACGCTTAGTCCGTCATCAATTATGACGGACTGACGACCTTATCTACATCATTCATGACGTCATTGATCATGACGTCATCATACACATATATATGACATACGTCATATGATAGATGGATAAACTGGAAAGGTCCATTGAGTTTCTAGCTTTATAGGGTTAATCATGTTGTGCCGGTATAAACAGGATTGAGTGAATATCAATTACTTTTTCCGTTTTCTCGTAGATTATCGATGCACGAGTTGAGCTGATATCTCTTCCATCATCCGGTATGTTATCTGTGTTATTTAACGTCTGTCTGTCTGTCTGTCTGTCTGCCTGCCTGCCTGCCTGCCTGCCTGCCTGTCTGTCTGTCTGTTTGTCTGTCTGTCTGTCTGTCTGTCTGTCTGTCTGTCTGTCTGTCTATCTATCTATCTATCTATCTATATATCTATCTATCTATCCGTCCGTCCGTCCGTCCGTCCGTCCGTCCGTCCGTCAGTCAGTCAGTCAGTCCGTCAGTCCATCCGTATATCCATCCATCCATCCATCCACCCATCCATCCATCCATCCACACGCCCACCGACCTAGCCAGCCAGCCATCCACCGACCCACCGACTCATCCATCCATCCATCAATCAATTAATCCCCATCCATCCATCCATCCATCCATCCAATCCTCGCGGAAACCCACCCACCCACCCACCAACCAACTTTTCCACCAATCCATCCAGATATCCATCCATCCATCCATCCACCACACACACGCACATCCTTTCATCTGCCGTGATTCTATCACATGTCACATGTCACATGCCGCAAACTGGCGGCCCAACATGGTCACAGTCGAGTGCCAAGTAAATTCGCCTAGTGTTTCTGCCGCAACAGCAGATTTTGAAGAGATTGTTTTCAGCGATTCGCCAGCGTGTAAAATCGCGGTGTAGAGCGCATAAATACGCCCCTGAAAAACATTAGTAGTCCAGTCAATCTAGGCCAAAAATATTTTAACCCGGAACAAATTGCAACATAATTTTTTTACCTCGCCCAGTGTATAGGGGGCCATCATGTACAACATATCAAAAGTCCTTCAAAATTCCAATAGGGGAAAGGGTAAAATTTGCATAATTATTACCAGATTGGGCCATTTCACCTGAAAAATCCATTTTTCTTTATTTCTTTAAAACCGGTATGTAATATATGTGTGACTGGGTATTTTTGGACTTTTTAGTAATAAATGAATACGATTGACATATTCTCCACAAATTAAATGTATTGTGTTATGCCACTTGCATGAATTTACCTAATACCATCATTGATATTGATACAATACATATTATATTTTATTATGTCACGGTATGTGTGTTTCTAAGCTAAGCTAAGATGAAATAGTATGGCATAGGTACCTGGTTTCTACTAATTTCATCTTGCATCAATTATCCAAGTCATCTTCTCAATGAGCGTTATTGAATTCGAGCAACTGAGACCCTTACAGTCTTCGCAGGCGGATGTGCAGCTGAGCCCATGTTTTCTACAGGTGCATCTTTTTGATTCACAGCCAGTTTTGCAGCTGCATCTAAATGAATACAGTAAATCGTCAGGTGCTGCCAGCATGTCAGTCTTAACCAGGCAGCATTTGGTGGTTGAGAACTTTCCAGCCCCATTCTGTTGGATCCATATCTCCAGCATCTCATCTCCAAACTTGAATTTGGTAGTACACGCGAAGACTGTGAAACTTTGCGGATGCGGGTGTTGGTGGTAAATCTCGTGCTTCAACATACTTGGAACTTTTTGCAACCTTCTCCCTGAATCGCTTGTTACCGCAAAGCAACTAGACTATCCATTGAAGTGCCATTGTATAGAATAAGCATTGCCTTCTCACCTGCTTTTATCACGTCATCTTTATTCGCATTACTCATTGTAAACACTTCAGCAATTTGAGAGAGTTCTTTGCAGCACTGGATTTTGCTAAGGGATGCAGATTTTCCAATTCCATAAAGCCTAGATGTTGAGTCACAGCCAAGATAGCATGGATAAATAACAGCTGTGAGCACAAACAGAACCCTAGTTTTTCCTTTGCCATTTTGATATTCCACAGTCGGGGGTTTCTTTGCATTTTGCTTTGGCTCTGGTCTGAAAAATAGCTGACAGCCATTCATATCAGTATGGTATAGAGCAACACCAGTAGGTCGGTATCGTCTCCAACAAGAGCAGTATTTGTTGACTTTGAAGCCAAGATAGCCGTTTGCGTAATTAAGACATTAGCATCACCGCTTGCCTGTATCGTTACGCATCCAGCCTGTTCGAGAGATGAACTTAAGATTGATATGAACCGATGTTTGTTCTGCTTGTTACTAAGAAAATCAGGCTTACTCAGAGTTACAACTGTTTGCGGAGTCAGTACAACAGTTGCGCCTGATCCACGAGTTCGCCTCTTATGTGTTACATCTTTTATGTCTGGGCCTTGGTCATAACCATCAAAACTACTGTAGCCTTTCCATATTTGCTTATGCAATATTTTACATATCTTTGACAAACATTTGCAAATGTCTCTCCACGCTGCCATGGAACACGGTGTAATAGAGCTCCTCCATCAAGCACATAGTGGACAGAATCTGGAAGGACTGCATCTTCATTTTGAATTAATTTCCACAATGCATCAGCAAGTGCCGGCTTATTTGCTTCCCATGGAAGAGATGAATTATCAAAGAGTGCGGGCGGATGAGTGCACAACTCATACTCAAAAGAAGATGATGGATTCCCTTTTGATCCATTTGTAGCAATTAAACTGAGTCTTTGAAATAGGAGTTGTGGATCAATTTGTACACATTCATCATCAATCTTGAGAGATGTTTTGGATGCTAAGGTAATAGCTTGTCTCTTTCTCTGGAACGAAATGCTTGATACACATTGGCCACACATCGAATTAATAATTGATTCTCCAATATCTTTAGCATCGTCAACATTGACTGATTCATGTGCAGACAATCCACTAACAAGTCCTCTAAGAGAAGGGTCTGGTCCAAATGGATTCAGTTCACTAAGGATTTTGAGAATTTTGTAAGTATCATCCATATCACGCTTTATTCGAGATTGTGTGGAATCTTTGTGTTGTTCACTTGAATCACAGTTTACCCCAGAGAGCTCTTGCATTGCATTACACACATCTGCACATGCGGGCATAGACAACAACCAAACAAGACGCTGAAGTTCTGTCATTCCACGACCTCGTGTTAGACCACCACTTGACTTTACACTTCTCATAAGGACCTGCTCAATAATTAGATCAGTAGATAACCCTGCCCAATACCTATCACTTCGATGAATGACATGATGACCATTGAGGAAGCTGGTGTGTATATCTGGATGACTTTCAGGTATTTCTAACATCTTTTGTAAATATACATATGCAGACTTGGCGTACAGATTATGCCCAGCGGCTGCAAAATATGGAAGCATCTCACGAACGGTCTGAAGGTGCATGTTCCAATCACCAGTTCGTTCTGCCTTAATGAATTTGCGCAGAATGTCAACCAACTCCATATACAAAAGCCAGAGTCGTGCAGTCCTCTTATCTTTCATGACCACCTTCGCTGAGTCTAGTTTGTCCTTGACATCATGTAATGCATTTTCCGAGGACAATCTTGTAGCTACATACGGATTTTTGATAATGTCATCATAGAGCTCTCCAACTTTAACCAGACTTTTATTTAGGGAACTTTCAATCGTTTCATGTCCTGCAACTTTATCATCATTGTCAAACAATTCTTTTGAATGCATTGCAGCGGAATATTCTACTGTGTCAACTTCAGCATCTGCAATTGTAGGTAGTGGTAGGTTGTATGCATTTGCAATCAAGATTGTACTGAGAGAAGCAAAAACCATGAGGTGTCCTCGAACTGCTCGAGAAATTGCCTTTCCACTAAGAATGTGTTTGACAGCATTCTCAGCGTAGACTACCTCTAGAATAGGCGCAAGACCGCTTCCTGCCATTAAGTGACCAATGCAGCCAAGGAAGCTCATCTCCATATGAAGACCTCCGAGTCTTAGAATAATTTGCTTTAATGGACTCCAGCTCGGCTCAATCTCTATGATAGTCATAGCTTTCCAAAATAAGGGCTGATCAAATGTAATCACGGGTGCAACATGGTATCGGTTTGCCTGTTCACAAACATAAGTCAAAGTGGAAAAGATGCAGGTCATGTTACTTGGCTCTAGATCTATCATCGGTAGGAAAATAACAGACGATTTACCTGGATAAACTCCTTGGTGAACAGTTTGCATCATGCCAGACCATGACTGTCTCCTTGAACGCAGAAACAAAGAGAAATCCCAGAGGATGTCAATGTCAGCTGTTGGGTCCGTTTGTTCCATCGCAGTTAACTCCTTAAAGGTCAATGGGAAGTTCCTGGTATGCTGAGACTCAAAGTTCCTGATACAGATCTTGCCAACTTGCTTGATATCTTCAGATGTTACATTTATCCTTGGAATAAGTTTGCACGAAAGGTTTCCTGGTGTAACAGATGCAATGATTCCCATTCCATGAAATGTATTATGCCCATCTATTGTGCAAATATTGTGATCCACATTGTCGGCAACAAACTGAATGAACTCGCCTGATAATGGCTGTGGTAGATCTCCACCATGAAGTGATGCACTGCGCTCAAACCTCTGTATCTCCGTGTATGTACATCCAAATCCGTGCTTGTACAAGGTGTCAACAATAAATCTAGATCCAAATTTATGGTGCATCTCACATGACAGCCCGAACTGCAAAGGTGCCAAAATAACTCTAGGACGAGTTCCTTGCATAATAGCCTGTCCAACTGATGCCTGTTTCATTTCTGTGTCTTTTCCAGTAAACAAAATCCGCAATAATTCCCGCAGTGTCTCTGGTAAATAATTCAATGCCTTTACTGGGTCGCTCATTTGCTCCCTTGATGGATAGCTTTCAGATGATGTGCATGAATCAATTAACTTAATATCGTGTCTAAGCAGTTTGGCAGCTGTCTGGATGATTAGCATGCTCTCTGATTTGGAATCCTTTCTCTTCTGTTCCTTATAGAAGTCAGTCAAAATAGTAGATGCTTTAGAACGAAAGGTAACAACGTTTGGCTTACCATTCATAGTGCTAATAAATATTTCATCGCCATAATTATCTTTTATTTTATCCTGCATGTATTTTGTACTGTATGCTTTATTCTCTTTATCATCGAGATACTCTTGCATTTTATTAACGAGGTCGTGCAGGGTCAGCTGCTCATCATCATTATTTTCAAGAAATGCCATTGTCGCACTAAATGCTCTTACTCTGTCCAAGTCTTCTGGCCTTCCATGTTTTTGGGATGAGCAAGATGAGTGCAGCTGAGGGATATTTTTCATGGTTCGAAAATTTACGCTGCAGCTTTGATGGTATACTGCATTGACAACGCATAAATCCGGCGTGAAGGCAAGCCGCCCAGCTACAAGTTTGCCCCATTCGTCTTTTCTCTGCTCACAGGCCTCGGCGATACTACATTGAAAGTCATGAGTACTTACTGGATAAATATCATAGCCACGTTTCTTTCCATCTTGAATTTTTGCAGGGTATCCGCATAGAAAACAATGTTCACTAAAATTGAATGTTGGACTTTCTGAACGGAGTGTTCGCATGGGTGGCGGAGATTGTTCAATTTTCTCTGCGTCACGGGCAATCCGCTTGGGATCAATGAACTCCCGTCGACATTTTACATGAACCCTCTGTCCTACTTCAGCTATGACATCGCTTTCACGGGCTCTGCTAGCATTGTTAATACCGTCACAGCCTTTAACTCGAAGCTTAACAGTTTGTGAGCCATTTTCTAGGCTCTGGTTACAAATAACGCATGTATCTAAATCCATGTCCATATTCTGATTGAATTGTATAGAAATTTATTCAAATTGTGAGATAAAAGTGAAAATTAAAATGCAATTTATTTTAGATAAAATTTTAAAAGCGAAAAACAAAATTAAACTTACTTTAAATATAATTTTTTTAAATTACCCCGGCCCTGTGCATACAACCATATTTAATCTGTGGTTTGGAGAATTTGTACAAGTGGTTCAAGGCAATATTGCCAATTGCTTACCGTCTTCCGTGACCATGAAATTCAGAGCTTAGACAACATTTCTACTTCGTTTATTTGCGGAATGAAGCAGGTAAGGGAAGTTTCATTATTCGGATAATGGCGATAGCTAAATATGCGAATTTACCCACTTTCCCATCGAGGGATTTTTGAGGACTTTTGATATGTGACACCTGGCAGTCCCATGAATGCCGCAGAAAAGAAATAAATTCTGTTGCAATTTGTTCTAGGTTAATTTGTAGTTTTACTGGACTATAGCCCGATTGCGAGCGCGAGAGCGATAAATAGTAAGAGATGTATATATTTCCCCTATGACAGCTCTGGGCCGCCATGCAGTAACTATTGCCATCGCGCTCGATTTCGCAGTCTCAATCGCGCTAATATACGATTAAGAGTGCGAGAGCGAGCGCTATGGTGATAGTTACTGTATGGGGGCCCAAAGTTAGTGTGCAGTAAATATATGTATCCGTTCTGAATTTATTTAATGTTGAATATGTTCACATTTTATTCATGTTTATGCCAAAATAACATAAATTCCATACAGATGCATATTTCAAAGGCAGGGCATTTCTGGCGCCACCGGATACTATCTATGGCCTTCGCACTCGCATTCGCTCTAATGTGTTTTGGGTTTTATTTGTCCTCAATTTTACGCTGTCATAAACGAATATTACTTTTCTATTGCTATACGTGTAGAAAACATCGAAGCTATTCGGTTAGTTGGCAGTGGACGGGGAACCAGTGGCCGGGTCGAGCTGCGTGTTGCCAATTCGTGGGGAACTGTTTGCAATGACAAGGCAGATAGTAACGTTGCCAGGGTGGTCTGCCGGATGCTGGGATTTGGGTAAGTTATCGGGTGAATGAAGTGATACCCTGATAACGCTAGTTACTGGGCCCGTATTGGCCTGGCATTAGCCCATTACCGGCCGAGTAACTGGCGTTGTCGCGGTACAGAGTTCAGCTCGTAAAGCCGTGTCTTAGTCCAGGCAGGGTAGATAGGGGTGGGTGGGTGGGGCAGCTAAATGGGCTTCCGTGGCTCGCGAATGTTACAAGCCGGCAGCATTTATTATAATCCTTATAGGCTTTGGTTTAAGGAATTTAGAAATGCTCGCTGCCATTTTTTGGTTGCAGATTTAATTCTATTATTATTTATGATGATAAAAATACGACAATTTCGACATATTTTAACCATCTGGCATACGTATCTTGTTTCTATTCTGGAACGTTATATAAATACTAATAACCTTTTTTAATCCAGTTGAAATGTTGATCATATTCTATTAGCTTATACACCAAGGTGTTAGAATTCAATTGATAACGTTTTTCGTCCAGTAAGTTTTCGGCCGTCTTGGATTTCAAGATGGCTGCTATTTGGCAGTTAGTTAGGCCAATATCTCTAAAACTAAATGAGTTATGAACCCATTTTCAGTGGCTATACCTACATTTATGCAGTGATTCAATTTAATGGTGCAATTATGGACTTGATAATTAGGCGGCCATCTTCGATTTTCAAGATGGCTGCCACTCAGAGACATTTTTGGTCAATATCTCTAAAACTAAAACTGCCCTGGACCTAATTCACACATTTATGTGGCCAAGAGATCGGATGGTGCCACTTTGAGGTGGCGATTTTAGACGGCTATCTTGATTCCAATGGGGCCGACATTCAAAAGCCGTATTTGTCAGTATTTCAATAGATGCATAAGTTATTGAGTTGTTTCCAGCGGAAAAACATAGATTTCCATGGTAACAGAATCAGATACTAATATTGCTCATTTAATATTTTTGAATTCAGGCTAAGAGAAGGCTATATTTGGAAACTTACCGCTTACATGGCTGGCCCGGTAACCACCGGAGCCTGTCATTCCGGTGGTAAATGTTCAAAAATATTCTCTTCGCCTGCAATTTGACATCCAATAAGCAAATATTTATATTTTCTTGACAAACCTTATCCACTAAAGTATGAAGATGAAGCCCATGTTAATAAATATGTATAGGTCATTTACATTCGCATTGACGAATTTACTACTTATTTGAGCAATGATGCATTTTAGTTCATTTCAAGTTGTAAGTAGTAAGACACATATTATGTGTGTCTATATATTTGTGTAGTCTACATGCCAGATATGAACACATAAGTGTAGCTGATTGGTTTCAATTGGAAACATTTCGATATGGCGATATTATGCAGAAACTATGTCACTTAAATAATAAAGAAATTTACGTTTCCATAGTATCCATCTAGCAATCTGACGTCATATGATGTCATAATCAGCTAAGTGGCGCGTAGGATGACGTTAATAGTCTTAATAGTCCGACACGTTGTACGATATGTATGCCTCTACTATTTAATAAACATGCTGTTGAATATTTTGAAGCTAATTTGACTTGACGCTGTTGCTGCCGTTGGCAGGAACAGCGCCCAGTCAAATTAGTTCCACAACATTCAATCGCTTACCTGTATGGTTTTCTGAAAATTGATCGTCAGAGAGTTCAGAGATCGACCGATCCCAACACAAGCAAGGTGTGGGTGGAGCTTAGCGAGAGACCGGCGAGGCATGGCTAAAAAATGGAAAGATCCTTTCTCCACCATGTTGCATAGTCATCAGATATTCCATTACAGCAATGGAGGAATCCAGTTTTAGCTATGCCCCGCTCATCTGTGGCTAAGCTCCATCCAAAGTTCGCCCGTGTTGGGATCTATCGATTCCTGAACTCCCTGACTATCAATTTCTAGAAAACTATACAGGCAAGCTGTTGAACATTGTGAAACTAATTTCACATGCCTTCGACTACCACCAAATGTCTGATACCAGAAACCATATGATGGCTGTACTTTGTTCTGATCTTTTTGTGTGGGATGTGTTTTGAAATTCCACTTTTAAAATGGTCTTAAATTTATCCCACAGAGCATTTACCGTTTTTGGGCTATGCTCGTGCTGTAGGTGAGCATTAAAAAGCGAACATGTTTTTTATTGCATCCCAGTCGGATTTCTTATATAGAGGAATCTTTCTCCTCTGTTGGTGTAGTTCCATTAATACTGCACCATGGTCTGAAGTACCAGGAGTAACCACGATCCAGTTCAGAATAGCGGGGCTGTTGGTAATGAGGAGTCAAGTGTGTCGCCACATCTGGTTGGTTCTACTACTCTCTGATGGAGGCTCCGGTCATCTAAACAGTCCACAAATTCTTGATGTAGGATGGTGGTTCTGCAATTTGGCTTAATCGCCTTGCTACCCAATTCTGTGCTCGGGTAGTTAAGATCACCTGTAATCCAAATATGCACATTGAAATATGAGGGCATCCTAGCTAAGGCGTCTATAAATCGATGATGTCCCACCTCTTCACTCTCATGTTGGCAATGAAACCTGAAATGTACAGTGTCTCGCTACCACTTGTAGTAATTTCGACCCATAGTATTTCTCCTTCTGACTCTAACACAGATACACGTGTGCTCACAAGGTTTTCAGTCACAGCGATAAGGACACACCCGTAACCCACCCATAACCATCTGTACATTTCGTACTGTGAGCTAAAGTTGTTAACTTCACTTATTTCCACCTTTTAATCACGTGTCCGTAGCGACCAGGATATCTAGATTTCTGCAATCAATTAGGTTCTGGACTTCGCCCTTCTTGTTTGCATTTGATTGAATGTTTCCATTTAAGACCTTCAAGGTCCCATGTATAGTAGTTGAGGTGTCCGCTGTCGCACCATGCACAGTCTTTGGTGATGGTGTGGTGCTATAGGGGCACCTGGGATACATGGGGTGCTACATCATGACCTTTCATTAGTGAGTGGGTTGTATGAGTTTTTTTGTTAACGATAATTGGGATATGTCTCTGAATATGGAAGAGCTAAATTTGGCATCCCATAGTTAATACAATCCCATGTCACATCTGAGCTATTCATGCATGTGTACACAATGCCACTGATAGTTTGAAATTTTATATCGAACCAATTCACCTTCCCAGTTTAGTCATCCATCATATGACGTCATAACCAACTAAGTGACGTCATGAATCATTCGAAATATCCCGTCTTTAACACTTAATAGTCCGACACCTTGTACGAATTGTATGTTTTTTGTTATTTAATAAACATGCTGTTGCATATTTTGAAATTAATTTGACTAGGCACTCTTTCTGCCATAGGCAGCAACAGCACAAAGTCGAATTAGTTTCAAAATATTCAGCAGATCGCCTGCATAGTTTTCTGGAAATTTATAGTATGGGAGTTCAAAGATCGATCAATCCCAACACGAGCGAGGTGTGTGTGGAGCTTAGATATAGATGGGCGGCGCATAGCTAAAATGAAAAGGTCCTTTATTACATCGGTCACACCAACTTCATTTGTGACGCCAGGTAACTGGTTTCTTAAATACACCACAGGGAACTTTGTACCTGCACCAGGATTTAATTCGATGCCATGGGCAAATAGCATGGAAGCAGCCATCCTTGTCAATCCACTGGACTTGTAAACTGTGTCTACCTGTTTGATGAAGTAGTAAATGTGGTCTTTATTGTCAAAGGTGTTGGCTTGTTGCAGGGAAAAGCAAATTCCTGTCACTTGTCAATCTTGAAGAATTGTGTTGAGGGTGGATATTGTGTTGGCTGGTAACAATATTGAGTCAATTGAAAAGAACCAGCAGTAGGGTATACATGTGAATTTCATTTTGATACCATCTGCCTACGGCTTACTTTTGTACATGGAGTCTGCACGAGTAGGGTAGTGGATGATTGATTTAATTTGATGATGATGATGATGATGATGATGGTGATGATGATGATGTATGCACAGTAGCGGATTATAATAGGGCAGCGGGGGCATTTGCCCCCGGCCCCAGATCTTGACCAGGCCCCAATTTTTTCTATCAAAATTTGTTTTTAATTTAATAATGTGTTTTATGCGTTTCTCTTTTACCAAACGAGAATAGCAGTGTAGACATGATGTCCAGAGAGCTTTATTCGTTTGTAAAAAAGAGAAACTGCATAACAGAATATGGTCTTATTGTCTTATTTGTCCATTATTTATTGTTTCATTATTATTCTTATTAAAGAGTATTTCTTTTGTCTGAGACTTTTCTGATGTTTTAGGAGTCATATGGTTCATTATTGTATTACAGTTTAATATTTTTTTTTTATCTTCTATATACTCTCAGATGGCATCACCTGCACTCCCATGGGTAAATTTGGACCTTTAGTTGGCTGTTAAATTATTCTATTTTTGGCTATTTAATTTCATTTTTTTTTGTTCATTCAGTTTTTTATCCAGTCCTGTTTTCACAACTGAACGGCTAAAAAAAATTGAGTGAACAAAAAAAAATGAAATTAAATTGCTAAAAAAAAAAATAATTTAACAGCCAATTGATGGTCCACATCTACCTCTGGAAATGCAGGAGATGCCAACTGCGAGCATCTAGATTTCAAAATTTTCTGGGGGAGGACGCCCGGACCACCTGTTTGGTTTGCCTTTCACATCCACCCAATTCCGCGAATATTCTTTGCCCCTGCCGGCAAGGCTTAATCTGGCACTGTGCATGAAAAAAACCCCACCCCATGTTGGTTTGGTTTTAGATGGAACGCAAAACAGACGAAGCCCATGTTAATTACAAACAAATGACAAGGAAAGTGTGCAGGCTAAATGACTTCAGTTACCCCTGTTTTATCGGTCTAACAGAATCCCGGAAATATAATACAATATAAATAGTCAACTTACAACCTTATTACTATCACTCATGTGATAGATCATATTCTTATGTTTTAAGCAGCCTGATGTTAAAAATGCATTCAGTTATCCTGTTTTGGTGAGAGAGAAAGTATAAAAATATAAGTAAGAATTTTCTTACGGATGTTTAGTTGTTCGTCTCCACGCACGCGAACATATCTGCCACGCATGTAGCACGTACGTCCCACGGTATTACATAGGCCCACTGGCTATCAGCTCCTGCGCAGGGCTTGTCGAGGTGGTGGCGGCGGCGGTGGTGGTGGTTTGGTATGGACTGTAGTCATGCACTTCTGTATAATATTGTCTACATAGATTAAGAATGCATTGATAAGCCGGGGTCACGATTCTTCACTTCGAGTTAAATTGACGACCAATCCACGTTACAAAAGATAAGAATTGCACAGTTTTTGTTTAAAGGGGTGCTAATCTCATGTCAAATTTTGTATTGTAGTGATAGATTATGGTTTATAGATTCAATATCATTCATATCCTGTCACATTCGAGTAAATGTTGAAGTGATCTCCGCCATTCTGTTGTGACTGGAAGTTGTTGCTGCCTAATGCTACTGCCTAAGGCAGCAACAATTTGTAGTCAAATTAGTTTCAAAATATTCAACGGCTTACGTGTAGGTTGCCTTTACACCACATTTTGAAACTATAGACGACACCTCTATGACTGAGCGTATATACCGAGGCGGACTCACTAGGTTTTTTCTAATTGGTTGAAAAGTAAACCATAACAGTCATCATAGACTGTAGAAATGTAGCAACATTGAGCTTCTAAAGCCTGAATATCTTTCTTTAGCGTCACGATAAAAATATTACTATTACCTACATAGTTTATGAATATGCCATTCATAAACTATGCAGGTAACAGTAATATTTTTTATATTAGATCACCTGAATATCTTTCAAGAGATGAGGTTAGTTAGTTAGAGAGTTTGAATACTTATAGCGCACTCATGAATGTAACTTTTTATTATCCTCGTCCCATAAGGGGAAGAGGATATATTGCGATCGTGTCTGTCTGTTTGTTTGTTTGTGTGTATGTCTGTCTCTCTGTCTGTCTGTCTGCGCGCGCACCTTCCCGTGTCCCGTGTGTGCGTGTGCACGAGCGTGTGAGTGCGCGCGTGCTTGCTCGCTTGGTTGATTACGTGGGTGCTTGTGTACGTACGTACGTGTGAGCGTGTGTGTGTATACGCGTGTGCGTGTGTTCGTGCCTTGTCGGGGACTAGCTTAGGTCAGCGAGAGTCTTGCAGAATAAATAATTAATAAATAAATAATAAACTCATTTTTAAACAAATATATAACATTTTGCGGTTTATTCACATGTGGCTGTAAAGGCTGACAACGTTCATCTCCCTCCTATCTCTACTTTTTAAGTTCTCCTCTTTTCTCTTCCTTGCCTCTAGCACTCGCCTCTCTCATCTGCCCAGATGCCCTGTGGCTAGCTGCCCACGCATGATTGGCTGACAGCTGACCAGCCGGACAGAGAGCTTGGATGGAGAGAAAGCTCTGCGCTGAGCTGGTGTCTAAAGCAACAAGAGTTATCTCCCCTGACTGCTCCGGATGGGTGGGGCGAGAGAGAGAGAGAGAGAGAGAGAGAGAGAGAGTTTATAATTATTATTTCCATATGTCTCGTTACTAATATCTACAATAGCATGTATTCTCGCACATGCATCTAAAAAACTACTTATCCGATTCGGCTGAAATTTTAACATAACGAGGTAACTAACATGCCCTGCAAGAAGATCTTCAGGAATTGGCCGTGATCTGGATAAGAGAACCCGGATCAGGGTCGGATCAAATTCTGGATCTATTGGAAATTAACATTCATACACGTTGCGTGTTTCATATAAACCTGTTTGTGTCCAGATTTTTCAAGTAGTTTCCATCTGAAGGCCAATAGAATGCTGTTTTAGTCTTGGCCTGCTTGACGGTTAAATGGTTAAAGGTGCATATTCACACCAAAATGCGTGGAAATAAGATGATTAAAAATGTAAACGTTTAGAGGCTTAAATTTATTACCTCAATGCAATGAATCGAAATGAATCTTAACATATGATGATTTTATTCCGTATGAATTAATATAATTATTTTAGTTGTATAGTTGACCTAGTGACACGTGTCTTAACGATTATTGTAAAAGGCAGGCGGGAAGGCAGGCATGCAGACGGGCAGACTGACAGACAGACAGACAGGTAGGCTGACATGTATGCAGGCTGGCAGGCAGGCAGGCAGGCAGGCGCACAGGCAGGCTGGCACACATGCAGGCAGACCGACCAACTGACCAATCGACTCAACACATGAACGATCGACAGAACGACAAATGACCGATCAACCGACTGACTGACCAATCGACTCAACACATGAACGATCGACAGAACGACAAATGACCGATCAACCGACTGACTTAATACTAGTTGCGTGTCGCAACTAAAAGGATATGCAATCGGACCCATCGTGTGATTTGGTAATGGTATGTACATGGATGGATGGACGTATGTAGATGGATGGATGGATGGACGTATGCACATGAATGGATGGATGGACGTATGTACATGGATGGATGGATGGACGTATGTACATGGATGGATGGACGTATGTAGATGGACGGATGGATGGACGTATGCACGTGAATGGATGGATGGACGTATGTACATGGATGGATGGATGGATGGACGTATGTAGATGGATGGATGGATGGATGTATGCACGTGAATGGATTGATGGACGTATGTACATGGATGGATGGATGGACGTATGCACATGGATTGATGGATGGACGTATTTAGATGGATGGATGGATGGATGGACGTATGTAGATGGATGGATGGATGGATGGACGTATGTACATGGATTGATAGATGGACGTATGTACATGGATGGATGAATGGACGTATGTACATGGATGGATGGATGGATGGATGGATGGATGGAAGGACGCATGTAAATGGATTGATGGATGGACGTATGTACATGGATGGATGGATGGATGGACGTATATACATGGATGAATGGATGTATGTATGTATGGATGGATGGATGGATGGACGTATGTGCATGGATTGATGGTTGGACGTATGTGCATGGGTGGATGGATGGATGGATGGACGTATGTAGATGGATGGATGGATGGATGTATGTACATGGATGGATTGATGGACGTATGTACGTAGATGGATGCACGTATGTACATGAATTGATGGGCGTATGTACATGAATTGATGGACGTATGTACATGGATGGATGGACGTATGTACATGGATGGATGGATTGATGGATGGACGTATGCACATGGATGGATGGATTGATGGATGGACGTATGTACATGGATTGATGGATGGACGTATGTACATGGCTGGATGGATGGACGTATGTACATGGATGGATGGATTGATGGATGAACGTATGTACATGGATGGATGGATGGATGGACGTATGTACATGGATAGATGGATGGATGGTCGTATGTACATGGATGGATGGGCGTATGTACATGGATGGATGGACGTATGTACATGGATGGATGGACCGGCTGACTGATAAAAAAATTATACGCTTCTTTCAAGTCCAATGCGTGTGGTGTTTCATGAATATTTTCTACTTACAAGATAGTAATATAAACAAAGATCTGCGCCCGTATTTATTTAGACATGTCTGGCAAGATACACAGATTGGCCAACAGACGGGGTCGACGAACTAACAGATCGAGAATTGAGCCAGGCATTCCAGTGAAACATTTTCAAAAATAGTCTTTTCTTGGCCTGCAAATCGACTTTTATCAACACCATTGCAGCTTTCGTCATTGATATGCTTTTTTGTGTTATGACTGGGTAATTTGCACTCAAGCTGATTAATCGAGTAATCGCGATTATTGTTAAATAATCGATCGTGAATACTGAAAGCAATAATCGCGCAAGCCTAATTTGTGTATTTCAATGAGTTTCAGATTGGATCTACGGGAAACAAGTTTTTTTACCCGTTTCACTTTGTAGACGGTGATCTAAGAAGTCTAGCAATGGATGGCACTCCTTCTGAACCATAAAGACTAGTCCATCATGTAGCGGACACGTACATTGATTCTACTGTCCAGAGCCAATATTTTGCATATTTAGCCAAAATTGTTGTACTACTCTTTTTTCTTAAACACGCTATAGAATTTTTCTATGTTCGCTATCCATCAATAAGCCGTGTCCATTTTCTTATCACTGTGACTCTTAAATACCCAGGATCTAGCATGTTGGCAGCGGCGTGTATTGACTTCATACAAAACACTGGTCACTCAGTGATGAAATTGTCAATTGAGTTTTACGCGCCTGAATAAAGTGTGATTGCATTTTGTTATTGAGGCCATCTGTGGCTCGTTTGTCCACCCATCTGTCTGATTCTTGCCTGGTCCAGATTTTTAACAGTTTTTCAACTTACACTGGTAAAAAAGTTTTTGAACAGATACATTACGCTAGACGAAATCTCATGATATTGTTTTGGCAACATCCATCCATATACCTCATCTCAATGCACCGTTCAATTTTTAGCTATACCCCGCCCATCTCTAGCTAAGCTCCACCCACACCTCGCTCGTGTTCGGATCGATCGATCCCGGAACTCCCTGACTATCGATCTCAAGAAAACTATACAGGTAAGCTGTTTGAATATTTTGAAACTAATTTGACTGGGTGCTGTTGCTGCCTAATGCAGCAACAGCACCCAGTCAAATTAGTTTCAAAATATTCAACAGCATGTTTCTTAAATAGCAAAGAATTGCAAAGACATACAATTCATACAACGTGTCCGAGTATTTGAGATTTGATGACGGTCTATATGGAACCCGTTGTGACGTAATGATTGTGACGTCATCATACAGGCGCTGGACTGATTATGACGTCATACGAGGTCAGATGATGGGTGGATACCTTGGAAAAGTGAATTGAATGACTTAATGCAAAATTGTCTTGCATGGCCAAATCTTAGAGAGTTTTGAACTTACGGGCTCGTATTTGTTTTAAATGGATATGTTATCAATAGACGCAGAGGCATGAATTAGTTTCGGCAAGTCTGTCCATATTCACAAAAGTTATCTCTCTTGAAAAACGGGCGATTGCCCGGAAAAATGTGTACGGCAGGGTAACTCGAACTCTCCTTGATATGTTTACAATACATAAACTTGTATTTCTCTTATTTCGATACTGGTGTGGAAAAATGTGAAGTTTTTATTTTGTTTCAAGATGAGAGGATAGATTTGGAACTTTATCACTCTTAAATCGTAACCATTGATATTGCAGTGGCAATTGATTGAATGGTAATCAGGATACTCATGTCCAAAATTCATCATTGTCCGAGATGAACTTCTTGCCTTCTTTTTCATCTGTCAGATGCTCCATGATCGCCAATTCTTAAAGAGACCAATTCCTCTAGAGCAGACATTCATACATTTTTATTTCGTCTCCTCAGTTTGATTTAGTGGTTTTGCTCGTCAAATTCAGGTGTGATTTCCTCTTTATTCAATGTTTGTTTTGGAGAAAAGGTTACATTTATCACTTAATGATGTTATATGTACGATCAGACATTGCCTTCTTGAGGACGATGTTCATGGAATTCAATCTCGTGATAATGATCATGAAGAAGGTTGAGGCTTTGTGCTGCTCATTGTACACAGTGCTTAGGTGTGTGTACTCTGTGTGAACTTATTCCCAGGCATTCTTCATATTCACACTATTGTCAGTGAGTAAGGAATTTACTTTTTGTGGACAAATCTCTAACGAAAGCTTTGTTAGTTATGACATAAATACACATGTATCAAGTCAAATAAGAGAGAAATGTATCTTACCTTGTGATTATCGTGACAAAAAGCAAATCAAAATACGTATTATCTCACTAGCCTGAAAGTCCGTCATCCGTCAACTTTCTCTTTAAAATGCTAGTCCTATTGTCCTCCTTAACCGATGCGCAGGTTTTTACCAAATTTGGGTCAACGTGTCCTATCATGCACGACTCCAGAACTTCCGTTCAGAATTTTGACCCATTCATTTTTTGGGTCAAAATTTTGGATTTTATTATAAATTTACCAGAAATTGTCAAATTGCTTCTCCTTATTATTTGAAGCAATTTCAAACAAATTTAGCTGAAATGATCCTATGATCATAGGCTCGAGAACATCCATTGGAAATTTGTATTCGTCAATTATTTGGGTGAAAATCGTAGATTTTATTTTAAATTTAGTGGAAATAATCAAATTGCTTCTTCTCCATACCATTTTTACCGATTTCATCCAGATTGAGCTAGAGCGATTATTTAATGGTAGGCTCTAGACATTCTATTCATAATTTCGTTTGTCAATTTTTGGGTGAAAATCTCAGATATTATGAAAAACTTACCACAGATTGTCAAATCGCTTCTTATCAACTTAACTGATTTCAAGCAAATTTGGCCACAAGGATCCTATAATCACAGGCTCTAGAACTTCCTTTCAGAATTTTTATTCAAATTTTTTGGTAAAAATCTTACATTTTATTTTTAAATTTACTGGAAATTGTCAAATTGCAACTTCTTATTGCTTTGAGCAAGTTCAACCAAATTTGGCTGAAATGATATTATGATCATAGGTTCTAGATTTTTCATTCAGAAAATGTTTACTCCTCCTTAACCAATAGCAAGATTTTAACCAAATTTGTGCCAAAGGATCCTATCATGCTCCGCTCCAGAACTTCCTTTAAGAATTTTGATTGGTCAATTTTTCCGGTAGCCATCTTGTTTAATGTAAATAATTATGTATATTTAAATGCAAATGTTTCAAATGCTTGTGGTCCAGGTGAGCGTCACAGGCCTCTTGTTTCATATTGGTATCTAAGTAAAATGACAATGTTTGCATGAATAGACCATTACAATGGAAATTCCCCAATATTCCCAACGCCCCCCCCCCCCCCCCCCCCCCGTCTGAAAATTCCAGAAATATTCCATGGAAACTTTCTAAAATTCCAGGAAAGTTTTCATGTCTTTGCAACCCTACCAATAACAATCAATCAAGCAATCAATCAATGGGTTGATCGATCGATCGATTAATCAATAGATCGACTGCTCGATGGATCGATCGATTGATGGATGGATCGATGGGTGGATTGATGGATATATGGATGGATCGATCAATTTATGGATGGATGTATGAATCGATCGATTGATTGATCATGATTGATCGATCGATGAATGGATCGATCAATCGATCGATTGATTAATCGATTGATTGACCAATTGACCGACTGACCAACCGATCGACCAACCGACCAAACGACCGACCGACGGGTCAATCAATCAATATGTTAATATTCGACCACGCATTTTTGAAACCCTGCTTCAACAATATATTTGCTTGTTATTTTAGTGATTCTCGCGGGGCAGTCATTTCTAGAGTATACGTGCCAGTAGCGACTGGAGCGATTTGGCTAGATGATGTGGACTGTATTGGCACTGAGTCGTCGCTAAGCAGTTGTACACATCGGACATTTAGCAGCCACAATTGCGGGCATAATGAAGATCTGGCCATCGACTGTGGTAAATATTCTTACTTGAAACGAATAAACACACACACGCACGCACGCACGCACGCACACACGCACGCACGCACACACACACACACACACCATTCATGGCATAATTGATTTTGACGTCGTCCTACACGTTAAGTAGTTGATTGTGACGTCATGTAATTCACCTTTCTAGAGTATCCATCTATCATATGGCGTCGTATGACGTCATAATCAGCTAAGAGGCGTGTAAGGTGGTGTCATAATCATTACTCCATAAATTATTCTGTTACGCTCGTCTTTAACTCTTAATAGTCCGACACGTTTGTACGAATTGTGTGTCTCGACAGGTAAACAGTTGAATATTTTGAAACTAATTTCACTGGGTGCTGTTGCTGCCATTTCCTGGAAATTGATAGTCAGTGAGTTCAGAGATCGATCGATCCCAACACGAGCAAGGTGTGGGTGGAGCTTAGCTAGAAATGGGCGGTGCATAGCTAAAAATGGAACAGTCCATTCCTTTCTAAATTGCAGTTGTTCATTTTTATTGGTTTAGAGACACCGTACACAGCGCCAAGCAACGTTACTGCGATTCGCCTCGTTGGAGGTAACGAAACAACCGGGAGAGTAGAAGTCCAAATGGCTGGCGTCTGGGGGACGGTTTGTAACGTTGGAATGAGCAATGTGCAGGCCAGAGTAATCTGTCGGATGTTGGGCTTGAAGTAAGAAATAGAGAATTTTTCTTAGCGATTACTATAAAAATGATAATCGCCCTAAACCAAACCCTTGCTTTTCATCGCAAAAGATGCCAGTGGTCCTTTAAGATAGACGCAGAATGCATTAGTTCGAACCACGGTTCACTGGTTCGAACCCTGCTGCTGCTGCTGCTACTACTACTACTACTACTACTACTACTACTACTACTACTACTACTACTACTACTACTACTACTACTGCTGCTGCTGCTGCTGCTGCTGCTGCTAATTAGTATTCTTCTTCTTCTACTACTACTACTACTACTACTACTGCTGCTGCTGCTGCTGCTGCTGCTGCTGCTGCTGCAACATTTTTTTTGGAAAATCCGACGCTAACGCAGTCAGACAATCTTCACGGAGGAACTCCTTTGAAAAAGGCTAGCAAACCCCCAAAAATGGTGAAATAGTAAGCCTGATTAAAAGTATATCCATAGCAATAAATAAACAACATATCTAATAATGGACTGTTCCATTTTTAGCTATGCCCCTCCCATCACTAGCTAAGCTCCACCCACATCTCGCTCGTGTTCGAATCGATCGATCTCTGAACTCCCTGACTATCTATTTCAAGAAAACTATACAGGTAAGCTGTTGAATATTTTGAAACTAATTTGACTGGGTGCTGTTGCTGCCTAAGGCAGCAACAGCGCCCAGTCAAATTAGTTTCAAAATATTCAACAGCATGTGTATTAAATAGTAAAGAATTACAAAGACATGCAATTCATACAACGTGGCGGAGTATTTGAGAATTGGTGACGGTCGATATGGAACCCTTTGCGACGTAATGATTGTGACGTCATCATATACGCACTGAGATGATTATGACGTCATACGAGGTCAGATGATGGATGGATACTCTGGAAAGGTGAATTGACAGCTAAAATAGTCTATAGTTACATACCACCAATATCGAATAGCTCTATAACAATAATCCTGATCAAGACTTGATAGCAAAACAAAATGCAACAAATTCATTACCATTCACACAGTTTGTAGTAGTAGTAGTAGTAGTAGTAGTAGTAGTAGTAGTAGTAGTAGTAGTAGTAGTAGTAGTAGTAGTAGTGGTAGTAGTAGTAGTAGTAGTAGTAGTAGTAGTAGTAGTAGTAGTAGTAGTAGTAGTAGCAGTAGTAGTCCCAAATGGCGAGTGAAGCTCTCCAACAAGCGGGATAGCGACTGATCAATAAGTAACAAGGCGCCAATCATTGACGTCAGTAAGCAGATTCTTAAATGGATTCGATAGAGGGAGATGCCCTTACTTAAAAATAATACTGAACCAACTATGTGACGGAATGTTTGATAAGATTCGACAGGAAGTCCCTCGCAGCCAGGAAATTTTTCTAACTTCATACCCTTAAGGGATTTAGTCAAATCATCAATTGTTAGCGATTGGCCACAGCTTTTGCGCTATATTAGCTAAAACAGCTCTAGTTGCAGCTTCATCACTTCGCTCATTAATTTACAAATTACAAGATACCTCGTGCTTTTACCATGTTACAAAATAGAGTGTAGGATTTTCGCCCTCGGTGTGCATTTGTGCTCTGGTCCTTATTTTGTCGCCATCAAACTGATATTGCTCTATTTCATTTAGTCTACCTTTTAATTTAAATAATAATTCGTAATAATTATATTCCACATCATTTTCTTACAAACTTTTACCAAATTTCTCGTGCTTTTCTAATAGAATACTGCCTTGACATATATTTCAGGTCAGATTTAGCATCATCCCATCTGTCATGCGTTCATACGAACCTCTCTTTTCAGACCAATGCCTCCAACAGCTTTCTACACATTTTCGATGGCCATTATCGCGTAGCATTGCGTTGAATTTCAAAACCCCATCCCCTGTTTGACCCACTCAGGATTGTATAATCTGATGTAAGCCATGTGATCAGAGAAAGTTACTGGTTCTATGTAAGCGTTGCTAATTTATCCTCCTAATGGATGTTCTACATAAATTCTGTCCAATCTAGAAACTTTCTTACCATCGGATGAAAACCAAGCAATGGCTCTGCCCTCTGGGTTTTCAATTCGATAGGTATTTAGCAAGCTTGTATTCTCACAGATATGTTTCATAATATAATGAGATGTGCCATTATAAGCAGACTTATGTCTCTGGCTTCATCTAATATACAATTAAAGTCCCCGCACATAATAAGGTTTTCATGTGTTCTATTTTGAATTGTATTGTAAACATCACTTAGAAAGGAACCTTTCCATTTTAGCTATGCCCCGCCCCTCTCTATCTAAGCTCCGCCCACACCTCGATCGTCTTGGGATCGATCGATCTCTGAACTCCCTGACTATCAATTTCCGGAAAACTATACAGGTAAGCTGTTGAATATTTTGAAACCAATTTGGCTGGGTGCTGTTGCTGCCTATGGCAGCAACATCGCCCAGTCAAATTAGTTTCAAAATATTCAACAGCATGTTTATTAAATAGTAAAGAATTACAAAGACATACAATTCATACAACGTGTCGGAGTATTTGAGATTTGGTGACGGTCGATATGGAACCCTTTGCGACGTAATGATTGTGACGTCATCATACATGCACTGAGATGATTATGACGTCATACTAGGTCAGATAATGGATGGATACTCTGGAAAGGTGAATTGACAGCAAAAATAGTCTATAGTTACATACCACCAATATCGAATAGCTCTATAACAATAATCCTGATCAAGACGTGATAGCAAAACAAAATGCAACAAATTCATTACCATTCACACAGTTTGTAGTAGTAGTTGTAGTAGTAGTAGTAGTAGTAGTAGTAGTAGTAGTAGTAGTAGTAGTAGTAGTAGTAGTAGTAGTAGTAGTAGTAGTAGTACTAGTCCCAAATGGCGAGTGAAGCTCTCCAACAAGTGGGGTAGCGACTCATCAATAAGTAACAAGGCGCCAATCATTGACGTCAGTAAGCGGATTCCTAAATGGATTCGATAGAGGGAGATCCCCTTACTTAAAAATAATACTGAACCAGCTATGTGACAGAATGTTTGATAAGATTCGACAGGAAGTCCCTCGCAGCCAGGAAATTTTTCTAACTTCATACCATTAAGGAATTTAGTCAAATCATCAATTGTTAGCGATTGGCCACAGCTTTTGCGCTATATTAGCTAAAACAGCTCTAGTTGCCGCTTCATCACTTCGCTCATTAATTTACAAATTACAAGATACCTCGTGCTTTCACCATGTTACAAAATAGTATGTAGGATTTTCGCCCTCGGTGTGCATTTGTGCTCTGGTCCTTATTTTGTCGCCATCAAACTGATATTGCTCTATTTCATTTAGTCTACCTTTTAATTAAAATAATAATTCGTAATAATTATATTCCACATCATTTTCTTACAAACTTTTACCAAATTTCTCGTGCTTTTCTAATAGAATACTGCCGTGACATATATTTCAGGTCAGATTTAGCATCATCCCATCTGTCATGCGTTCATACGAACCTCTCTTTTCAGACCAATGCCTCCAACAGCTTTCTACACATTTTCGATGGCCATTATCGCGTAGCATTGCATTGAATTTCAAAACCCCATCCCCTGTTTGACCCACTCAGGATTGTATAATCTGATGTAAGCCATGTGATCAGAGAAAGTTACTGGTTCTATGTAAGCGTTGCTAATTTATCCTCCTAATGGATGTTCTACATAAATTCTGTCCAATCTGGAAACTTTCTTACCATCTGATGAAAACCAAGCAATGGCTCTGCCATCTGGGTTTACAATTCGATATGTATTTAGCAAGCTTGTATTCTCACAGATATGTTTCATAATATAATGAGATGTGCCATTATAATCAGACTTCTGTCTTTGGCTTCATCTAATATACAATTAAAGTCCCGGCACATAATAAGGTTTTCATGTGTTCTATTTTGAATTGTATTGTAAACATCACTTAGAAAGGAACCTTTCCATTTTAGCTATGCCCCGCCCCTCTCTATCTAAGCTCCGCCCACATCTCGATCGCCTTGGCATCGATCGATCTCTGAACTCCCTGACTATCAATTTCCAGAAAACCATGCAGGTAAGCTGTTGAATATTTTGAAACCAATTTGGCTGGGTGCTGTTGCTGCCTATGGCAGCAACATCGCCCAGTCAAATTAGTTTCAAAATATTCAACAGCATGTTTATTAAATAGTAAAGAATTACAAAGACATACAATTCATACAACGTGTCGGAGTATTTGAGATTTGGTGACGGTCGATATGGAACCCTTTGCGACGTAATGATTGTGACGTCATCATACACGCACTGAGATGATTATGACGTCATACGAGGTCAGATGATGGATGGATACTCTGGAAAGGTGAATTGACAGCTAAAATAGTCTATAGTTACATACCACCAATATCGAATAGCTCTATAACAATAATCCTGATCAAGACGTGATAGCAAAACAAAATGCAACAAATTCATTACCATTCACACAGTTTGTAGTAGTAGTAGTAGTAGTAGTAGTAGTAGTAGTAGTAGTAGTAGTAGTAGTAGTAGTACTAGTCCCAAATGGCGAGTGAAGCTCTCCAACAAGCGGGGTAGCGACTCATCAATAAGTAACAAGGCCCCAATCATTGACGTCAGTAAGCGGATTCCTAAATGGATTCGATAGAGGGAGATCCCCTTACTTAAAAATAATACTGAACCAGCTATGTGAGAGAATGTTTGATAAGATTCGACAGGAAGTCCCTCGCAGCCAGGAAATTTTTCTAACTTCATACCATTAAGGAATTTAGTCAAATCATCAATTGTTAGCGATTGGCCACAGCTTTTGCGCTATATTAGCTAAAACAGCTCTAGTTGCCGCTTCATCACTTCGCTCATTAATTTACAAATTACAAGATACCCCGTGCTTTTACCATGTTACAAAATAGAGTGTAGGATTTTCGCCCTCGGTGTGCATTTGTGCTCTGGTCCTTATTTTGTCGCCATCAAACTGATATTGCTCTATTTCATTTAGTCTACCTTTTAATTTAAATAATAATTCGTAATAATTATATTCCACGTCATTTTCTTACTAACTTTACACATCGACCGCTGAAGTACCTTCACATTTCTCGTGCTTCTCTAATAGAATACTGCCTTGACATATATTTCAGGTCAGATTTAGCATCCTCCCACCAATCTGTCATGCGTTCATACGAACCTCTCTTTTCAGACCAATGCCTCCAACAGCTTTCTACACATTTTCGATAGCCATTATCGCGTAGCGTTGCGTTGAATTTCAAAACCCCATCCCCTGTTTGACCCACTCAGGATTGTATAATCTGATGTAAGCCATGTGATCAGAGAAAGTTACTGGTTCTTTGTTAGCGTTGCTCATTTAACCTCCTAATGGATGTTCTACATAAATTCTGTCCAATCTAGAAACTTTCTTACCATCTGATGAAAACCAAGCAATGGCTCTGCCCTCTGGGTTTTCAATTCGATAGGTATTTAGCAAGCTTGTATTCTCACAGATATGTTTCATAATATAATGAGATGTGCCATTATAATCAGACTTCTGTCTTTGGCTTCATCTAATATACAATTAAAGTCCCGGCACATAATAAGGTTGTCATGTGTTCTATTTTGAATTGTATTGTAAACATCACTTAGAAAGGAACCTTTCCATTTTAGCTATGCCCCGCCTCTCTCTATCTAAGCTCCGCCCACACCTCGATCGTTTTGGGATCGATCGATCTCTGAACTCCCTGACTATTAATTTCCAGAAAACTATACAGGTAAGCTGTTGAATATTTTGAAACTAATTTGACTGGGTGCTGTTGCTGCCTATGCAGCAACATCACCCAGTCAAATTAGTTTCAAAATACTCAACAGCATGTTTATTAAATCGTAGAGACATACAATTTGTGCGTGTCGGACTATTAAGAGTTAAATACTTTAAAAAATCTTTTACGACGTAATGTTTATGACGTCATCCTACACGCGCCGTAGCTGATTATGACGTCATATTACGCCATTACTCTGGAAAGGTCAATTCACGGCGCAAGCGACGAGAGGTATATGCATAAAAGCACACCAAATTTAAACGTGCGTTTAATATTTTAATTTCTACATAGGTACTACTTTGTACCTGAAGATGAAGCTAGAATGTCGACATAGTTGGGACAGCCGGCAGGATATGGATGGCTGCTCCCCCACCATTGACTTCTGATAAAGAATAAATTGTCTGCCTTTTTTAAATATCTTTGAACGTTTCATAGACTCCAGACTTTCGAACTTTAATTTCTTGTAGAAAGGCAATATTAACTCTCTCATTTGCTATTTCTTCAAGCAAGTGTCGCTGCTTTAATTCGGTGTTTAATCCTCTGCAATCGATGGTGCATATAAGCATAATGGACCTTTTTTAGCTACGCCCCGCCCATCACTAGCTAAGCTCCACCCACACCTCGCTGTGTTGGGATTGATCGATCCCCAAATGCCCTAGCTAGCAATTTCCTGAAAACTATACAGGGAAGCTGTTGAATATTTTGTAACTAATTTGACTGGGTGCTGTTGCTGCCTATGGCAGCAACAGCGCCCAGTCAAATTAGTTTCAAAATATTCAAAAGAATATTTATTAAATAGTAAAAGCAAACAATTTGTACAACGACGCATAGACCGTCTTCAAATATGCGTTCGTGACGTACTTATCGACGTCATTCATGACGTCATTCATTATGATGTCATTGTACACATCACGCAGTTCATTATGACGTCATATGATGGGTGGGTACTCTGGAAATGTGAATTAGTAAAATGATGTTTAGAACCGCCATCATTAGATTAACGTGGCGTGTTTTCTTAGCACGATTAGCCTAATTTATTTTTTTAATGCAGTGTTTCCTAGTTCTACCGCAGACAAATATTCAAATTTAGAACTATCAGAATCGTGGCCAGTAAACGCTATTTAACGCCTCTCGCCGTTATATATGGCACTAACTCGTCACCACCTTCTGATCGGTACATTACTATTTCATCCTTCATCTGTGAACTCTGTCTTTGTAGTTACACATCTGATTCCGCAATGTATCTTCAGCCATATGTTATCCCAGCAAATTTGCGGCTTCGCAACGGGCAAGCGCTTTAGCCTATGCTTTGCCAATATTTACGTAGCAGAGTGGGAGGAGGAGGCGTTAGAAAAGTGTTCAAAACAGCCCCTCATTTATCGCAGGTACCTTGATGACAGTTTCATGATTTGGCAACACATAAAGGCAGAGTTTGAAATTCTGAACAATCCGAATATCAAATTAAAAGCAACCATTCACGAGATGTCTGTGGATTTCCTGAATGTAACTGTACATAGAGGTCTAAAGTATGAAGCAACTGGCTACTTAGACTACAAAGTGTATTTCAAACCAACCGATTCGCATCAGCTACCACACAAAAAACATTTTTAAGGAATCGTAAAAGTGCAAATAATCCATTTTCACAGGAATTCGAGTGATAGGAAAAACTTTGATGAAGCGTGCTCTAACCTATTTAAAGCCGTCAAACCACGAGGTTACTTCCCACGATTCTTGCGCAAAATCAAATCTGAACGATTATACGGCTTGCAAACCATTCCAGATAATGCCTCGAATCACCACCGGCCTACCAAAATTTCTCACAATCATCCGATTATCGGGGTAGGTGAACCTCGCAAATGCGAAAAGACAAGGTGCAAATTAGATAAATTTCTCCCGAACCAGAACACTTTCACGAGCTTTCAGAACAAAAGCAAATTGTGCCAAAAGCAATATGTCGGCGAAACCATTAAGATGGCGGGCAACTCGACACCTTGCATATATTAGGCTAGAGGAAGACACAAATGTTCCCGAACGTTTTAATGATCCTGATTATTTAGTCCCTCGTGACTTTGAAATATATGCCGATTGAACAGCCTCCCCTTTCAGATACGGCAGAAGAAACTGCTGCTGCTGCTGCCGCTGCTGCCGCTGCTGCTGCTGCTGCTACTGCTGCTGCTGCTGCTGCTGCTGCTGCTGCTGCTGCTGCTGCTGCTACTGCTACTACCACTACTACTACTACTACTACTACTACTACTACTACTACTACTACTACTACTTCTACTACTACTACTACTACTACCACTACTACTACTACTACTACTACTACTACTACTACTACTACTACTACTACTACTACTACTACACTACTACCACCACCACTATCACTACTACCACAGTACCACCACCACCGGCGCCGCCGCCACTACTAACACCACCACAACTACCACCAGGCCTACTACTACTACTACTACTACTACTACTACTACTACTACTACTACTACTACTACTACTACTACTACTAGTACACTACTACCACCACCACTATCACTACTACCACAGTACCACCACCACCGCCGCCGCCACTACTAACACCACCACAACTACCACCAGGCCTACTACTACTACTACTACTACTACTACTACTACTACTACTACTACTACTACTACTACTACTACTACCACTACTACTACTACTACTACTACTACTACTACTACTACTACACTACTACCACCACCACTATCACTACTACCACAGTACCACCACCACCGCCGCCGCCACTACTAACACCACCACAACTACCACCAGGCCTACTACTACTACTACTACTACTACTACTACTACTACTACTACTACTACTACCACTACTACTACTACTACTACTACTACTACTACTACTACACTACTACCACCACCACTATCACTACTACCACAGTACCACCACCACCGCCGCCGCCACTACTAACACCACCACAACTACCACCAGGCCTACTACTACTACTACTACTACTACTACTACTACTACTTTCTTTTTTCTTTTCTTTGAAAAACCGACGCTGACGCAGTCGGACAAACTTCACGGAGGAACTCCTTTAAAAAGGCTTGCAAACCCCCAGAAAAAACCCTGGTGAACTAGCAATCTTGATTAATATTACACCAAAACAATGATAAATAATGAGCATTAATACAATCTATAAATACATATGGCTTAAAAAGTATAGATACAAAACAATAGGCTGATAAAGCTCCGATAGCAAAACAAAACTTAACAAAGGCATTACTATTCAACCCAGGTGTAGTAGTAGACCCGTGTGGCGAGTGCAACTATCCAACAAATGAAAAGTGCCTCGTCAATCTATGACAAATAAGTCAATCATTGACGCCAGTGGGCTGATTCTCTAAAGATCAGCGGGCGTAGTAGCATTTGGGTATTATAATACATATAGTCGGCAGAAAAATTTCAGAAAAATTAATGGCGCTCTTGTTTACATTTTCAATTTACTTTATTGTAAGGTTTTGTAAATTACCATTCAATCCATGTGTGGTAGTAGGCCCGTGTGGCGAGTGCAACTATTCAACAAATGAAAAGTGACTCGTCAATCAATGACAAATAAGTCAATCATTGACCCCAGTGGGCTGAGTCTTTAAAGATCAGCGGGCGTAGTAGCATTTGGGTAGCATAACATATATAGTCAGCAGGAAAATTACAGAAAAATAGATGGAAATAGATGGCGCTCGTGTTTCCATTTTTGATTTACTTTGTTGTAAGGTTTTGTAAATTACCCGGGAACAAATAACCCTATAAAACTCTGTGCAAATTCCTAAAATTACCTGGGACAATTTTATAATTCAATGGCAACTTACTTTATCGATTGATTATTAAATTACCCCCAGTCTGTTTATTTGTTAACATGAATTATTAAACATAGCAATATCAAATTGCAGACTAAAATGAATTACATGACACAGATTAATTAAAAGACACAGATAAATCAGCTGTAGTAATTAAATGATTTAAGCTAGTGCAGGCTCATTTATTTTTACAGCTCCCAACTCTATTGAAACTATGTTTGTTTTGCACCATATGTCCTTGAATACTTTTTCTTTACCATGCTGCTTTAATCTAAAATATTCGCAAGGAATGTGATTCAGCAGCAATGAACGAAATATTGCCTTTATTGCTCTATTGTGATTGCCCATAGATGGATTTTTCGTCTGTGCACACCGATGTTTCCAAATGGCCCAAACACCTATGGTTAGTATTGTTATTAAAATAGTCCTTTCCAAATTCTCTAAATAAGACTACATGCGTGTCTAGAACAATGGGTTTCGCTCCAAATTTTGCCAAGATTTGGCTGATATAGTTCCAAAATTGTGACGATATTGGACATTCCGCAAATAAATGCTCGATTGTTTCCTCGTCTGTTTGACATAAGTAACACCTATCAGAAGTCGTAATATTGCACTTGTATGTCAAGTGTCCCACCCATAGCCGTCGATGTAGTAATCGCCACAATAAATCACGAGCCATATTTGGTATGTATGGAGAATGTAAGATTTTCCATACATTTTTCCAACTGGATGGTTTATAGCTTGAGTCAGCCCATCTCCTAATTTCTATGGGAGGTGTTACTTGTTTTCGTCTCATAATATGGTACCATTCCTTGGATCTCATCTTGTATTTTAACATCCCATCATCAAGAACTAATGCGGGTTGTGGAGTCAAACTATTATTATTTACATTTGGCAGACGAAACCATTCAATTGGTACAGCATGTTTTATTTTATTTAGCAACCGCTGGACATCTATATGCCTCATATGTGTTTTTCTAGCTACTTCTTGCATTGAAATCCATCTACGTGTTTGAGGGTGTATCATATCAGATAAATGTTGAATGCCATATTTTGCAAAGGACTGTAGATAAAGTACTGCATTGTTATAACATATATTACTATTGCCCCACAATTGCTGTTCTAGTACTTCCTTCCAGCACGTAGGTGGAGGCATGTATCTGTCAAATATTTCTAACTCCTTAACTTGATCTTTAAACACATCTGGTATCATTTGGCTATTCGGAGGTGGCTTCTTTGAGGTAAAAACATGCTCCGCCAGAAATGGTTCTACAATTCTCTCCATGAGAGCTCGTG
This sequence comes from Chaetoderma sp. LZ-2023a, assembly GCA_034401795.1. Taxonomy (NCBI): domain Eukaryota; kingdom Metazoa; phylum Mollusca; class Caudofoveata; order Chaetodermatida; family Chaetodermatidae; genus Chaetoderma; species Chaetoderma sp. LZ-2023a. The sequence continues at coordinate 112,266,043 of CM067360.1, read as the reverse complement.
AAACACATGCCCATGTCTCATCTGATGTAATAAGATCATCCAAAAATTTTAACCTTAAAGAAACACATTTCACTTTAATATCAATTAAATCAAGTCCTCCTTCTAACTTAGCATTATTGAGAACACGATGGGAAACTAAATGATTCTTTTCTTCCCATATGAATGACAATATCACCTCATTAACCTCCTTTTCTACATATTTTGGCATGTGTACAACAGATGCTGTATACCATAGCCCAGATAATGCCAAGTTGTTGACAACAAACACTCTACCAAAGATTGAAAGACGACGACGCTTCCAATTTGCTAATATTCTCTTAAGCTTAGATACTCGTTCATTCCAATTTTGTATTGTATTCGGTTTCCTGCCAAAATAGATGCCTAAAATCTTAATGGTATCATTAGACCAATTGATTTCAAGTGGCTAGTCATTCCGCTCTTTCCATGGCCCCAAAAATAATCCTTTGGATTTTCCTTTATTGATTTTCAAACCAGATGCATTTTGGAACTTTTCTAGTACGTGGTTTAAAATTGCAAAATCATTGTTTGAACTGGTAAACACAGTTGTGTCATCAGCATATTGTGACAGCTTAAGTGGTCTTTCTATGCCACGAATACATATGCCTTGAAAGTTATTATTTTGCCTCAATGCTATGCCAAGTGATTCCATCACAATAACAAATAATAATGGCGATAGGGAACACCCCTGTCTAACCCCACGTTCTAAGACAATTTCTCTGGATAATTGATTGTTCACTAAATAGCTACTCTTGATATCCGTATATAAAATCTTAACCCATTTAATAAAGTTTGAGCCTAACCCAAACGATTGCAAAGAATTAAAAAGAAAATCCCATTCCACACGGTCAAATGCCTTTTCATTGTCCAAGGTAATCACAGCTGAAGGGATGCTATCCTTCTCAACCAATTGTATAAGGTCTCTTATTACCATGGTATTGGTTAGAATTGTCCTCCTGGGTACAGCACATGTCTGCTCCGTTACAATGATTTCTCCTAAAACACTACCTAGTTTCAATGTTAGTGCTCTGGATATTATTTTGTAGTCTACACATAGTAGAGAAATTGGTCTGTAGTTCTGAATTAGACGTCTGTCATTTCCTTTATATATTATCCTTACGTATGCCCTAGCCATAGTTGGTGGTAAATGGCCTTTCTAAAAAATTTCAGTGCCTAATTCTTCCATTATTGGACCTACAAGGTGCCAAAACGTTTGGTGAAATTCAACTGGAAGGCCATCACACCCCGGTGATTTTTCTAGTTTCATACCTTTAAGGGATTTAGTTAAATCTTCTAGTGTTAAGGGTTGATCACAAAATTCACTGCCTGCGTCTGACACCTTTTTGTCTATATTTGCTAACAAATCCAATTTTGCATCTTCATCAATTCCCTCTGACTTGTACAATGACTCATAGTAATTGCATACAATAGTACTCATTTCATTGTTGGTAAAGACAGTTGAACCATCCGGCATGTTTAATGAGCACATCACCTTACCTATTTCCCGTGCTTTTTCTAATGTGCAAAAATATCGAGTTGGCTTTTCCCCTTCTGCGTGCATCTGGGCTCTTGCTCTAATTTTTGCACCCTCAAACTCATATTGTTCTATATCTCTTATTTTACTTTTAATTTTAACCAGTAATTCATAATAATTATCTTCACCATTATTTACTTTAGCATTAATTTTCATCAGTGATCGATGAAGTGTTTTCTTGCGTTTGCGTATTTCCTGTGCTTTTCTAATAGCATACTTTCGGGAAACATACTTTAAATCCAGTTTTACATCCTCCCACCATTGCAATGTGCTCTCATTTGATGCTTTCCTATTAATCCAATGTTGCCAACAACTCTCTATATTATTCTTATAAAATTCTTCTCCCAACAGTGTTGTGTTTAATTTCCAAAACCCGACCCCTTTTGTTACCCAGTCAGCATTGGCAAAGGTTACACAAACCATGTTATGATCGGAGAATGCAACTGGCTTAATATTAACATCTCTCCAGTACATATGGCTTAAAAAGTATAGATACAAAACAATAGGCTGATAAAGATCCGATAGCAAAACAAAACTTAACAAAGGCATTACTATTCAACCCAGGTGTAGTAGTAGACCCGTGTGGCAAGTGTAACTATCCAACAAATGAAAAGTGCCTCGTCAATCAATGACAAATAAGTCAATCATTGACGCCAGTGGGCTGATTCTTTAAAGATCAGCGAGCGTATTAGCATTTGGGTAGTATAATACATATAGTCGGCAGAAAAATTACAGAAAAATAGATGGCGCTCTTGTTTACATTTTCGATTTACTTTATTGTAAGGTTTTGTAAATTACCATTTAATCGACAGGGTTGGATAGTTGGTGAGTTTCCACCACAGTGACTGATGCAGGCTCTTGGCATGTTTTGGGTTCAGTCGCATCTGTGCTTCGTCCACCAGCCTGTTTATTTGCTGTCTGTGAACAGCGCCATTTGTAATGGTCCGTGGCGCCACAAATCAGGCATTTGTCCTTCTGCGGACATGCACTGGCCAAATGTTCAGCGTTGCCACATATCCGACAAGTCTTAGCCTGTCCCCTAAACCACACCAGCAAGAAAAAGGTAATTTCGATAGGCAGTGTGCCTGGAAGTGGCTTGACAATATCTTTCATCCAAACCCGACGGATCCCATTCTCTAATGATCTATCAAACTGATGTTTCATTTTCGATAGAAACTACCAGGCCATAATTGGCCAATTCTGAGTTAATCCGATCATTCGGGATTTCTAAGGGACCTTTCACCTTAACCAACAACCTGTCGCTATCTACCTCTTGAATCTTACAGTCTTCCCCATTCACAACTAACCCATCTTCAAATAATTTTTCCTTAATGGTTTCATTTGCTAATGTCACATGCCATAGATTTCTCTTGATGTTAATTAGCCCCTTCAATACATGGGGCCCCGCGCCGATGACATCTTTTAAGCCGTGATATGCCTCAACCGCACCCACATTCCATCCATTAGTTATCAAGCGTAGGCTTAATAGCTGCTTATATCGACTTGACATAATCAAAACATTGGGTCAAGGCGGCCTCAGTACAACGCTCAATAAAATGCAAGAGCGCCTGGCCAACAGGTAAAAACAACACTCGACAACTGGCGTCCAAACTGGCCAATTATAAAAGCGTGTTACTGAAGTAATGGTACCAGTAAACGCGTATCAACTTAACTTGGACAACACAGAACGAGAGACGAACAAGACAACGCTGTGGCGACAAGCGAATGGCCACCACAAGCTAGCCTGAGGAGCAAATGCTGGAAAATATCACAGCAAAATGCGACCTCACGCAAAGCTAATTGCAAAAATCAAAACTACAGAACTAACGTATGTACAGTTCGGCAAAAGCCAGACAAAAATAAATCATAGGGAGCAGTAGAAATCGTCTAAATCTGACGTTAATAGCAAAGCCTAAGAAACGTGTTGAACTCAGCTACTACTACTACTACTACTACTACTACTACTACTACTACTACTACTACTACTACTACTACTACTACTACTACTACAACCACCACCACCACTATCACTACTACCACAGTACCACCACCACCACCACTACCACCACCGCCGCCACTACTAACACCACCACAACTAGCACCAGGCCTACTACTACTACTACTACTACTACTACTACTACTACTACTACTAACATATCAAAACAGTGCAAGCTAAAATACTCTATTACCATATACCACACCTATAACATAACTACATAGAAAAAAACTTAATAAAGAGCTGATAGCATAATATAATTCAACAAAACCATTATTATTTGAACAGCGTGTAGTAGTAGGCCCAAATGGCGAGCATAGTTACCCAACAAGTGGTAAAGGGACTCATCAATAATTAGCAGTAAGTTACTGCTACTCATTGACGCCATTGAGCCGATTCATGACCGGCAGGCTCAGTAGATCATATGTAGTTTAATGTAGCACACCGCATAGTATTAGGCCCAAATGGCGAGTGCACCTCGCCAACAAGTGGCGAGGTGACTCGTCAATAAGTAACAAAAGGTCACTCATTGACGCCAGTTAGCCGATTCTTAAATACCAGGCGGGCGTAGTAGACTTTATGTCGTATAATGCACAAAGCAAAAGTATACAAACTATGACTACACAGATGGCGCTTTGGGTTCACATTCTAAATTTACTTCATTGTTGGTTTTTTACAAATTACCATGGAACAAATACCTCCTACAATAAACATTTACAAGAGGATGATAATTGTATATATGTAAGATGTCATACTCTGTTAACCTAATGAACTCCAATGTCGGATCACCTCCAGAATATTGATGCGATGCTCATTTGATATTTAAATATACCGATTCCCAGGGTTAGGTTATTCCTCAAAATTATCATCTCCTAAGACATTAAAATTTTAAAATAAAGTCAATTAAATAAAATAAAATACCATATATCAATATACAACAAGCAGCGAGTGTGCTAGCTTATACAAGTTTTGCGTCTGCTATTTTTAGATATCCGTGTTCAATTGGTACTAGGCCAGTTTTGCACCATACATCTTTAAATCTACTTTCTTTTCCATGTTTCACTAGCCTGTAAAATTCAAAATGAATGCAGTTTATCAACAATGATCGAAATATAGCTTGTATGGCTCTTTGGTGGTTGTTTCCTGTATTATCTCTGGCCTCTGAACACCGATGCTTCCAAATGGCCCACACTCCTACAGATAACAGGGTTACTGACAGTTCCTTCCCCTTGCTATTAATGATTCGTCCGATAGTTGAGCAATCTTTGAACATAATTGTTTCAGCCATTAATTTCACATACTTGATTCCAAATTTAGCAAGAAGCATATTGATATATATCCAAAAGCATGTAGCTATACAACACTGTGTAAACAGATGGTCTATTGTTTCCTCCTCAGTATTACATAATAAGCACCGGTCTGTACTTGTTATTTTGCACATATAAGTCAGATGGCCGACCCATAGCCTTCGATGGAGTAATCGCCATGCCAGGTCCCGTGCGTTTGCTGGTAGACAAGGTAGATATATTCTTTTCCACGCATTTTTCCAGTTCTTTGGCGTGCATCCTAAATTTTTCCAATTCCTAACTGCAATAGGAGACTGTCTCCGACTTTGCATTAGCATTCTATACCAGTCTTTAAATGCCATGTTGTATTTTATATGCTCTGACTTAAATACTAATGTTGGTTGCAACATATCTCTGTTGCCACATGCTTTCGGCAATTTGAACCATTCACCAGGTATTGCATTCTTTATTCTAAGAAATAAGCGTTGGGCATCAATATGCCTCATTGATGTTGCTCTTGCGAGATTTTGGATTTACTAAATCACGTAAATATTAAATGCCATTTTTGGCCATAGAGGGCAAATATAATACAGCATCATTATAACGAATCAACTCGTTGCCCCCAAAGACGTTGCTCTAAGGCATCTTCCCAACAACTGGGCTGTGGCATTGTTCGTGTAAATATTTGTAAAGCTTCGAGCTGTTCTTTATATACCTTTGGTATCTTCTGATGGTTAGGTGGCAGTTTATTGCACAAAAATAAACATTCTACTGGAAATGGATTTACGTACCTTTGTAGAAGTGTCCTTGCAACACTTGACCAAGATGAGTTTAAAGTGAGTAACTTATTCAAGAATTTCAGTTTTAAAGAAGCACACTTTGCTAAAACATTAACCAAATCCAGGCCTCCATCATTCTTTTCATTGGTGAGGATTGACTGCGATACCAAATGGGCTTTGTCCTCCCATAAGAAGGACAAAAGTAACGTGTTGATCTTTAACTCTACTGATTTGGGCATATGAACTACAGAAGCGGTATACCACAGTCCAGATAAAATTAGATTATTAAGGACAAATGTCCTGCCAAGTACAGTTAGGCGACGTAGTTTCCAATTTACTAATGCACACTTTAGCTTGGATAGACTTTCTTCCCAGTTCATTATTACATCTTGTTCTCTACTAAAGTAAATACCCAAAATCTTTATGACATCATCTGACCAGTTAATATCCATAACATTGTCAGTTCTGATGCCTTTTGAAAATCTGATAATACTCCATTTAAAATTCTAAAATCGGAATTTTTACCTGCAAACACAGTCGTATCATCTGCATATTGAGACACCTTTAGTGGCCTTTCTATGCCACGTATACATATTCCCTGAAAATCATTACGTTGCCTCAATGTGGCCCCCAACGATTCCATAGCTATGATGAATAGAAGCGGAGACAATGTGCAACCCTGTATGACACCTCGTTCCAACACTACAGGTTCAGATAGATGATTATTTACTAAATAGCAACTGGTTATATCAGTATTAAAATATTGACCCATTTAATAAATCTGGAACCAAAGCCAATATGGTCTAAAGACTTAAACAAGAAATCCCATTTAAGTCTGTCAAACGCCTTCTCGTTATCAAGTGCTATTATTGCTGCTGGGATGCAATCCTGTTCAACTAATTGAATAAGGTCTCGTATAAGCAATGTGTTGTTTAATATTGTTCTTCCTGGTACATAGGACGTTTGATCATCATCAATTACTTCAACTAGGACTGCGCCAAGTTTTAATGTTAGTGCCCGAGTAATAATCTTATACTCTACACAGAGTAGAGAGATTGGTCTATAATTCTGTATTTTATTTCTGTCACCCCTCTTGTATATAAGCCGAACATATGCTTGGGCCATCGATGGAGGGAGATGCCCTTGCTTAAAAATGCTAGCTGCTATTTCTTCTAATACTGGACCAAATATGTGCCAGAATGTTTGATAAAATTCGACTGGAAGTCCGTCACAGCCAGGAGACTTTTCTAACTTCATACCTTTGAGGGATTTTGTCCAATCATCAATTGTTAGTGATTGGTTACAACTTTCGCGACATGAATCTGGAAGTCTTTGCGTTATATTAGCTAAAATATCTCTAGTTGCAGCTTCATCACTTCCCTCAGATTTATACAATGATCTGTAAGATTTGGATGCTGTTTCCATCATCTCTGCATTTGAGGACACTGATACACCATCATTAGTCTTCAGTGAGCGCATTAATTTCTCTATACCTCTTGCTTTTTCCAAGTTACAAAAGTAACGCGTAGGCTTTTCGCCCTCAGTGTGCATTTGTGCTCTTGACCTTATTTTGGATCCATCAAACTGATATTTCTCTATTTCATTTAGTCTACCTTTTAATTTAACTAATAGTTCGTAATAATTATATTCTCCATCATTAATTTTCTTATTAATTTTACACACCGACCTCTGAAGCGCCTTTTTACGCTTTCGCACTGCTCGTGCTTTCCTGAAGGAATACTTCCTTGAAATATGTTTCAGGTCGGATTTAGCATCCTCCCACCAGTCTGTTATACATTCATACAAACTTCTCTTTTCATCCCAATGCTGCCAATAACAACTTTCTACATATTTGCGATAGCAACTATCTCGTAACAACACTACGTTGAGTTTCCAAAATCCATCTCCTCGTTTGATCCAGTCAGCATTGTCTAATGTGATGGAAAACATATTGTGATCAGAGAAAGTTACTGGTTGTATGTGAGTTTTACACGTGCAACCTTTCAATGATCGTTCTACATAGATCCTGTCCAATCTGGATGCTTTCTTTCCATTGGTTGAAAACCAAGTAAAGTCTCCGCCCTCTGGATTTTAAATGCGATAAGTGTCTAACAAGCTTTTATATTCACAGATGTGTTTCAAAATATTATGAGATGTGTCATTAAAATTAGACCTAGCGTTTCTGTCTTTAGCTTCATCTAATATGCAATTAAAGTCACCGCCCATAATTAGGTTTTTAGGCGTTCTGTCTTGAATTATTGTGGAAACATCATTTAGAAATTCACGACGCAATTGATGAGAGGTTGGCGCATAAAGGCACATCAAATTTAAATTTGTGTTTAGTACATCAATTGATACACAAATTCATCTACCATTTATATCTGATGACGAGGATATAACGTCAATATAGTTGAGACAGCGGAGCAGGATAAGAATGGCCACTCCCGCACTATTGTCTTGTGATAAAGAATAAAATATCTGCCCTTTTGAAATATTTTTGAGAGATTCATAAACTTCATGTTTTTGAATTTTGGTCTCCTGTAGAAAAGCAATATCAACCCTCTCATTTGCTAATTCTTCAAGCAAGTGACGCTGCTTGACTTCGGTGTTTAATCCTCTGCAATTTATGGTGCAGATAATCATAATTAGTAAAATGATGTTTACAACCGCCATCATTAGATTAACTTGATTTGTTTTTTAGCTCGTTTCTTAGACCATTTACCTAATTTTCCTGCGAATTCAATGTTTCCTAGTTCTACCACAGACAAATATTCATATTTGGAAATATCAGAATCATGGCGCAGTAGACGATATGTAATGCCTCTCGCCGTTACATAGGGCACTAACTGATCGGTACATCTCCATTTCATCTTTCATTTGTGAACTCTGTGTTTGTATTGAAACATCTGCTTCTGCAATTGACATTATATCATGATCCATATCATTTTCCTCAATCTCGGATTTTGAGCTATTGTCGTCTTTCTGGCGCTTACTTCCACTTGACTTACATTTGGCAGCAACACCATTCCCCATAGCTTCAAGCTGACTTAGATCAATCGGGTTTAGCGCGAAATCGACAGAGCTTTCTGTTTTCTGTGACTTAAATTTACTCTGTCCTAATATTAAGTCATCTTCTAAAGAGTAATGATCTGCGTCTCCGTTACTATCATCATTCGTCTGTATTTCATTTACATCCATAATGGGCCCCACCACATTTTGATTAATTTCTGGAGTTAAAGTTGTTCCCTCCTATAATATTTCTATCTCATCACCTGCAGTTACTCGAATAGGATTTGCTGCCTTTTCTGTCGCCTTTATAATGGCATGAACTTCTACGGTAGCTTCTGCAGCGATGTCATCAGAAGTATTTGTCTCAGATGCATCCTTTAATGTAGGATTGTGTACTTCTACTGTGGGGTTGTTTTTGTTGTTTGGGCAGCGCCATTTGAAATGGCCAGTTAAACCACAGAGCAAACATTTATTTCTATTTGGGCAATCTGCTGCAAGATGATCAGTACTAAGGCAGATTCTGCATTCTTTTATCTGCCCTCTATACCATAAGGGCAGAACAAAGTTGCCATCCAGCGTCAATCTGTTTGGCCAAGGGCTATCCACTTTTTTAAACCAGTTGCGCCTTACACCATTCTCCAAAGTTCTGTCTTCTTCTTCTTTTCGTTCGCTGATCATACCGCCAGTCCTAAGTGACTATCGACATGATCATAGGCGTTAAGTGCGTGGATCCATGGTTTATTAGTGCGCCGTGCGGCCTGGAACCTCCGTCTTCAGCACTCGAGGTTTCTGTCAGGGTTACCTCACCCTTACCTCCTTTAGTCGCCTCTTACGACACGCAGAGGATACGGAAGGTGTATTCTAAGCCCCACCCACAGGGCTATCCAAAGTTCTGTCAAACGGATATGTTTCCCTTTCAATCCTTTGTATTTTACCATACTTGTTCAGGTCATTCATGATTCGTTCATCTGGAATCTCCAATGGAACTTTCATTTTAACTAACAACCTTTCCGACTCGATTTCTTCTACATTACACACTTCGCCTTTCACAACAAGGACCTCTTCTAGCAGCTTCTCCTTAATACTTTCATTCACCACAGTCACATTCCAAACAGTTTTAGTACCATTGATAAGCCCCTGCAAAACAGCTGGTTCCGCGCCAACGACGTCCTTTAACCCATGATACACGTCGATAGCCGTGACACCCACCCCTTTGTTGTTATTTTAAGGCTTAGGGTACGCTTATAGAAGGTTGCCATGGAGTTTTTAAAAAAAAATAGGAACCACATACTACTACAATATATAATGACGATAATACAAATATATAATACCGAGACGTCAGGGAAAGAGCTTATTAAGTGGTTCACTAACACCTAACTTCTTCTTTTTTTCTCTTTTCGTTCGCTGATCATAGCGCCAGTCCTGTAAGTGACTATCGACATGATCATAAGCGTTAAGCGCGTGGATCCATGGTTTATTAGTGCGCCGTGCGGCCTGGAACCTCCGTCTTCAGCACTCGAGGTTTCTGTCAGGGTTACCTCACCGTTACCTCCTTTATTCGCCTCTTACGACACGCAGAGGATACGGAAGGTGTATTCTAAGCCCCATCTACAGGGAATTCTAACACCTAACTGATTACAGTATACTAACATATATATGAATAAATAGTACAGTCATATATGTGTTAGTCTGTTCGAGTTGACCTGGGACAGCCAACTGACTATACAGTTTTATACGATTAAAGATCTAGGCTTGCTCTTACAAATGACAAAGGAATTAAATCTACTCACTCTAGCGATCTTGCCAAATATAATGAGCTAGCCAACGAATTATAGAACTGGCGCGGGGAGAAATGTATTGCGTTGAACACAGGTAGAGGAGCCCTATTAAATGGCGGAAACCGCCAGCTAAGAGGAGTGCCTTTAGAAAATAGAGACGCAAAATCCGCTCCAACCAGGACAAGAATTTACAAATTAAACATAAAGTTTGAAAGGAAATACTAATACGAAATATATGTATAAAATTTATCTACAAAATCGCGCTAGAAACTAGCAAATTCGGGCAGCAATTGCAGAGCTAAATAAACGCGTGCGTTCACTTCGACTACTACTACTACTACTACTACTACTACTACTACTACTACTACTACTACTACTACTACTACTACTACTATTACTATTACTACTACTACTACTACTACTACTACTACTACTACTACTACTACTACTACTACTACTACTACTACTACTATTACTACTACTACTACTACTACTACTACTACTACTACTACTACAACTACTACTACTACTACTACTACTACTACTACTACCGCTACCGCTACCGCTGCCGCTGCCGCTGCCGCTGCTGCTGCTGCTGCTGCTGCTGCTACTACTACTACTACTACCACCACTACTACTACTACTACTACTACTGCTGCTGCTGCTGCTGCTGCTGCTGCTACTACTACTACTACTACTACTACTACTACTACTACTACTACTACCTCTACTACTCCTACTACTACTACTACTACTACTACTACTACTACTACTACTACACAAGTATACAACTGGCTGCGTGTGTTCCTGGGCCTTATTCCAAAATGAATCACTCTAAGAGTATAATAAATTATGACCAATGATATGGGATTAGAATATCTTTTGCACGTGGCTCGTGTTGATGTTTCAAGTTTTTTAAGTTCATTGAAGTACTCCCAGGTCACTATGTAACATTATTATTAGTTCACCCCCCCCTTACCGGTAAAACCGGCGGGACTTTAGGTTTGCACCCCGTCTGTCCGTCTGTCTGGCTGCGTGTCTTTTTGCAGTGCTTCGAAGGTATTCAACTGAGAATCGGTGCATTGCTTAGTTATGAGAGGTTACAAACCAAGTTCGAGATTCAGGTGTATGCGTCAATTTTTGATGGAGTTATGCCCCCTTTCGACTTAAGAAATACGAAATATATCAGCTTTCCGCACTTTTTTCCCTCACTATTTAAGGGAGAATCTGTACATAGCTTTAATATAAGGAGTTACAGAGCAAGTTCGAATTTCAGATATTTTCGTCAATTTTGCATGGAGTTATGCCCCCTTTTGACTTATGAAATACAAACATATCAGCTTTCAAGACTTTTTCGTTCTCCTTCACCATATATAACTGAAACTTGGTTTATTGCTTGGTTATGACAAACTCAGGTCAAGTTGGAGCTTCAGATGCTTATGTCAATTTTTAATGGAGTTTTTGACTGTCAATCTCTAAAGATATGTGTCACCAGGTAGGGGGCATGTATTGCAAAGCAATACTTACAGAATTATTATTATTATTATTATTATTATTATTATTATTATTATTATTATTATTATTATTATTATTATTATTATAGTCCAAACCATATAAGGGGCATTACTGCTGTAACACCTGCCGCAACGGGACCCATATTGTTGTCCAATATTATCTGTACGGGAGCAGAATCATGGCTGACCAATTGTATAGACTATGACATCGTCAACAGCAGGTGTACACACAGAAACGATCTTTCCCTTAGTTGTGGTAGGTGTTGTCATTAGCCATAAAAATTATTTTATTGAAGGAAAAGATCAGGGAACTAACACATGCTCTTAGATGACAGGTTTATATAATAATCCACCTATACCCACCAGTGAAAAACAGAATAAACAGAATAATTTTTAAAAAGCAGCTAAATACCATTTATGGTATTCTAGCGGGAACCAATTAGTGACAAAGTTGGACCCTTGCGTAGGCGTGTGCGATTATGCGATTAAATCGAAAATCGCGATTATTTTTTAAATCGTAAATTCATATGATTAAAAATTATATAATCGATTAATCATTAATAAGTCTACAGCATAAAATATTTCAAAACCTATCTTTTAATTACTCTTTTGATGCCATCGGTCACGCAAATTTACATTCTGCTCAGCGAATGCATGTCCATTTGCAGGCCAAGAGAAGACTATTTTTTGAAAATGTATCACTGGAATGACTGGCTCGAGAATAGAGCCAGGGATTCCACTGAAACATTTTCAAAAATAGTATTTTCTTGGCCTGCAAATCGACTTTTATCAACACCATTGCAGCTTTCGTCATTGATATGCTTTTTGGCTGTTATAAATGGGTAATTTGTACTCAAGCTGATTAATCGAGTAATCGCAATTATTATTAAATAATCGATCGTGATTACTGAAAGCAATAATCGCGCATGCGCTCTGGTGTATGCTGAGCGAATAAATATTACCCGCTATAGCTGGTCATATAAGCTCAGTTATCACTGCGTCCTCCAGCTAAAATACTGTCTAAGTTTAAAATAATTTGACTGAACGTCATTGTTTCCAGAGTCAGGGTCTACTTCCGTTCCTTTAATAAAGTTGGTCGTTGTTATTTTACTTGTGTTCTAGCTATGACATTCAAATATGAAGTAATCCAGTATTAGCTATGCCACACCTATCTCTAGCTAAGCTCCACGGATCAATCGATCCCTGTACTCCCTGAATCTCACTTTCCAGTAAACTATACAGGTAAACTGTTGAATATTTTAAATACTAGTTTGACTGGGTGCTGCCATAGTATGGTAGCAACAGCCGCCAAGTCAAATTAGTTTCAAAATGCCCAACAGACTGTTTATTAAATACTAAAAACATACAATTCGCACAACTTGACGGCCTATTAAGCATTTATGATACACTAAATCGCGTCATTCGTGACGTAATTGATTATGACATCAGCCTACATGTGAGGTAGTTCTTTATGACTTCATATGATTGATCGATGAACTAGATTCGTAAATTTTTAGCAAAGTTCCTCCCACATTTGACGCACGTTGACATCGATTTCAAACTTTAAAGGCTCAATTTCCCAGAACCCCAATGTCAAGGTTATGATACAAATACACTTTTGAGAAATTTGAGACTAATTTGACTGGGACAGCAACAGCTCCCAGACAAATCGTCTCGTAATATTCAACAGAATGTTTATTCAAGCGGCTTAAGCGGTTTGTATGCTTTTATCACAGGGGATGGACCCAGCGTGGATGGGATTCGCTTGGTAGGAGGGACGCGAACCCACGGTCGGGTGGAAATTCAGCTTGATGGTGTTTGGGGATACGTATGCGATGACTCGTTTGATAGAAATAACAATGGTGCTGCCGTAGTATGCAGAATGCTCGGTCTGAGGTAATACGTCTGAAAAAGGATGAATCCAGTTCTATCTATGCCCCGCCCATGTCTAGCTAAGTTCCGCCCACGCTTTGCCCATGTTGCGATCGATCGGTCCCAGCACCCCGTAAATCTCGATTTCCAGGAAATATATACAGGCTGCACAACATACAATTCGTACAAGCTGACTGACTATTAAGCGTTTTCGACGAACTTAATCACGTCATTCATGACGTAATTGATTATGACGTCAGATTATGTGTGACGTAGTTGATTATGACGCCATATGATTGATCGATAGACTGAGATTCCTATATTGTTGACCATTACAGCCTCTATAACTGGATGGTACCGCGGGTATATCCAGAAGCATTATTAACCCGTTCAGGTAGAAGCCGGCCAAGACCGGCCTCTGCAGGGGTCTTGAGAAATGTCCATTTGCAGACCAAGAGAAGACTATTTTTGAAAATTTACAACTGAAATGACTGGCTCGATAACCGAACCAGTCATTCCAGTAGTAAATTTTCAAAAATAGTCTTCTCTTGGCCTTCAAATGGACATTCAATAAGTAAATATTTTATTTTTTTTGAAAAAATTTAGTCATTAAAGGATTAAACGCATTTGGTTGCCATATCGTCAACACAGATTAACCCTTGATTATCGATTATCGAGCCAGTCATTCCAGTGTTAAATTCTCAAAAATAGTATTCTCTTGTTCTGCAAATGTGCATTCGTCAAGACCACTACAGGGCTGTCTTCGTAATGAAAAGATTAAATTGTGGAACTGTGTAGATCTCGTTAACCGTGGACCATGGTTCACATCCACTGGTTATTTCTCGATATGTTTGCATACTGTGTCAAATTCGATTGACTAACCATAGCTAGTATGCTGGTTTACTATATCTCTTATAGAAAGCTAAGCAATAGTTTAATTGATTAAGAAATATCATTTTTTTCTACCACGTTTCAAATGCAATTCGTGTAGTTTTATCTGTATGCACAAAATTATCAGGATGGCAACATCACACGGCCTTAGTGAAGGTCCCAGTTGCACCAGAATTTAGGCATGATATGTAAGGTTTCATTCCAGCTATATTTGGGTGATGATATCGGAATAAGTACGCGTTATAATTTCGTAGCATAAAATCTGCATGTCTGTGTGTCAGCAGCTGTTTCTCAGATAATATTGATCCAATCTGACTCAAGATTTTAAAACAAGAGACAGTGACCCTGTAAACTAGGAATTCCCAACTTTGGATATGATAAAGTATTGAAAAATTACAAACTTGTTCATTTAATTCTTTTATAACAATGCATTGACCGGGGTCATTCCATAAAGTGTCAATCTAATTAAATTGAAAACGCATTTTCGCGGAGTTTACGCAAATTGTCGTCTACTATGATGATATACAGTCGCATGCCTTACACAAACACATATCAATGTATATAAGTGTTTGACTAAGACACACGGCCTAAATCTAACTAAATTGAAAACGCATTTTCGTGGGGTTTGCGCGAATTGTCGTCTGCGTGTTTACGCAAATTGTCGTCTGTTTTGGATATCTATATGATATAGAGTTTCCTGAAACATATCGCTGTATAAAATCGCCTGACTACGGCACACAACCTATTTGAAAGGTGGCCATTTTGGTGGATTGTTTTGTTTTGATTAGATGGGAATGAATTTGAAATCCTATTTATACCAAACATTATAAGCTTACTTTAATTTTTTTTTTCTTCTTCATGTAATATAGTGGTGGTGTTCACAGATCCGTGCACTGGACTAAAGTCGAATAGGGTAGTATTGTTGTAACGCCTCTCCTGGTAATGGAAGAAAGTGACTAACACAAATCTCCTCAAGTCAAATGCATCATCTACCAGGCATATCAGGAATCATCAGATAGTCGCCCGATCAGTCCACATGACTATGAATCATTGCGAACTTCGTTAGAAGCCGCTAAAGTTAGGAATTATGCGACAATTCTAGACATTAGCAAACAACTTAGAGAGAAGGAAATCCCCAAAATTTACTATCACAGAAAACGCAGGAGCCTTTTCACCATGAAAAGGAAATTGGAGAATGAAGCGGGCAGCATATGACACTTTCAGTGATGGAGCTGGAAGAAGTGGTTGTACGACAAAAAGGCCGTCTAGACAACCCTCGTCAGCATTCAGAGTGTATGATCCCAACTGCATTTCGTGTGGAAAGGAAAAGTACCTGAAGCAGTCAGGATCGCAGGAAAATCGTGTCAAAGCTGCACAACTGAGCGTTGACCAACGAATCAGGGAATGTGCAATTATAAAGGGAGATGAGAAAAATTTAGCTGTTACTGGTCGAGACATTGTAGCTGCAGAGGCCCATTATCATGCTTCGTGTTACAAGAACTACACAAGATGTAGGATGAATGACCAAGAGGGCTTGGACAAGGACAGTAACAAGGGCAAAATATGTGCTGGCGCACTATACCAAGCAGTAGAAGCAAAAGCTTATAAAGAGGTTTTTCAGTACATCCGAATTGCTATCATACCAAATAGGCATATTGTTAGGATCACTACACTGACAGCCAAATTGGAATCTCTTATGCAGTCCAATGGAGTTGAACTATTAAAAGAGTCAACTAAACTCTACATCCGTAGGAAACTGGAATCTGAGCTTGGAGAATCCTTGCATATTTTCCCTGCCGAAAAGGGAAAATTGTTAGCTGTTCCAGACAATGTTACATTGCAGGACATTGTCTTAGACAATCAGATTTTGCAAAAAGAACTTAATGTTTGGAAGACAAAATCTACAAGTGTCAACAAGTTCAATGATCAGACCTCGTCACATATTCGATCTCCACAAGACATGAGAACAACTACATGGCCTTGCTATCCTTCTGATGTACACAAAGAAGCATTCATGGTACCGGATTATCTTGAACGGGTTCCCATAGTGTTAGTTACTGGAGATCCTGAAAATAAGAGTCCATCACAAAGGGTCAAGATACTGATTCCGTCGTTTAATCAGGACATAATTTATACAGTAACATGCGGCAAACAGAAGCCTCCTAAACACCTATTGGTACCATATGCTGTGAAGATCCCCCACTGGTAATGTTGAAGTAATCCAAGCAATGAACAGACTTGGACATGGAGTGTCATGCTCACAGCTGGATGAAAATGATACTGTCCCATGTCTCCAGAAACTAGCAGCTATCCTGAATCAACAAGCTGTTCTTCCACCTTTCATTTAGTCTAATGTATTTACAAATCTAGCCTGGGACAATATAGACAGAATGGACCTTTCCGGTTTTAGCGATGCCCCGCCCATTTGTAGCTAAGCTCCACCCACACCTCGCTCGTGTTGGGATCGATCAATTAAAAAAACCCACACAGGTAAGCTGTTGAATATTTTGAAACTAATTTGACTGGGTGCTGTTGCTGCTTAATGGACGAGGTCAGATGATGGATGAATACTATGGAAAGGTGAATTGGAGAGACTCTCACAGGAAGAGGGACATCTCATCAGGTGAATGGAATTGCAGTACAGCCCAAAGCCTATGGGCCACATCTCCCCAAAGACTACTCTCCCAGACATTAAGAAACAAAAGCAAAGAACTGTTTCCACAGAACATCAAGATCTTGAAGTATATATTGATGGAGAGCGAGTTGGCCCACATCCACTGATAACCATATCTACTAATTTATTAGAAACCAAGAGAGTAGCAGAGATAGCCCTGGACAAGAATTTGATTTGGGTACTTTCAAGCCTAGCAGATGGGCAAAATCGGAAAATTCCGTGCTGGACTGGGTTCAGCATCAAGCCACCAGCATACTATGCACAAGTGATCAACCTTCAAACAGACCATCCTGGTGTGTATTAAGCCTTTAAGACTGGCAACTTTTCTGTTCAGATCTCTCGCAATAACCCATTTTGGCGAATCTCAGTTGATCAAACCACTAAAATTACAGTCAACAAAGACACACAGACTCCATGAGTGCATTCTTAGGACAATTGACCTTTCCATTTTTAGCTATGCCCCGCCCATCACTAGCTAAGCTCCACCCACACCTCGCCGTGTTTGGATTGATCGATCCCCGAATGCCCTAGCTATCAATTTCCTGAAAACTATACAGGGAAGCTGTTGAATATTTTGTAACTAATTAGACTGGATGCTGTTGCTGCCATAGGCAGCAACAGCGCCCAGTCAAATTAGTTTCAAAATATTCAACAGAATATTTATTAAATAGTAAAAGCAAACAATTTGTACAACAGCCCATAGACCGTCATCAAATATGCGTGCGTGACGTACTTATCGACGTCATTCATGACGTCATTCATTATGATGTCATTGTACACATCACACAGTTCATTATGACGTCATATGATGGGTGGGTACTCTGGAAAGGTGAATTGAGAGACATGGTGCAAGAGAACAAATTGTATGCATATCTGCAGGGACCAAGGATTCAAAAGGATGAAGAAGCTGTATCAGCAGTTGTAAGCCTCATACAAAGCTGGATAAACCCATTTGCTGAGAATCAGCATCTCATTAATATGGCTACTGCACCAGCGCCTCGGGATATTGCCTTTGACATGATGAACGTATTTGAGATTGGGGGAAATGTTATGTCAGCGTCAGGGATGAGAGACTAGAGAAAGACCCACCCGAGAAGAAATTACACGATACAATAAAAATGAACAAATTGAACACTTTCAGTACCATGTGCAAGAAGAAAGAAGTGAAGACAATTGGGACAGCAATTGTCTTGAAAACAGATAGGTCACTTTTTGGTCGCATCATTGTGATGGCACAAGAGTGCAATCTTCAAATGTTGGATATCCTCGCCTATCTTTTCGGACCTTCACCATTGGTCCTGGCAACACCAGATGGGTTGTTGAGAAAAACCAACAAAGTTGCTTTGGCTAAATTGGTACAGAAGAATGTAGCACTTGCAGAGGATGTACCAAGAGATTCTGCAACACTTCTGGATGGAATGAACCTAGCGCAGCCAGTAAAAGGTGATCAAGCCACATTTGGGGATGTGACTAAATCGGTCCTGACTATGGCACTAAGGGATGGAGGCCCGAGTCATAGAATTGGTGTTGTTTTTTTACGCATACCGAGAACGCTCAATTAAGAACAGTGAAAAATCTGTAACAGAAAAAAGCACTCTGGCTCTGGACATATGTTACACGGTTTCACAGACTCGCACATTATGAGACAATGGAGGAAGCTTATGAGTCATGGCAACAACAAAACCAGTTTAATCGCTTTAGCAGTCACTGAATGGAATAAGGGCAGTAGAAGACGCATTCTCTAAAGTGTTTGCAAGAAGAAGCTGCTGAGCGTTTGCTACTGCATACAGCACATGCTGCAGACGACGGATACCAAGCAATTGCGATTAGTTCCGAAGACACAGATGTATTCATCATGTGCTTGGCATTCTATGAGAACATTGACTCCTCATTGTTCCAAAAATATGGCACTAGAACACACACACAAGGGTCATTTTTATTAGAAAAATATTGACTACTGTTGGCAGACATGTCTGTCTGGCTCTCATTGGTTGCATGCATACACCGGATGTGATACTATGAGTACATTTGCTGGAAAAGGCAAGGTAAATGTGCTGAAAACTTTTACCAACAACACGGAAGCAAAGATGGTCCTTGTTTGGCCTTGTGCTAAGGATGCCGGAAGAGACACCAGCGCGTAGAGCCTTGGAATTCTCCCTACTTGGAGCCAACAAATACAAAGCCATGAGAGGACGTTAGTGCATAAATCTTCTAAGAGTCCTACGTGGTGACCTCAAGAAAGCAGGACTCGGTACACTCAAGTCAAGAATGGACCTGAGGAAGCTAAGGATTTCAGCTGAGGACAAGATACAGTGGTAAACACGAAGAAGGACTGATTGCAGCTGTAGGATGTGTCTACTACTACAGTCGCAGAATACAGTAATCATACATACAGAAGTACATTCCACATTCCGGGACTTGGGCCAGGAATGAGATCTCTCTCCAGAGCTCATGAACAAACTAACACATGCCTTCTTTGCGCCTCAAAAGCATCCGCTATGAGAGTTAATGGGTTGAGATATCACATGTTTTGTGCGACAGAAAGGGGAGATAGAAAGTCATCAAATGCCACCATGCAAGGAACTGTTTAGTGAAACATGTACAACGTACAAACTATCAGGCTGCAATATGGAAACGGTGTTAGGATCAGGATCTTCAGATCCCAAAGCCTATTGGTAGAGGATGGAAGTTAGAAAAAGAAGACGGATTTGCGCAGTTGGTTGTATGGAAGTCCAGCTGGCACCAGAGGCTGTCCTGGATCTACTAGCTTGCAATTGTCCCACGAAGTGTAACCTGCCAAAATGTGTCTGCTTGGCAAATTGACTCAAATGCACTTACATGTGTAAAATACAAGATTGCAACAACCAGGAATCAAGTAGTCATCAATGTGATTCTGTATGATTATTTATTCTTATAGCAAGTTAACTGATAACTGTTGCTGCCGATAGCAGCAATGACTCTCCTTCAAATAATTTGCTAAATATTCATGAAAAATGCAATTTCTACTATCTAATGTTATGAAAACGATTTGACTGAAAAGCATTGCTGCAGAAACGTCCAACCCTATTGTTTTCAAAATAATCAGCAGGACTACCCACGCAATAACACATTCTTTCGGGCAATTCGATTGACAGTCGTTGCTGACTAAATTAGCAACAACGTTATCAAGTTATTCCCAGAAAAATCATTGCCAGGTTTTAAATGTGGTTAGCTAACATATGTACGTACAATTCGGTAGACCTGTGTCGTATACGTTGTCAATATCGGGCGTGAGATTTGTTCAAAACTGCTCATTCTCCTTCGATTAATACTTACCATTACATTACTTATTGATAACAATCAATTCATTGTTTATACTCGGCTACTAGAATAAAACAGACTCTACTGATTCCTGGAACCGGGTACCCGCCCCAACAACCATGTACATGTTGTCATGAACCCTCACTCTTGATTACATAGCTAATTAGGAATGACCGCCATTTTGTTCTCTCAAATATTCAAAGTTTTATTGTGATATTTGTGTGATAGCTTAGCGCCTACGTATTGGATTGGACTGCCAGGTTGTATTAATCTATAATATATCTAGTTGTAGTGGAGACTTAGTGTCTCCAATTTCCGTTGGTATCAATGTTCCATTTAAACTGGGGCATTTGAGAAACGTGGAAATGGCCTACCTAAAACTCCCAACGGCGATTAAGCAGTAAGAAAGTTTTATAGGGGACGAAATCACGGTTCCAACACTAAATCGGCTTTACGTCGTGGTTCGTGATTATGTCTGGGCGGGTGACGTCACACCCTTCTTGTCCAGATTATTTTGTTATAAAATCTTTCTGTAGGCACGCATCTTTCGTTAATGCCGCGTTCTTGTTGGCTGCCGTTTATTAATGAATCTTTTAGTCTTGTTTTTGCGTTTTGTCCGTTCTGTTGTTGGAGCGGTTATGGAAAACTCTTGGTTAGATGTTGTAACACTGCGGCTCTACCGTGATTTACAGCAGTTGGTTAAATTCGTTTAATTATCTGATTTGTCTCGTGTCTTTTTGGGCCAGGTTATCTGGTTCCTTCATTAGTTAACTTTTGAAATGATTCTTAAATTTATCACGTATGGTTAATCGACACGTTTTCTGTTTCCTATGTTTATGCATCCCTGAGGATCAATTTATGGATGTATTTCGGGCGTTACCGCTCTTTCGCCTGTTACAGCGATGTTTGTGGTGCGTTTTCATGATTATGGATGCTGGATGGTTATCAATTTTTTTGGTGTCAATGAAATTTGAAAATAATTTGTCTGCCTCCGCTGTTTATACTTGACTGGCTTGCTTATTGTATCCTTATACGTACCTTGCAGTCCCGGCCCGCCCGCCATCCTGTGTTGAATGCCTAAACTGGTGAATCTGATGTTCAAGGACCACGTTTGTTTTATGTGTACTACGTGTAACATTGTAAAGAGGTGTTTTATATGTTCAGGGTGGTCGGAGGAATTCTTTGACTCTTTTTTTACCCAAAGTGATGTGGCTCAGTCTGACGCGGTCTCAATCGGGATCCACCTGTTTTGGCTCAGGTTGCTGGTTCCCGTCCTCGATTGGAGGGAGAGGTGTCAGCACCCTCTGCATGGTTTGGGCCTGCTATATACGGTTTCTCGCATAGCATCCTACCCACAATGGTGTCGGCGCTCATCCCGAAGCCTGGGGCACAGTCTCTTCCCGGGTCTGGAATGGACCCTGTTCTAATACAGAATCCAGGTCTGGCTATCGGGGGTGGGGGGGGGGGGTACCATCTTTATGGTCGCATGGTGGTCCCTTTTGGCTCCGGCCCATCGGGTACTGCTTTTCCACGGCCGCCTCCGGGCAGTCCAGTAGCAGTTGCTGACCATCCAGCATGGAAGCTGTTCACCATGACGGTTCCAGTGTTTCCACATCCAACGATGACCCTCCGGGGTCGGAGGATGAGGAAACCATGGAGAAGAGATTGTGGTGGCCTATGAAACCGTGGGAGGAGTGTATTGAGTTTGGTCCTCTCCCCGACAGGACCGGCCTCCATCTGCCCGTCTTGGCACAAGCCATGACAGACACTCCACCCGCGATTGAGGCTGCATTGGTACCGGGCACATGTCCCATGATGGTTGGCTTGCCAACGGCCATGGTGGGTGGTGCTGTGGGCCAGCCGTGGTACATACCTACCACGGCGGAACCAGAGACTAGACACAGTGTGCTAATGGCGCCCGTGTCTGGCCCCGGTTCCGGAACCATCACGAGTCCACACAGTTTTCCCTCCATGGACTGGATTGGTCCATGGGGTGCCCGCGGAGCTATTTGATACCAGTGACTATGGTTTTCTAACAGTGGTTCCTTGCCGGTAGGCAATTGTTGGTAGGCCTGTGAATACATCAATGGATGATATGGTGACATGTGTTTCCACTTCAAAGACGGACTGGGTTGATGCCTTGGCTTGGCTAGCCAAGGTGGACCCGTATGTGGTAGCAACCACCTCAGTGGAGGACACTCCGTATGCGTCAGCCATATGGACGGGGTCTTGCCCGTGGCCTGGATCCAGAGCATTAACTTGGACCCGAAGGCTAGAGAGTTATTGGATGCAATTTATGCTAAGCAACTCTCGTGGCTAAAGGCCAACTCCATGCGTCCTCTAGGGAGGTGCGTGCACAGTTTTGAATTCCAATGGTGGAATATGACAGTTATGGCTCGGTCCCCACGGTCACAAAGGATGGTTGTTAGGAGCTGGGTGTCCCGTGCTCTAGGGTGGGTTTTTCGGCTCAATTGCTTGTGGATGGGAGCCAGGCCTCTATGGAGGAAGTCATGGCACTATGTGATGAGGGTGTGTAGGCGGCTCTGAATGGCATCAACTACTCTTATCGCCTGCTTGAGTCACTATGGGATGAAGCGGGGCAGCCTGCCCAGTCGCGCCAGTGACGTTAGGATGCCTTGATGACAGTCTGGTGCTGTCAATGGATGCACTTGCCCAGATGCAAGTAAGTGTGCTTAAGTCAAGGAGGCACATTGGTCATTGACCGTATGCATCTGGCCGTAGCCTTCAGGGGAAGGTTAATTGCAAGCCTCATGAATGGTCCCAGTATCTTTGGTGGCCAAGCTTGGGCCATCTTAGAGGACTCTGCCAACATTGCACAAAATCGACTAGCAGTTGATATGCAGCTGGAGCTAGTGCGCCAAGCACATGTTCCTGGACCTGCAAACTTACTGCCAGCGGGACAGTCTTCAGATAAGCACAAGAAGAGGAGCAAGTGCGTTTTCTTCTTGTATGAGTTATGGGCCTTCCTTGCATCATAAGGCAAAGAAGGCAATGAAGACTAAGGAGGCCTCCCCAGCCCCACCGTCCCCTAATGCCGGCGCTGAATGTCCTAGAGGCGGGATGGGTGGTGGAGGACCTCCAAGGGCGGACAGAGGGGAACGAGGCGTACCTGGTGGTGTGATAGCTCCATTCACATCCGCCTGGACCACACCGGTGTGACAGGAACAGCGGTGCCCGTCAAATCTTGCAGGCCTAGGCCTACATGGCTCCATCTCTCCTTTGTCAAGAAGAAGGAGGGGGTGGGCCATGAGTCAACCACCATCCGTGGGCATCAATGCGCCTAATGTGGTTGGAAGGCTCATACGTTTTGCCGAGGCCTGGCTAGATGTGACGTCAGACATCCTGGTGTGGGATGGATACCCCATGGTTACATTCCAGAGTGGTGGGATTTCCCACCAACAGGCTTGTCATTGGCACCTGTCTGGACGCCCATACCAAGGGATCCAGACAAGTTAGAAGCCATTCAAAACGAAGTGTCAGTCTTGTTTCTGAAGGGAGTAATAAAACCAGCAAACCAGAAAACTTCGGGCTTCTATTCGAACATGTTCATTCTTTCCAAGAGTATAGGGGTCAAGACCCATACTCAATCTCAGACTATTAAATTGGTTCATCCATACACCTCATTTCCAACGAGGCCATTAATGGAGGGGTTGGGGAAAGGAATGTGGTGTGTGTCGATCGATCTGAAAAATGCATACTTCCACATTCCAATGAGCGAAAGCTTTCACAGGTATCTATGATTCACATTCCAGAATCGTGTCTGGGAGTTTGTTGTACTTCCATTCGGCCTGTCGACAGCCCCGATGGTCTTCACGAGAGTGGCCCAAGTGGTGACAGCGTTTCTCAGGAAAGAGAGCGTGGCACATTCACACCCACATAGACGACTGGCTTATCAAGGCAGAAACGCCAGTCAAGTTAAAGATGAATACTTTTCTGACTCTGAAATTACTTTCAGAGCTAGGATGGATAGTCAACAAGGAGAAATCTGAGTTGACACCAACTCAACATTTCGTCTATTAGGAGATGCGATTCGATCCAGAGAAAGGCATGGTACACCTATCAGAGTCCAGATTGCATACTCTGAAAGCCATTCTCAAGACCATTCAAATGGGAAACCACATTCAGGTGAGCAGGTTTCTTCAGATGCTGGACATGATGGTCTCCATGGAGCAGGTTATCCCGCACGCTGCTCTCATGAGAATACGTATCCAGTTATATCGTATTCTCTCTGAAAACAGGAGACAGCCCTTCTATTCAAACCGTTACCGGTTTTAGAGCCGATTATGTCGCATCTAGCATGGTGGAAGGAGCGTCAGAATCTCCTAGTAGGAGTTTCGCTTCAACAACACCACCCCCAGCTATCCGTGTATACAGATGCATCGCTGGAGTAGGGGGGGGGGGGGGCGCCTGGGAGAACATCAGGTCTCAGGCACATGGACTCTCCTAGAGAGTCAACTGCATATCAATCTGTTAGAGATGATGGCAGTAGAATTGTCACTGGAGAGATTTCTTCCAAAAGTCAGGGGCAAGGTGATATTGATACAGTCGGACAATTCGACAGTAGTATCATACGTAAATAACCAAGGAGGGACCAAATCTCCCACACTGTGTATGAAGGTGTGGAATTTGATTCAATGGTGCAGGATTTACTCAGTTGCTTTGAAATCAACTCACATTCCTGGCCGATTGAACATTCTGGCAGATACTTTGTCTCGCAGACAGAGAATTCTGCCAACAGAATGGTCTCTCAATGCTCCGGTTCTAGAAAGGATATTCGAGCATTGGGGCAACCCAACGTGGACTTTTTTGCCACAAAGGAAAATGCTCAAATCATAGCTTATGTCTTGCCGATCCCAGATCCAAATGCCGTCGATACAGATGGATAAGCTGGAAGGGGATGCACGCATTTGCGTACCCACCCACCATCCTTCTCCCGAAGGTGCTGGTGAAAATCCGAGAAGAACCATGCCTGGTCCTGCTAGTAGCGCCTTTTTGGCCCAGCAGGGCATGGTTCACAGAGCTTCTGGAGCTATTGGTGGACAATCCAGTACAGCTGCCCGAGATTCCGAACATAATCTCTCAGGCCAAGGGCCGCTTCCTACACGAGGGACCCAAAATGTTAAAATCGACTGCATGGATCTTATCAAACAATGTTCCATGTCGGAGGTCTTTTCTCAACAGGCTGCATGTTTTATCACATCCACGAGAAGGAGGTCAACCTTCAAGTCATATAATAACAAGGTTAGCAAATTTGCAGAATGGTGTAAGAGAAAGGATTTCAATGCCTTTCAAACATTGTTCAGCAAATAGCAGACTTTCTCTGTGAACTATTCCATAGTGCCTTGGCTCATGTCACGGTTGCTGGATACAAGTGAGCTTTGGCATCTGTTATCCCTTGTCTAGCCAACAGGTATAGTGCAGAGGTGGCCCAGTTAAAGGTGATGGTGAAGGGAATGAGCAATCTCCGACCGAGAGAACCAGTAGTCATGCCAGCCTGGAGTCTATCTTTGGTGCTTAATGTGCTAACCAAGCATCCATTCGAACCATTTGGTTCGGTTAGCCCAAAGCATTTGACTCTGAATTCGGTCATTCTACTGGCAGCTTCATCAGCCAGAAGGCGTAGTGAGATCCATGCACGTTCAGCAGAGAGGGACCGATTTATTGTCTTTGGAGACGGTCTGGAGAAAGGGGTGGGCGGTTATGCGAATGCGAGTCTTTCAGGACTTGATGGTCCTCTTTGACAATGACTCTTTGTCTAGTTCAGTCTCATTCTTTCTCTAGGGTACTTAAGTCATTTAAGGCTTGCCCCTTCCCACCAGGTTACTGATCAAATCTGGTGTTATCAATAAGTAACGTAATGGTAAGTATTGATCGAAGGAGAATGAAGGAAATTTCAATTTACCTTTCTTCAAGATCTAACAATACTTGCCATTACATTACGGACCCTGCCTCCCAGCTCCACGGAGGCAAACCATGTGTCATTCGCTCCATCTTTAACTATGTTATCGAGTGGGGATTCATGGCAACAGATATGCGGTTGTTGGGGTGGGTACCCGGTTCCAGTAATCGGTCTGTTTTATTCTAGTAGCCTTAGAGTACGAACAACGAATTGGTTGTTATCAATAAGTAATGTAATGGTAAGTATTGTTAGATCTCGGCGAAAGGGAAATTGAAGTTTCCTTCAGTCAGTAGGTAAGCATGTCACTGCATGACAGCTCGTGCATGAGCGTTGCTGACCTACTCACCTATGCAAATATATTTCACGGCGTATCTCTATTACATTTATGATACAGGTCTAGCTAATTGTACAAACATATGTTAGCTAACGATATCAGCAGCAACACTAATTATTCTGAGAAAAATTTGATAGCGTTGTTAATGCCTTAGTCAACAACGACTGTCAAATCGTTTTCAAAACGTTAGCTAGTGTTTTTTGCTGATTATTTCGGAAATAATTTGAAGGAAAGTTGTTGCAGCAACAATTATCAGTCAACTTGTTATAAAAATATCTAAGCTAGCACGTTTCACATCTACCATAGAAAATACACAATTAGAATCGAACTACTATATGCTCACTACACGTTATACATGTAGATCAGCTCACTGTGGCGGCCAGTAGTACAATGACTAGCATTATCGTTATTGCAATGGTTTTTATACTGAGCATTAGGCAGAAGTGAGAACAAGAGAATCCCAAATAATTGTGCCTGCAAATATCAAAGTAAAATGGCGACACAGAAGAAGATGATCGTCACTGATTTCTTATAAATGTCTTCTAATCTTAATGCTTCAGGATAACTTTAAGTGAAGGCGTGTGTGAGCGTGAATGTGGCATAATGGTAAATTAACTAATCTAACTAATTAGCAATTAACATATAAAACACAACAATCATAAAGCAACATGTTAATAGCATAGGTGCATTTAATTATAGGAGATAAACTCTGCATGTGTCAATTCCGACAAACATTGTGGCCGTGGCAATTAATAATCTATGCATAATGTGTGTCCATTTATTGCTGTAAGGCTCTCGGCCTATTCCAGCGAGTCCGTCACGTGTCACTGGATGTGTCGATCATCCAACCGTATCCTATAGTCGTGTAGTCGCATGTGCTCGTATGGGTTTGGTTATTGTCAAGCGTATGTTCGCGTTCATGTGTACGTTCTTGATGGCGATGCGTCCGTGTGCGTGCGTGCGTGCATGCGTGCGTGCGCGTCCATCCATCCGTTTATGTGGCTATGTCTCTGTACCATAGTGCCCTCTATAGCAATATAATATAGTTATTCTTTTTAGTGCGGATTACGCGCGCCCAGTGCCAAACACCGGCTTTACGTCACAGGCAATGCCCATCTTATTGGACAGTGTTGTGTGTATGGGCTCCGAGAGTTCTCTGACTGATTGCCTAATCTATACCTATCAAGACCACGACTGTGCAGCTCAGGAAGCTGTGGCCGTTTCATGTGCCGGTAAGTTATCAATGTTATCGCAGATCTTGTTTTCGCTATGCCTCACCCATTTCTAGCTAAGAGATTTGCGCTTTTTCCGCGTTGGGATCCAAACGATCCCTGCACTCCCTGAATCACAATTTCCAGAAAAATATACAGGTAAGCTGTTGTATATTTTGAAACGAATTTAACTGGCTGCTGTTGCTGCCTATGGCATACGGAGTGATATTGCATGTTTACTGTATTCTGCGGCTGTAGTAGTAGTAGAAACATCCCACAGCTGCAATTAGTCATTCTGCACGTTTAACCATGGTGCCTTGTCCTCGGCAAAAATCCTTAGCTTCCTCATGTCCTTTCTTGACCTGAGTGTATGGAGTCCTGCTTTCCTGAGGTCCATATGGTCAAACATGGGCCATCTTTGCTGGGCGACGTTACAGATAGGGGTGATGTATTACACATCTTGTATAGTGCATTGTTGGAAGCTATGCTGTTACAGTAGTAGAACGTTAAGAATGCGCAGATTGTGTTGCATAAACGTAGTCTTTTTGTCAAAGGCATCTTTGATCTACGAATCCATAGCTTCTTCTTCTTCTTTTCGTTCGCTGATCATACCGCCAGTCCTGTAAGTGACTATCGACATGATCATAAGCGTTAAGTGCGTGGATCCATGGTTTATTAGAGTGCGCCGTGCGGCCTGGAACATCCGTCTTCAGCACTCGAGGTTTCTGTCAGGGTTACCTCACCCTTACCTCCTTTATTCGCCTCTTACGACACGCAGAGGATACGGAAGGTGTATTCTAAGCCCCACCTACAGGGTGTTCGAATCCATAGCCTCCAGAAGGACTGGAAAGCTAGGTCAGATTAGTAAATCATACAATTTGTACAACAATGCATAGTCTATCTTCAAATATGCGTTCGTGACATACTTATCTATGTTATTCATGACGTCACAATGGCGTCATTGAATATGATGCCATCCTACATGTCGCATAGTTAATTATGACGTCATATGGTGGATAGATACATTGGAAAGGTCTATTAAAATGTGCAAGTTGGCATTTTCATTGAGTTACCTATTTCTGGACGATTTTATGAACTGTGCAGTACATATTTATGCTTTTAAATTGAGCATGCGATATAACGTTAGGTCTGTTGAACATGTTGA
The DNA here is from genome assembly GCA_034401795.1 of Chaetoderma sp. LZ-2023a. NCBI lineage: Eukaryota > Metazoa > Mollusca > Caudofoveata > Chaetodermatida > Chaetodermatidae > Chaetoderma > Chaetoderma sp. LZ-2023a. Next base: position 112,236,762 of record CM067360.1, on the reverse strand, counting down.
AAGAAATTTGACTGGAAATTGTTGGTGCCCTAGCCGTTCAGTCAAATTATTCTCAAAATATACACCACATCCAAGAATAAAGCCCATGGAAGGAAGTAGTCTGTAGAAATGCAGCCGACAGATAGCTAATGGTGCGTGGGTGTAGGAATATTTAAAGGTGCATATATTCACACCAATGAAACCACCATATGGTAAGATTTATTTCGTTTCATTACATTCAGATGCACGATTATATTTTCAAGCATTTGGTGTGAGTATGTACCTTTAAATATGAGTAGGCCTATTATGTGTCTAGGCGCTCCCTTTCAGAAAATGCACCTGTCATTACCGACTATCGGCTCACCTTGCAGGGAAGGCAAGGTTTCATCTCCATCGCTCGGTTTGGTGGACGACTCGAGGTCCAGATTAATGGCACTTGGGGGACGGTCTGTGATGATAATTTCGATCGCAATGCGGCTCAAGTGGCATGCAGGATGCTAGGCCGGAGGTAAGCAAGCCACATATTATATAGAGGGTGTCACATGAGGTTCCATTCAATATCATTATTCAGGGGCGGATCCAGAGGTGATGCAGAGTGTGTGCCTGCTCTCCTTCCCCCTCCTCCATGGAGGGGATCTCTGCCCCTGTCTGGTGTGCCCTTTCTCCTCCCAACGCATGCCAACTACTTTACTAGTAGCATCATAGTCACTACATGTTCTAATACATATGTATGTCCGTAGTTAGTTTTTTACTTTTAAGTCTCAATGTCTATCGCGTTGTTGCCTTAGGCAGCAATGCATTCCAGTCATATTTTCTTCATATATTCAAAAGTACTTTACCACTATACGGCCAACAAGGATCTATCTCATTAATATCTCATATAGAATTTATGACTACTTGGAATGAAATCTGTTACTCTGAAGCCTTACTTGTTACAGGCCAGGGAAGCAATAGTTTGGCAGTTATGCAGTAATACCTTCCTGCATAAGGCAGCAGCAACATTGAACCCAGCATCAGCAGCAGCAGCAGCAGCAGTAGTAGTAATAGTAGTAGTAGTAGTAGTAGTAGTAGTAGTAGTAGTAGTAGTAGTTGTAGTAGTAGTAGTAGTAGTAGTAGTAGTAGTAGTAGTAGTAGTAGTAGTAGTGGCAATAGCAGCAGTAGGATGAGTAGCAACAGACGTAGCCGTAACAGTATTAGGTGCATTAGTAGTAGTTACAGTAATAGTGATAATGGCAGTATCAGCAATCATATTTTCTGTAGCCTCCGGGGGTGCGCGCTGGTCCGTCCGTCTGTTCCATTCCATTGCCCCGTATATCCATGATGCATGGGATGGCTGGTTAGTGTCGGCTGTTCTTGGAGTGACAGATCTTGTTTCACGACTCCGGAAAATACAAAGACCTACTTCTAGAGCTGGTGGAGCGATAACGTTCCAGTGGGGCCATGCGACCATTGCCGCCGAGATTGAACCACACCGTCTCATCCCGACTGTTCATGTCACCGGTATGATGGTCCATTACCCAATTTAGGAGTCTAGACATAATTAAAATGGTAATTAATACAACAAACAATACTACTCGTTTGCTAGTATGAGAGAGAAAATATAGGACAGAGAACTGAGTTGGTGTCTCGTTTAACACAGGCTCCATTAGGTATCCCTGCAAGGGGGAGTCCTAACGGGTCACTTATTAAGTTTAATATAAACCATTATACCCCTAACAAAATATTATTATTTGCGAGAGGAAAGTGCCTCGCGTGGACCTCCATCACAGGAAAATGCCTTCAACGCCGAAGCGGAGGGAGAGAGTTGGCAAAAAGGGCCACTCTCTTGTTCAAACATATGCTAAGTGTGTAGTGCGAGTCAACCAAGTGAAATTATAAGTTATTGTGATGCACGCTGTATTACATGAAGATGGGGTGGATGATTTCCATAGAATTCAACACCGTTATCTTATGTAGGATACTAAGTATTAAAGATACTGTATTGGTAGTTGCCGCTTTATTTACGCGGTCTGTCTGCTGGACCCTATACTATCATTTAGTTGTTAGGTCCATGTCCTGGCTTTAGCAGCCAGTGGCAGGGATTTCTACCTATCTTTACTACATGAGCCTGACTGGCGAAGATGCTCAGTGTCCATATGGTCACCCTAAGGAGCATCCCCCTCAGAGAGACAGCGTGCAGACATGTTACAGCGCGTTAGTTTCCGAATCATATAACGATCTCGTTTCCAATCACATTGCAACCACATGCAACATCACTAAGACAAGTCATGGTTACATAAGCATTTGAAAAGCGGAAATGCGTTTCTGATGGGGAATCAGAGATGGATATCCAATGGTAGTGACTTGCCATGAGGGTGTGGTGGGTTCCAAGAGCGCACTCAGTCTCTTTAAAGAGTTAGATGGAGATCCGCGTCCGGTCCGTCACCTGCGTGATGGGGTCTAACATTTGCGTGTCTTTAGGGTTATGTTAAGATGCACAGAGATGCACTGCTGGCCAGTTAGAATAATATAATGTTTTCGCAGTGCTTTCTACTTTGGCATGGATATCTAAGCTAACTAGTATCCGAAGATACAGAGGGGATGTTTGTGAAATCAACACTGGTTTTTACTGCTCGGAAACACCAATAGTTTGCTCGGAAACACCAATAGTTTCCGGAGTCGGATCATACCAACATGGCGATGGGAGGTCCAGACAATTCATAAGCCTTGCGGCTGGAGGAGCATAGAAAGAGACAATCACTCATATTTAATAAGAAAGCCCTAAGATTATTGGCCAATTTTACACAACCTTGCCAGTGTGTGGTGTTACATATCCACTACATCCGGAAAGGAGGCTTACAAAAATTACTCCTCGATCACACAAAGAGAACATGAACAGTGACCTACCTCTGTGAAAAGTGTTGTGGGAGGGGGGTGGGCGGAAGGTGGTGCGGTTTTTTTTGTTGCTGTATAGTGTATCCTAGCGTACTGCGGTCCTAGTATTTTATATAAAATAAACAAAACAAGTAACTAGGATGGCTGCTGCCATATACCTAGCTAACTATCACAGACTTGACAATAATAATTAAGCTCACCTGACCTTGCGGTGCTTGTTAGTCAACAGCACAAAGCAGGGATAAAATATACAATAAAAAGATAAACTATAAAAATGTGGTCTCAGACGACCTGTTGGTACCTATTAGTGATCAATACCTGTAAATAAACAAATGAATACAATAATATCAAAATGCTATTAAATGAGTACATATTAGTCATCGGTACGGAAAATGTTCATAGATCACTGTAGATGCTGCATCACAGATGAGGAACGTGAGGTAGCACGATTCTGGAGTTGCTGGGAAGTATCCGCAGACGAACTGTTGATGCGGCTCACTCTCAAAGACGGTGAAGATGAACGATTGCGGATGCAGATGTCTACTAGATGGTCATACTAGCTTATATATATATATATATATATATATATATATATATATATATATATATATATATATATATATATATATATATATATATATATATATATAAAGTTATATAAAATACATGTGCATCTTCCGTGTACACAATACATGCTGCATCGCATAGCTCATGCGGTGCACCAGGCAATGTCCCACTAGACTGTGGTCAAAAAGTTAAATATCACACACGACTCATTTCGTGGAGTTTGTTCGCCACTTTTTCAGCATGGTCTGGCAGATCTGACGAGTTGTCCACCAAGAATCACCACTCGTTCCACATACTACAAGCTATTACATCGGGGCTGCAATGGCCCATCCGCAGGAAGGCTCCTCTGAAGTGTTGAAGGTGAGGGTTTCTTCATCTATTCAATTAGTTGCCCCCAGATGGCCGTCCGAAGGCTTACAAAACTTGGATGCAGATGTGGTGATTGCTGGCCCGAGTTGAAGGCCTAAAATCCGATAGGCACTGCTGCGGTTATATGGCAACCACAGTCAGTAAGCAGTTGCCCACGTCTCGTACTGCTCTGGCCGCACAACCTACTACGTTATCACGTGATGGACATCCTCCATATTCATTTAGTACATACGCGTGTTTATGACGTTTTCAATATTTTAAAAATAATTTTAAGGAGCTAAATAAGGATAACGCGACCATTTCTTGTCCGATTTTAAAAAGGTAAACGGTTTTATATTCCTTGCTTCATTCCGGTCCTGATAGGTACCAACAATGACGAGAAAGACACAGATTAAAGCAATTACATGTACCTACTCGGTACATTTTAGGATGCAGTCTCTCCCAACTCTGACATGTTGTGGATATCGGATTGTCGTACGGGGAGTCATGACCCCGGGTACATCTTATATTTGCAGGATAAGACCCCAGTGACCCAGTGAAATTATTGTATTTGTGAATACCAGATGAGTTAATGAACGGATAACTGGATGCATCAACAGGGGCATCAGTCGATGCGAAACTGACACGAAACTATAACGAAACATTGAGTGAAATTGGATAGAATGGAGAAGGACCTAGGGTTGTGAGTCGATGGTATCTGACGGTAATTAAAAGATGAAAGTTGTTGCTGTAGCAGCGGCACAACCTTTTATAGTATTCAGCAGAAGTTATGACCAATAGTTTCCAAATATTCAAGCAGGAGCGTCGGTAGGGTGCTACGGACAGAGTACAAGTAGCATAGTCTGGATGACTCATAGAAATGACGTAGTGACCGACTTACCGTGGGACCGTGATAATGGTAACCGAGTTTCTGTAAAAGCGACCAACAACACCAGATGCTGGTGAGTCAGGCGGGCCACATGGTTACCACGTCACCGCTACGTCACGGCACCCTTGTAAAATGCAGGCGCAAGCCTAATGAGCAAGGGGCCGGACAAGGACGTAGTAACGTCCGGCGCCAGGTAGAGTAGAAAACTAGACGAAAAACTGAAAGAGGGCGTCCGTCAAGTAAACCATTAAGCTTGAGATTAGGAACAGTTGCCAAAGCAATATCCATCATTGAAACCGAAATCCGACAGATCCCATCACTCAAGAACCAAATGATACTGCTTTGCCAATGTTCAGGTCCATCCTCGGAGTACGCAAATGGCCGAAATGGATTGGTCAAAAGTTTTATAAGAGTAGTAAGCAAAACGAGGCAAAGGGGGGGGGGCTCCAAAGGTTGGGGTGTAACGACCCGAACATGACCGTGACATGGCGAAGCAGTACATAAGGGGAACTTTCAATTTTGGTCGGGAGTCCGAAAATTATTGCGCTTAGGTAAATCTAGCCTCGAGACCGTATAGTTCTGTGGAACTGAATTCGTCGAAAGTCAAACAAGTTCTTGGTGAATGGCTTTAAGTAGCCAAGAACAGTGTTTGATAAAAGTGATTTAGCGAATCGGGGAAAGCAACTTTGAAACGATAGAGTAACCAGTATTCGTGTTGTATAAAAGTCAGCTCTCCTTCAAAGTATTTGGTGGTAGTATAAGCCACCCACGATTGATAGGGAGATATATCGGTGGTAGTATAAGCCACCCATAATTGATAGGGAGATATATCGGTGGTAGTATAAGCCACCCATAATTGATAGGGAAGTATAGGATATTAGTAAAATAAAATTATCACTTCGATATCCTCGAAGCAAGAGTTTGGGTTGTTGCTGAATAATTCTGGAATCGACGGAAGACCACCGTCACGAACCACCAACTTCTATACCAGTCAGATCAGGCCCAGATACGAACATAAATATCGTGATTCTCATCTACACACGAGGCAAGCTCGTATCGACCACTTTCCTCGTCGGTAAGACTGGTTGTCGCAGCAGCCACACATATAGGCCTTACCGCCGGGGGAAGCAAAGCGTTAATAAGTAAGAAGAATAGGTATCAGAAAACTTCAGTTGCTCAACTGCCAGGATTTATATATTCCAGGATTGGACAAACTGTGAAAACTGTGAGTAAAGTTGTATGGCCCAAGCACCGGGAGAGAGACCCGCCAACGTAGTATTAAGAGACCTCGCGGACCGGGTGAAGGTTTTTATAGAGAGGGCCCAGTTAACAGAGACAACGAGGGTCATCCAACATAGAGAGTATAGCGACAGCACCATAATTAAAATAACGACCGAAATAGACTGTCTTGAGCAACCAAGACTAGCAAAGGTTACTATTACATTAGAATATCGCTAGCGAAATGGCAAATCCGCAAGAACCCCCTAGCGTGACCTTGCCTGGCATCGACCGACGTGTCGAGCTACATCCTGAGACCGTGGCGGCCATGCAGGCCATGGGGACGGCGATGGCCGGGGTGATCTTCGAAAGCAGCGACCGCCGAGAAAATGAGCGGGTGTACCGGAAGGAGATCGGGGACACGATCTACCGCATACAACCCTGCGACGGAGTAGTGCCGGAGGAGGTGAGAACCTTCCTCGACGAAACCAGGCGAGCATGGGTCGCTAATGAAAGACGGCTAGAGGGCGTACCAGCCTACATCGTCACGCGAGCGGCACGAGGGCAATTGTCCAGAGCCATAGATGGGTTTCTCGTGGGAAAAGTTAGGGAGAATATCACTTTCGAAGAATTCCACGAGTATATAACATTGAACTTCATCTCAGCAAACGAAGGAGAACGGATCAAGTATGATCTGGAGGGTGTACGACAAAGGCGGAACGAAACAATCATAACGTTTAACCGACGTTATCAGGAACTGAGCGCCCGGGCTTACCCTGTCGAGAACATCGACAACAGGAGGACCATCTTGGGGATTTACCTCAAGGGACTATCTGATCACCGTCTCAGCAAGAGGATTGTCCGCAAGAAGGCCACCACCCTGGCCCATGCTATTGAGATTGCGGAGGAGGAGGCCACCTGTGACGACCTGCTCCAGGCCATGAAAATCAATGAAACACAGGAGGAGGGCATGGAGGTAATTGTAGTGGGTCCCGGGGAGGAAAAGGAGATATGGAGCATAGTCAGCACGCTAAAGAAACAGATTGCTCAACAGAATAGAATGGTTGAGCAATTGTGTGGGCTGGTGAGCGACCTACAGCTAAGAGAGCGGCAGACGACGACTAGGGCCGCCAAGCCCGATAAGAGGACCCCACCGCTAGCAAAACCACATACACCACCGTCGCCCCGACCAGTTAGTGCGGGAAAAGACTTACGAAACATCACCTGCTATAACTGTGGCCGGATAGGCCACTACAAAGGCAACTGCCGTCAGGCGATGCAGCCGCGAGAGGAGGTCGCCCAGAAGCCCGCCCCGCATCCCAGACAGCCGCCACGAGCACCGCCCATGACATGCTTTAGTTGCGGGAGAGAAGGACACATGGCCCAGAATTGTTTCGGGGGCATACCTGAGTCGGCAGACAACTCCTGCCGCAGTGGTGAAGTGTTTTGGGTGTGGCAAAGACGGCCACTACGTGAGGGACTGCCCATCAAGAGGCCCGCCGCAGGATGGTCCCGCATGGGGCCGGCGACAGAGTCCGCCCATACGAAGGGCCATCAAGCGACCGCACTCCGAGGACATGGATATCGGCGGCGTCGATCGAAGGCAGCAGGAGAAAAGGATAACACCCCATGACTGTTCGCGTAACCTCCGAAAGGACATGAACAATCGGTTTCGTAATCGGGACGAATATGAAGACCGTGATGGATTCGTATTGACCGGAGAAGGGACGGATGCGCAGGGCCGTTATTCATACGGTGCCGCACAGGACGCATCCTCCCGGGAGCCCGGGAAACGACGATGGAGAGAGCCGTTAGTGAAAGCACCGACCGAGCGGTTCTTAATCCGTCTGAAAATGAATGAAAATGGTCCAACGGATCAAGGTGAGTACCTGCATGCCTTAGTGGATACTGGTGCTAGCACATCCTTGATTCGTAAGGATATATGGCGTAGCATGTTGAATGCTAGGCCATTGAAAAGAGCAAGAACACTCTTAGCTGTAAATGGTTCCTCGGTCAAGTTGTTGGGGGAAACACAAGTAAAATTCGAAAACGCCTGACCCATCCCTAGTACGATTGTGGCCGGAATGAGGCATGAATGTTTACTTGGAGCGGATGCTTTGCACCTGGGAGATGCAAAGATTGACTATCAGGCCAAAATTGTAGTATGGTTTGACCAGATATATCCCTTTAGGTATCCCTATAGGGAGCAGACAAATTATGTTTATGCAAGTTGTACAGAAACGACTGGATATAAAGATATCGACAAAGTTATGACGGACTTTGCGGATATCTTTGATACGGCTCGTCCAAATACTTTAGGATTGGTTCCCAAAGTCAGATGTACGGTACCAACAGGAGATGCGTATCCTATAAGGCAGAAAGCCTACCGTCTACCGCTAGCCAAGCGATATATAGTCAAGAATCAGGTGGCTGAGATGCTGGCAGCGGGCGTCATAAGACCGTCATCGTCACCTTGGGCGTTGCCCATTACATTAGTGCCAAAGAAGGACGGGGGGGACTAGATTTTGTGTCAACTACAGAAAGTTGAATTCTGTGTGCAAGAAGGACAGTTATCCACTGCCAAACATAGCCGATATTTTTGATTCGATGTGCGGCGCAATGATGTTTTCGACTATGGACTTGAAGTCTGGCTATTGGCAGATACCAATGGACAGCCGAGACATAGAGAAAACAGCGTTCGTTTGTAGTGAAGGTTTGTTCGACTTTGTTCGGATGCCATTTGGTTTTTGCAACTCAGGTACCGTATTTCAGAGGGCAATGAAAGATATTTTCCGAGAATTCGTGGGAAAATATTTGCATATTTTTGTTGATGATGTAGTCGTATATTCAAAAAACCCGGCTGAACATGCACAGCATTTGCGTACAGTTATGCGTAGGATTCAAGAGTATAATTTGCAAGTTAAGAAGTCGAAATGCGATTTTGCCCAACCATCAGTTGATTTGTTAGGATATCGTATTTCAGCACAGGGAGTGGCCCCTCAGGTTCAGAAGGTCAAGGTCATAAGGGAAATGTCACCACCCCGTGATGTGGGTGAGGTGAGAAGTTTCCTTGGAGCTACAGGTTATTACCGCTCTTGTGTGCAAGGCTATGCCGAAATTGCTAAGCCTTTGATAGAATTGACTAAGAAATATAAACGTTTTGAATGGGGTAAGGAGGAACAGCAAGCGTTTAAGAAATTGCAAAACTTGCTGTGTAGTGAGACGGTTCTCACATACCCGAATTTGAATGCTCCGTATAGATTGTATACTGATGCGTCTAGCTATGCGATAGGTGCGATACTGGTACAAGTAGATAACAAGGGTATTGAGCGGGTGATTCAGTATGTTAGCTCTACTCTTAAAGACAGTCAGTTGAATTGGCCTGTGATAGAAAAGGAAGCTTATGCGGTAATATATGCGCTAAAGAAGCTTAGGCCTTATCTATTTGGCGCGCAGTTCACCGTGTATACCGACCACAAACCCCTAAAGAGTGTGTTTGTGGGCGAAGTTAAAAACACGAAGGTGCAGCGCTTGGCAGTACTGATTGCCGAGTACGGATGTAAGATTGAATACATCCAAGGCTCAAAGAATATTCGAGCGGACATGTTGTCCAGGTTACGTCGTCCGGTGGAAGTCGCGACGTTAGATACGGGCGACTTTGTAATACCAGATGTCGACGAGGGAGCATTACCTCACGTCCCTCTAGAAGCGTTCGACGTACCGTATGACGGATTGTGTGCCGAGCAGACCAAGGAATACCCAGAGTTGTTCAAGAACACACCGGAGGAGTATATGGTCAAGAATGGCATTTTGTATTCTTTAGTTACGCCTTCAGCATTGGACGCTGAGTACCCCAGAATTGTCTTACCTACCCTGTTCCATGAGAAGGTACTCCGGATGGCTCATGAACGAGCCGGTCACCAAGGTCTGCAGAAGACCATCGGTATAGTAAGAGATTCTTTTGTGTGGACGTCTTTGAGAAAAGACGTGGTTCGTATGATTGAGACATGTACGAAGTGCCAGCTCAACCGACCTGTCACCACCCGACCCAGGTATAGTGAGATGCCCATGGCCAATTATCCAAATCAGATAATTGGGATGGATTTGATCGGTCCACTGTTAGAATCGAATAAGGGTAATGTGTATATCATGACGGTGATCGATCACTGTTCTGCTTGGGCAGAAGCATATCCGATTGCAGCGAAGACATCTCAAAATGTCGAAGAGAAGTTCTTCAACGAGTATGTCGCGCGTCATGGCGTCCCTGAGATTGTAATAACGGATCAAGGTAAAGAATTTTGTTCCAATTCTCTGGAGGAACGGTTTAAGGAACACGGTATCGACCATAGACGGTCTAGCCCATACCATCAGCAAACCAATGGACGTACAGAGAGATTCAACTGCACTCTTAAGGAGTTGATACAGAAAGGGGTGAACAACGCCTCGCAGGCGTGGGAAGATGAGTTGGGTGCGGCTTTAACAGCGTACCGCAGTACTCGTCATTCGACGACCAGCTATACGCCATTTTATTTGACGTATGGGCGACGGGCGAGATTGCCAAAGGCCGTCCCAATCGATGCATCGCAGGACCTTGGTGAGAGGCTAACGTGTCTCAACAACGCCTTGCTACGTGCTCGTGAAGGAACAGCTCGATCTCGAGAGGTTCATCGGGAACAGGTTAATAAGCGTGCAAACGCTGGTGAATTTAAGGTTGGAGATTCGGTGGTCGTAAAAGCTGAGGAGAGGATGATGCTGACCTCTCGCAGTGACCCCGAGTATGAGATCTTTAAGATCAATGGACCTGTGGCTCATGTCCGCCACCATAGGTCTGGTAAAATGCGTGTGCTTAACGTCTGTAAGCTGCGCGTGGTTGACTCGGAAATGTGCTGGGACGAGGTAAGACCACGCCCCGTTCGTAACCCTGCCAAAGGGACGAAAGCCAGCCATCACACAAGGGTGATGTTACCCGAGTCCGAACCAATGGTTACCGACGCTTATACGACACCCAAAGCTCGTAGGAAGCGGCCAGCTTCTGATATGGAGCCAGAGGTGCATACAGGGAGTAAGAGGGTTGACCGGAAAAAGGTTCAACCTGGTACGAGTCATGATCGAAATCATGAGTCACGAAGTGACAACATCGAAACTCCCAGGCCTATGGTGATAGCCACCCCGGAGGCAGCACCAGAGCCTGCCTCTGAACCAATGGAGACGCTTCCATCGCATCCTTATATGCTGTGCAAGCACAGGCATACGCCGGATGACGATTTTGACATCAAGCAACTCCGGATGGATATGAAGCGAAAGCGCGGGCATAGGCTGGATGGCGAAGCTAGTGAAAAGCGACTCCGCATTGGGGTAATAGACCCCGCCCTACGTGATGACGTGCTATACGCTGATTTCATCAGTCGTATAAATGCTGTTATTCGGCGGCACAACCGCCAGTAGTGTGTATTGTATCGCTATGCTATAACATCGCGAATAGCTAGTGCATAAGGTATAATAACGATTGAAGCTTAATTCGTTCGCACGATACAAAAATGTATTCGTTTCAATTGTGTATAATGGCGTTGTGGCTTAGCGTGGTATTGGGTATGTGTAAAGACTCGAGTATACACCGCTTACCGAACGGCGTCATGATAACCAAACCAGAGGTTGTGTCGGTAATACGGGCCGAATGGACAGTGATATTATCCATCGACCATCCTTACCTACCCGCGGAGTTCCTGGGATGGTGGCCCAAATGGCCAGTCTCGCCGCTAGCATGGGTACCAAAACATCGTTTTTGAGTGGGAACGATATATACGGATTACAACATCGAATACGGGGGTTAAGGAAGATGGCAAGCCAAACACAGCAAACCATGAGTAGTCGAAATGGCGCTAGGCAGAAGCGAGGGTTATTTAACTTTGTGGGCGACATCGCATCATCGCTGTTCGGTACCGCTACATCTGGGGATATAAATGCCATATGGGATGTGGTAAAGAGGGCGATGACGAGGATGAACAAAGTGGTGCATTTTACCAACCAGTTAACGTCGCACGTCAAATTAGCTTTCCGAGATATTGGTATGAACACGGACCGTATTAACGAGTTAGGCGACAACTTGGCCACTGCTACGGGCAACATGAGCCGAGCGCTCAGGCAGCAGGGGATTCGATTGTTGGAACTCTATGCTGTGGTACGGTTAGGACATGTTATAGTCTCGGCTGAACATGTGGTCTATGACTACCAGAAGGCAGCCGAACAGTTCCATAGGCAAACGGCATCCTTGGAGTTGGGTCGTCTAACGGAAGAACTTTTTGGTCCCGATGATCTGACGTCCGTGGCAAAACAGGTTAGTGCGGAATACAGGCTGGTGAAACCGTATCAGTGGTATTACAGAAATGTAGTGGTATATCCATTGTGGCGGGACGAGTTGAAGCTCCATTATGTGGTGACACTACCGTTAATTGACGGAGGACAATATATCGAATATGGACTACACTCATGGCCTGAACCACTGGCCAAGACAGGGTACTACATGCAAGTGATGCTGGCCCGTACCAGCATTGGTCTAGATACCAAGACTGGGTGGTACTTTACCGCATCGGAGTGTCGTGGTGCTGACCCTAGGGTGTGCCAGGGACAACTACGGGTCGACAAGACCCACGTGCCCTGTATTGTGAGTGTATTGACAAATGCGACTGATAGCAACTGTAATATTCAACTAACAAAGTCGAACGTAACCACTAGTAAATTATTTGCCAATGGGAAAATCGGAGTAGTGTTGCAAACGTTCGGCGAGATGGTGGAAATCCATTGCGATGGACGACTGACAGACCGGTGTAGGGTGAGTAATGGTGTGTATGCATTGATGTCTGGAGAATGCGGGTATAGTGGGAGGGGCTGGCGATTCGAGCCTGTAGCATCTTATAGTCGGACGTACACTCGAATAGGCCTAGCCATTGAAATGCCCCACTTGGATGTGTCCGGCGTTCTAAATCAATCCATGATAGTTGACCATTTAAAGCTACAACCGTGGAACCATTTACAAAAGTCTAAGTACGTGCCGCTAGCACCGTTATCCATGATCGACCCAGTGATGGTCGATGGCATTGGGGTACATTCTTTCGTATCATATTCAACGGGTTCCTTCGTAGTTGTAATAGTGATTGTGCTTATATTATATAAATGTGGCGTGTTGTCACGCATGTGGAATGTGCTTAAATGCAAGCCACGTGCGGCCCATAGTAGTGAACTGTATACTGCAATTCACGTCAGCGCACCGACTAGTCAGGCCCAGCAGCCCCGGAGACCTGCAGCTCTACCGGAGCCGCTGCGGATGGTAGCCGGGTCGTCGCCTAATGCTACTGCATGGACTGAGATCGACCTGATGGCTACCGACTGGATTGAGATGGCATAATACGTCAACATTGACAATCCTAACACAAACAGGGACTATATAGAGATATCATCAACGTGACGTTGGTGTGGACTTTATATGCTGTTAATGGAACACTATTTGGTGATTATTTTATTACTTGATATAGGACCTATTGTATGACCAGTAATGATTATTTGCACTGTAGGATTAAGATTACGTTTATCGTTTAATGTCTATTTTTGCGTCGCCTTTATTGTTAAGTTACGCGTGAGACGGGTTACGTCCACGGTTTAATGATGCTATTAATGTGTTTCCGGGGGCGGTCAATTGCGCATGATATTCTACTACCCGGACATGTATGTTTGTATAATTATTGGCTATATACTAATGACTGCTACTAACGTATTTCCGAGTATTCCGTTACTCGGACAAGTATGTGTGTATAGCATATCGAGCTGTAACGTGGGCTAGGGAATTGTTGGTAGTTTCGGCGATTTCAGGTGGTATCCGTTCGGAGCTACTGGTATAGGTTTGGGTTGTTGATAGGGCACAACGAGTTAGTTGACACTCTCTTAGGGCCTTAAGAGAGATGGTCAATTAACTTTGGTTGCGGGGCGTATGTGGATATCGGATTGTCGTATGGGGAGTCATGACCCCGGGGACATCTTATATTTGCAGGATAAGACCCCAGTGACCCAGTGAAATTATTGTATTTGTGAATACCAGATGAGTTAATGAACGGATAACTGGATGCATCAACAGGGGCATCAGTCGATGCGAAACTGACGCGAAACTATAACGAAACATTGAGTGAAATTGGATAGAATGGAGAAGGACCTAGGGTTGTGAGTCGATGGTATCTGACGGTAATTAAAAGATGAAAGTTGTTGCTGTAGCAGCGGCACAACCTTTTATAGTATTCAGCAGAAGTTATGACCAATAGTTTCCAAATATTCAAGCAGGAGCGTCGGTAGGGTGCTACGGACAGAGTACAAGTAGCATAGTCTGGATGACTCATAGAAATGATGTAGTGACCGACTTACCATGGGACCGTGATAATGGTAACCGAGTTTCTGTAAAAGCGACCAACAACACCAGATGCTGGTGAGTCAGGCGGGCCACATGGTCACCACGTCACCGCTACGTCACGGCACCCTTGTAAAATGCAGGCGCAAGCCTAATGAGCAAGGGGCGGGACAAGGACGTAGTAACGTCCGGCGCCAGGTAGAGTAGAAAACTAGACGAAAAACTGAAAGAGGGCATCCGTCAAGTAAGCCATTAAGCTTGAGATTAGGAATAGTTGCCAAAGCAATATCCATCATTGAAACCGAAATCCGACAGATCCCATCACTCAAGAACCAAATGATACTGCTTTGCCAATGTTCAGGTCCATCCTCGGAGTACGCAAATGGCCGAAATGGATTGGTCAAAAGTTTTATAAGAGTAGTAAGCAAAACGAGGCAAAGGGGGGGCTTATCGATATCCTCGAAGCAAGAGTTTGGGTTGTTGCTGAATAATTCTGGAATCGACGGAAGACCACCGTCACGAACCACCAACTTCTATACCAGTCAGATCAGGCCCAGATACGAACATAAATATCGTGATTCTCATCTACACACGAGGCGAGCTCGTATCGACCACTTTCCTCGTCGGTAAGACTGGTTGTCACAGCAGCCACACATATAGGCCTTACCGCCGGGGGAAGCGAAGCGTTAATAAGTAAGAAGAATAGGTATCAGAAAACTTCAATGTGTTGTCAGGGAAGCTCTGACATGCGCATGCATTCTATGCGATCTCACGGACTTAGTCATTTTTAGAAACCTCTCTTATATGGCTTTATATACGTCTACTAAGGGGGGGGGGCGTGCTCGGAATGTACCCGGAATGGTCGTTCCGTACCAAGCTGAACTGGGACGGTTTGTACCCATCCGGACGATCTGCGCTACATTTCACCAGCTTAGGCTATAGAATTTGTGACCGAATTTGAGATACTATTTATCATATAAACTAATAAGTTTTGACATCTTTTCAATAAAATTGATCCATGACACCCCAGTTTAGATCTCCCATCATCACTGGATGACTAATCACACCCTGACAACTCGTCTTATGCAGAAAAATGTAGCAATTGTAGATTTAAATATGAGATATTTGCATATAAATTATATAGATTTTGGTTTTTTCTGATGCACTTAAACCACCAAAAGTTTATTAACAGAACAAAAGCGTATGCATATGTTGGTTTTGTCATGGTGCATGTTCAAGCCAAGAATTTGTACCAAAATTGATATCAATCAGTAGAACAGTCCATACTGGTGACTTGGTTAGTTAGAAAACCGAGTTTCAAGGCATGCCTATATGCTGAGTGCATAATCTGCATGAGTTCTTAATAGTTAGCTCTGCAGTATATATTTTAGATCCTTGCGGTGATCCTATGCAATTTGTATTTAGTAATGTAGTAGCTTTTTAATAACAGGGATGCGATTTGTGCACTTTCTTTATTTAGATTTGTCAAGCCTTGTTAAAGGCCACGTCTTGAAGGTTTCAAAGAAAGGAGTTTCTGTCTCCCAATTCTGAATATAAAACCTTTTTAACTTCCAGGCAATTTAAATAACTATTGTCTAGCTACAACGAATAGATCATATAAACAAGGCGAGTTGCTTCTCATGAGTAGAAAGTGGGCGTGGTCTAATATGCAAATGCGATGCCGCCATCAGGCTCTCGTCCAATCAGAGCAGCCGCCTATCTCACAGCCTTTCTACTCGTGTATACATCTCATAACGATATCGAAGAAGTATTATTGCGTTCTGAGATGTACATATAATGACAGTCAAGTCCAAGAACATTTATCAGCAGATAAGTACCGCTCAGTGTGGTGAAACAGCAGTACCGGGTATGGGAGTGGGCAGACCGGGCAGTTGCCCAAGGGCTTCCACAAAACGCTGTGTTGTGTTGTGAAGACAAAGTTATAATGCGGAATGCGAATGATCAGTGAGAATCATTGCGATAAGATGATTGTTAAATTTCTGTTCAAATTTTATTGAAAAGTAATGGGAACATTTGGAGAAAAGTAAACATGTTATTTATCACTCAGAAAATTGCAATGTGTCCACTCCCATATGTGGGGGTTCTGGGGT
This sequence comes from Chaetoderma sp. LZ-2023a, assembly GCA_034401795.1. NCBI lineage: Eukaryota > Metazoa > Mollusca > Caudofoveata > Chaetodermatida > Chaetodermatidae > Chaetoderma > Chaetoderma sp. LZ-2023a. The sequence continues at coordinate 112,220,387 of CM067360.1, read as the reverse complement.
CCTCCCAAAAGACAATTAAAAAGTAAATGATCTGAGAAGCCGTTAAACGTCTTCCCAGAGCATCTAATTTTAAATTTTCTCTATTGGAGGACCTCATGACTTCTCCCCACACCCGTCTACAGGGGGGGGGGGGGGGGTACACCCTATCATATCGCCTCCCCAATACACCTTTCCAGTTTATTCATCAACCATATGACGTCATAATCAGCTACGTGACGTGTATGATTACATCATAATCAACTACCTCATGAATGACGTAGAAATTTTCGTCACCAACACTTAATTGATGACGAACTAAGCGTTGTTAAACGAATTGTATGTGTTTACTATTTAATAAGCATGCGGTGGAATATTTTGAAACTAGTTTGATTAGGCGCTGTTGCTGCCATAGGCAAGTTTCAAATTATTAAACCGCTTGCCTGTATAGTTTTCTGGAAATTGATAGTCAGAGGGTCCAGGGATCGATCGTTCCCCGCTCGGACGAAGCGTGGGTGGGGCCTTAGCTAAAGATGAGTGTAGCGTATCTAAAACCGAATTTCTCAATTACTGCCCAAAGGGCCTGCGCACTAATATATCCAACACAGGGAAACGCTCTAAGCGTATCATAGCATGGAGACTTGCAGCAGTAAGTAAATACCACTCCGGGGTATAGCGCAACACAAACGCGTTTTTTGATCGGTCGTAAAACCTGTTCTATGCGACCACCTTAATGGGTGTTCAACCACGACAACCATATCTAATAGTAAGCCAGTTGAATTAACCGTATGAACCCCAAACTCCAATTCTCTAAATTTTAAGACAATCGATAGTTGTTTAATATTTTTGAAACTAATTTGACGGGATTTGTTGCTGCCATAGGCAGCGACAGCTCTCAGTCAAATTAGCTTCAAAATAGTGTTTGAAATTGAGTGGTGTCTTTTGTTTCCATAGGCAGCAGCAGCAGCTTACAGTCAAATTACTATCAAAATATGCAATAGCATGATTTCTTAAATTACGAATTATTTTTCGTATTTGGTATTTCAGATTCTAAATGCATGGTTAAGATAGAATTTATCTATTAGGTGGCCGTAGATGGTAGGTTTTACAACCGACCCACTAACGCCTTTATGGTCCACTAGGCCTCAGTATATTGACGAGGACGCGCTAGCGATATCTTGCTGGTAAACTACGTGTTAGTTAGACGGCAACGCAAAGAATTCGGACACATTCATGACGGACTATTAATTGCCATCTTCGTGACAGATTTACGTCGTTTTGTTTGCGACGTCAGTTACAACAAGTTACATATTTGATTGTGACGTCAGATATACTTGACTGACAGATCGTATATCCACGTACTATATTTGAAATACTCAGTATATATATATATATATATATATATATATATATATATATATATATATATATATATTATATATATATATATATATATATATATATATATATATATATATATATATATATAATATATATATATATATATATATATATATATATATATATATATATATATATATATATATAAATATATATATATATATATATATATATATATATATATATATATATATATAATATATATATATATATATATATATATATATATATATATATATATATATATATATATATTAATTCTAAAGTATTTTAGTGTAGTTTTTTTCATTCGGGTTCATCAGAGAGTTGATACAGAGTTCTTTGTATTCTCTTTAGCCCAGCAAATCCGCGTTTTATACCTTCCGGAGGTACCCGAGATTTGCCGATCCTGCTAGACGATCTTTCTTGTACGGGCTCTGAGAGTACGCTAACAGCATGTACCAGTTATAGCTATGGCACGAACAACTGCAATCACGCCGAGGATGTCCACCTTATATGTAATAGTATGTATTATTCTATGCATAGATTTGGATTTATTGGCTAGATGGCTCATGCGCAAATCCTCACTATCTGCTTAGTTGCCGCGACCGCCGGTGACGTGAATTCAGTAAATCGTAATTGTGCATGACCGGGTATTCACTGGCTGGCTGACGCAGACGATCAGCTGCAAAGATAACTTTAAAAAATGACTAAATTATCTTTTGGTAATTTGAAGATAAAGTGAACAGATGCAAATTTACATATTTTTATCAGAAAATAAAATTGTATTGGCTATATTAATCTGACCCTTTATTCGACTAATAGGGTTAGTAAGAAAAACCGGGGAGAAAATACTGAACCCTGAAATGCCGCTTTTGAGAGGGAGGGTCATAAGCGATCTAGCGAGTATATACTAAATCTATGGGTCTATGTCAATTCACCTTTTCAGAGTATCCATCTATCATCTGACGACATATGATGTCATAATCAGCTAAGCCGCGTGTATGATGATTTCATAATCATTACGTCATAAATGATTCCATTTGGCCCGTCATTAACTCTTAATAGTCCGACACGTTGTACGAATTATATGTCTACTATTTAATAAACATGCTGTTCAGTATTTTGAAACTAATTTGACTGGACGCTGTTGCTGCCATACACAGCAACAGCGCCCAGTCAAATTAGTTCCAAAATATTCAATAGCTTACCTGTATAGTTTTGTGGAAATTGAGAGTTCAGAGATCAATAGATCCCAACTCGAGCGAGGTTAGGGTGGAGCTTAGCTAGAGATGGGCGGGCATAGGTAAAAAATTGATTCCTCCATTCTCCCCGGTGTAAACTGACAAGGATGGAAATGAGAGATTTGTTCTACTTGCATCTAACATCTCGATTTTATATATATATATATATATATATATATATATATATATATATATATATATATATATATATATATATATATATATATATATATATATATATATATATATATATATATATATATACATATATATAAATGGATCTTTCCAGTTTTTGCAATGCCAAGCCCATCACTAGCTAAGCTTCACCCGCACCTTGCTCGTGTTGGGATCGATGGATCCCTGAACTATCTGAAACCAGAAAATTGCAAGCTGTTAAATATTTAGAAACTATTTTGACTGCGCGCTTCTTTCATAGGCAGCAACAGCGTCCAGTCAAATTAGTTTCAAAATATTCAAAATAATATTTATTAAATTAAAGGGCCATACACATTTCAAGAATTGAGCTGTTTTAGGAAAATACATTCCCAGAGTGCATTGCTCACAACTTGGTTGGCTGCCAGAAACCCTAGGGCTTGACCCAGCGCGAAGAGTATTGCTATAAATTAGATTCAGATACAAGCGCTATGATTATAATATTATTGAAGTCCTATCACGGGAAAATTAACATAATGGAGAATTCCAGTTTATCCATGAATCATATGACATCACAATCAACTATGTGACGTCTAGGCTGACGTCATAATCAATTTCGTCAAGAATGACATAGTAAGCAGTATGATAAAGCTGTTTATTGGTGATACTATATAAGCTTTCCTCAAGGATAGCCTCCATGAAAGAGCAAGAGCTAAGAGAGAGAGAGAGAGAGAGAGAGAGAGAGAGAGAGAGAGAGAGAGAGAGAGAGAGAGAGAGAGAGAGAGAGAGAGAGAGAGGGATTTCGTTTCTCAACATTTAGGTACACAAATTAAGCCATTAAAGAATACAATTTTGTCAATTATATTTTCAGGCATACTGGACTGAATATGCACCTTTAAACTGTATTTTACATGTATGACGTAGTGATCCGCTTAATGCGAATATAACTGATAATATATGACGGGCTGTAGAGGATATTATTTATTAACGCCTCAGCAATGTCACATGACTAAATGTTGTTATTTGATTGGTTATGATCAGTGACGTATGATCTGGTATTTCCATCACACGAGGGAAATACTACACGGTATCCTTCGGGCGATCATCCTGTTTTAGTCTTAATGTGCAAATTGATTGTGACGTAACAATAGCCAATGACGAAGGTCATGACGTCATAAGTGTTGTGCATTGTGAAAATGACGTCATAACGTGTTGAAAATGGACAATATTTAAGTTAAGATAAAATCTCTCTCTCTCTCTCTCTCTCGCTGACGTCTGAGGGGGTAATAAATTCGTTACACCAGTGTTTTGCCGGTGGTACAGGCTGTTACTACACGTGCAAACAAATATATTTCCCTCGCTACCCTCGGGAGATATAAAATGTAAATGTAAAATGCAACGTTTGCAACAACCTGGTAACAGCCTGTAATGCCCCCCCCCCACCCCCCACCCCCCCCCCACCCCCCACCCCCACCCATATTCAACAGCATCTTTATTAACTATTAGAAACATACAATTCTTACAACGTGTCGGACTATTAAGAGTTAAAGACGGGCCTAATAGAATCATCTATAACACACGTGTCATGCG